>CM056051.1:192350860-192725860 GCA_029574335.1 Rana kukunoris
GGTCCCCAACCCTTGGGTTTACTACATCGCTGCCCAGGCTACAGCATTTGGTGGGCTCCATGGCTAGGGACCCAGTGGGATCGGCGGGTACGGCTGTGATGCTGTTTGCTTCTGGAGCTGAGACCATTCCCCTGGGCCTGGAGGACAAATGTTCCTCAAGTCCAACAAACAAAACCCGACGTTAACACTAACCCAAAAAATTTGGAACAAGGGTAGGCAGCTCCAAGGGGTGAGGGGGTTCACTGAACTTCTCCTACACTGAGTTGGCTAAATTGCAGCAGGGATCTCGCTGGAAAACACAAGGGATAACTATGCTGACGCAGATTTTTCACAATAGCAGGCTACTAATGTTCCCCCCAACTGCAGGCTCGGTTTGGTGTACCGGCGAGTATGTGGCTCTCATATATTCAGCTTAGGCACGCGGTCGTGGCACAGGGTAATGCAGTGGAGTGGACCTTGTCACCCACTCCGGTATTCCACTTGCTGCGCTCGACTTCCGAGACCAAAGGATATATCTCCCAGTGCTACCAGATGCTACTATCTGAACACCTGGAGGCATACCCGTGTGGGGCGTTTTCCGCTCGGCCAGGTTATGGGTGATCAGTGGGAGGGAGGCCCTTCAATCTTTAACCACATGTTCCCTAAATGTTGCACAAAAGGTTTCACAATTGTATATATTGCTGAGGGTGCATTATACTCCGGTGAAACTGCACAGAAAGGGTAGGCGGGTGGACCCGATGTGCGGCCGGTGCCAGCAACATGAGGGGGACCTTATACATCTCTTGTGGCGATGCCCGAAATTGCACCGGTATTGGAATGGAGTAGTGGAAACAATTACCGCTGTTTTTCAGACTAGGGTTCCAGTTGACCCTGTATGCTGCCTGTTGGGGGCGCTGGAGGATGTAGTCCCAGAGGAAACGACCAGGGTGGCTATCTCTAGGACATTGTTTCAAGCTAGAAAATTAATACTGATGGGGTGGAAGTCTGCCTCCCACCAACCTATTCCTCCTGGATTTCTCATGTGGGAAAGGCAATGGTGATGGAAAAACATATTTATCAACACAGAGGGTGCCCTGGCAGGTTTGAGAGAATATGGGGGATGTGGCTGGATACTCCGGGTCTGACCCCCGGAGAGCTAGTCATGACCAGACTTTTGAGGTTCCTATAATCGGGTGCAATTGTGTGATTATAAGAGGTGGCCTGTTTGCTGTATTATTGATATAGGGGTGGGAGGGCATGTATAAGTGCTGGAGGAGGAGGACTGTTGCTGGTGGGTGAAGCGGGGGTCATGTATCTGCCAATGTCTGATGTACGCCTTGGAAGAATCAACCTCAGTCTGTGCACTGGAGAGATGTACTGTTTGTTTGAACATGTTTTTGAATCAATAAAAACTTTTCTGATTTAAAAAAAAAAAATAGTTGACTACCTATTACAATTTTGAAGGCCCTGGAACACCAGGACAATGGAATTACCCACAAAGTGACCCCATTTTGAAAAGCTAACACCCCAACGTATAATCTATGAGGCATAATGAGTCTTTTGAATGGTTTATTTTTTTACAGCAGTTTTTGGAATATGTGAAAAGAAATGAAAACACATTTTTTTTACAAAAAGTAGCATTTAGATAGCAAAAATAACACCCCAAAATGAAATTCTGCTACTCCTCCTGAGTACAACGATACCACATGTGTGAGACTTCTACACAGCCTGAAGGTTTCAAACCCCAGTTGAAGACTCGTAAGTCGTAACGCATAGGGTGAAGGGAGACGTACACCGGGATTGCCGTGACACCAGCGGTGCGGTGCCGCTGTGTTATATGCTCGTTTTACTTCTATATTTGTAAGTGCAATTTTATTCATTAAAACTCCTTTATATCAACGGTAATGCACTATTGGAGGTCCTTTTTTAGCCATTTAGAGGAACATCAAGGAGATAACCAGCAGTGGATCTGCACATCTTTTCACAGAACCAGCGGGTATCCTGGAACACCTTCTATAACATCATGGACTCTGTCTGCACTTTATAGTATCTGGCACTATAGTATTTGGCACTATTGATTTATATGTCACCTGCATCACTCTGCAAATTAATATCTAACATTTGTTGGTTTTATTCACTTTGCGCAATTACTGTTTCCTTACAGTTGTTTATTTATAGGTGTTGTGTTTGCACTTTTTGTTTTTGCTGCATTGTTTTTTCTGTGTGTTTAGGGCGACCTTGAATTTTAGCGCAGAAGCCCCCTCTTTCACTTTCCTGTTCTTTCTTACCGTGCCACATGCTGGGGTCTGCTAGCGATGAAGGTTGTGGAACAGGGAAAGAGAGGTGTAGAAATTATCGACGTGCAAGTGGTAGCCTTTATCCAGTAGGGGGTTGATAAGTTGCCAAACAACTTTTCCACTTGATCCCAAGTAGTCTGGGCAATTGGGAGGATGCAGCCGGGTGTCTTTCCCTTCATAGACAAGAAGGAATACAGGTACCCTGTGACTCGTTCACATAGTTTGTAAACCTTCACCCCATAGCGGGCCCTTTTGCTGGGTATAAACTGCTTGATATTAAGTCGGCCACAAAATTTAACAAGGGACTCATCTACACATATGTGTTGTTCCGGGGTATATAATTGGGGGAATAATTCCGAAAAATAATTTAATAAGGGGCGAATTTTGAAAAGCCTGTCAAAATTTGGGTGATTTCAGGGAAGGCACTGGGTGTTATCATTGAAGTGGAGGAACCTCATGATCATAAAATATCTGGTTCTGGGCATTGTTGCAGAGGAGATTGGCATATGGTAAATGGGGCGTTTTGACCAAAAGGAATGCTTTTCATTTTTTGGGTTGAGTCCCATGCAAAATGTGAGGCCTAAAAAAAAAAACTAAACTCCTCCACTGTTAGGTCTCTCCACTCGAAGGGACGGGCATAAGAAGATGTTGGATTATTTTAACCACTTAATCACCGCCCTATAGCCGAAATACGGCTATAGGGCGGTTCCTGTACTCTAACAGGACGTCCATGGACGTCCTCCGTTAGAGTCAGGTGTGCGCGCCCAACCGGGCGCGCACACGCGATCACCGGTGCTCACCGGGTCCACGGGACCCGCAGCACCGATGATCGCGGTAAGGAGCCAATGGCGGCGGCTCCTTACCACGTGATCGCGCCGTCCAATGACGGCGCGACCACGTGTGTAAACAAATCTGACGTGCGTCAGATCCGCGCGCGCCGAGCGGGCGCGCACACGCGGGTCACGGCGCTCGGCGGGTCCACGGGACCCGCAGCGTCAGTGATCTCGGTAAGGAGCCAATGGTGGCGGCTCCTTACCACGTGATCGCGCCGTCCAATGACGGCGTGATCACATGTAAACAAACCGCGTCACTTGCTGACGCCGGTTCTTCCCTCCTCTCGCTGTACCGATCGGTACAGCGTGAGAGGAGAGCGCGGATGGCTGCAGCAGTGTGGGATGGATCTGTGACTATTGCAGTCACAGATCCATCCATCCCTGCTCAGCCATCCCTGCATTAACTCCTTCCTTCCCTGCGCAAAACTCTGCATACCCCCCCCAATACTCTGCATACCCCCCCCAATACTCTGCATACCCCCCCCCCCCAATACTCTGCATAACCCCCCCCAATACTCTGCATACCCCCCCCAATACTCTGCATACCCCCCCCAATACTCTGCATACCCCCAATACTCCTCAATACTCTGCATACCCCCAATACTCCTCAATACTCTGCAATACCCCGCAATACTCCGCAATACTCTGCAATACCCCGCAATACTCCGCAGTACCCTGCAATACTCCGCAGTACCCCGCAATACTCCGCAGTACCCCGCAATACTCCGCAGTACCCCGCAATACTCCGCAGTACCCCGCAATACTCTGCAATACCCCGCAATACTCCGCAATACCCCGCAATACCCCCGCAATACCCCGCAATACTCCGCAGTACTCCGCAATACCCCGCAATACTCTGCAATACCCCGCAATACTCCGCAGTACCCCGCAATACTCCGCAGTACCCCGCAATACTCTGCAGTACCCCGCAATACTCCGCAATACTCCGCAGTACCCCGCAATACTCCGCAATACTCCGCAATACTCCGCAATACTCCGCAGTACCCCGCAGTACCCCGCACAATACTCCCGCACAATACTCCCGCACAATACTCCCGCACAATACTCCCGCACAATACTCCCGCACAATACTCCCGCACAATACTCTGCAGTACCCCCGCGCAATACTCCCCCGCGCAATACTCCCCCGCGCAATACTCCCCCCGCGCAATACTCCCCCGCGCAATACTCTGCAATCGTTTTTTTTTTTAGGCTTCCCAGCCTAGAGGGGAGATGTGGGGTCTTATTGACCCCATATCTCACTGTAAAGAGGACCTGTCATGCTATATTCCTATTACAAGGGATGTTTACATTCCTTGTAATAGGAATAAAAGTAACCAAAACATTTATTTTTGGGGAAAAAGGTGTCAAACTAAAATAAATAAAGTAAAATGAACAATAAAAAAATAAAAAAAAAATTACAGCGCCCCTGTACCCGTGTGCTCGTATACAGACGCGACCGCACACGTAAGTCCCGCCCACATATGAAAACGGTGTTCAAACCACACATGTGAGGTATCGCTGCGAACGTTAGAGCGAGAGCAATAATTTTGGCCCTAGACCTCCTCTCCAACTAAAAAGATGTAACCAGGAAAAACATTTAAAGCGTCGCCTATGGGGATTTTTAAGTCGCGTAGTTTGGCGCCATTCCACAAGCGTGTGCAATATTGAAGGGTGACATGTTGGGTATCTATTTACTCGGCGTAACTTCATCTTTCATATTATGCAAAAACATTGGGCTAACTTTACTGTTTTTTTTTTTTTTAAGCACAAAACTGTTTTGTTTCCAAAAAAAAAACGCGTTCAAAAAATTGCTGTGCAAATACAATGCGAGATAAAAAGTTGTAACGGCCGCCATTGTATTCTCTAGGGTCTTTGCTAAAAAAGCATATATAATGTTTTGGGGTTCTATGTAATTTTCTAGCAAATAAATGATGATTTTTCCATGTAGGAGAGAAATGTCAGAATTGGTCTGGGTGTTCCAGAACGCCTGATGGCGTTCCCTGCATGTTGGGCCTCTGTATGTGGCCACGCTGTGTAAAAGTCTCACACATGGGGTATCGCCATACTCGGGAGGAATAGCAGAATGTGTTTTGGGGTGTAATTTGTGGTATGCATATGCTGTGTGTGAGAAATAACCTAATAATATGAACATTTTGTGGAAAAAAAATTAAAATAAAAAAATCTTGATTTTGCAAAGAATTGTGGGGAAAAAATGACAACTTCAAAAAACTCACGATGCCTCTTTCTGAATACCTTGGAATGTCTTCTTTCCAAAAAGGGGTCATTTGGGGGGTATTTGTACTTTTCTGGCATGTTAGGGTCTCAAGAAATGAGAGAGGCTGTCAGTACATCAGATGTGATCAAATTGATCAATTTTCAGTAATTGGTACCATAGCTTGTAGACCCCATAACTTTCACCCAGACTAAATATTATCCAATTTTTTTTTTTTGTTACCAAAGATATGTAGCAGTATACATTTTAGGCCAAATTTATGAAGAAAAATTACTTTTTTGCAAAATTTTATAATAGAAATGAAGAAAAATTCATTTTTTTACAAAATTTACGTTCTTTTTTCATTTATAGCGAAAAAAATAAAAACCGCAGAGGTGATCAAATACCACCAAAAGAAAGCTCTATTTGTGGGAAAAAAAGGACAAAAATTTCATTTGGTTAGAGTGTTGTATGACTGAGTTATTGTCATTCAAACTGTGAGAGCACCGAAAGCTGAAAATTGGTCTGGTTATTAAGGGGGTTTAAGTGCCCAGTGGTCAAGTGGTTAAATAAATTGTTGGGCATATTGGTTGCACTGGGCCACAATGCTAGAGAGCAGCAAATTAATTGAGGAAAAATTGTCCGTGTCCACCTGGACTCCCGGCTGGGCAGTGAAAAGGGGAATGTTGGCTTCTCCGAAATTTGGAGGAAGCCACAAGGGGTACTGAAGGGCATTGGGAAGGCTGGCATGGGTCCTTGGCCTTTGTTGCCAAGGTACTGCGGTGCTGGTGGATAGCACTTCGGTATTGGTGGATGGCACTTCGGTGCTGGTGGATGGCATGATGGTGCTGGTGGATGGCATGACTGTGCTGGTGGATGGCATGACGGTGCTGGTGGATGGCACTGTGGTGCTGGTGGATGCCACTGCCTCCTCACCAGAGCGCCTTCGTTTGGCGGGCTGACTATCTTCCCCCTCTGAGCCTGTCACTGTTCCGCTACTGTAGACTGGCTCATAGTCTATGTACGAATCAGAATCCGAATGGGAATCAGAAAAAGAGAGCTCCCGTTGCTCTCGTCAGGCGCGGAAATAATTTGATATGCCTCCTCGGCTGAAAAGTAATGTTTTGACATGGTTGCTGGTGACTTCACAGGTGTGTGGCACAGATGTGCACTGAGGCAACACGGATGGGCAGAGATGGGTACTGAGGTGGCAGAGATGGGTACTGAAGTGGCAGAGATGGGTACTGAGGTGGTGGAACAGATGTACAATAAGTACACCGATGAGGCAGCACAGATGTGTACTGATTGCACAGATGTGCACTGATGAGGCAGCACAGGTGGCACAGGTGGCACTAATGAGGCGGCACAGGTAGCACTAATGAGGTGGCACAGATGTGCGTTGAGGCAGCACAGATGTGCGTTGAGGCGGCACAGATGGGCACTGATGAGGCGTTACAGATGGGCACTAATAAAGCGGGTACTGAGGTGGCACAGATGGGTACTGATGAGGTGGAATAGATGTGCACTTATGAGGCGGCACAGATGTGCACTGATTGATTGCACAGATGTGCACTGATGAGGCGGCACAGATGGCACTGATGAGGTGGCACAGATGGTACTGAGGCGGCACAGATGGCACTAATGAGGCGGCACAGATGGCACTGAGATGGGTACTGATGAGATGGGTACTAATGTGCACCGATGAGGCGGCACAGATGTGCACTGATTGACTGCGGCACAGGTGGGCACTGATGAGGTGGCACAGGTGGGCACTGATGAGGTGGCACAGGTGGGCACTGATACGCACTGATGTGCACTGAGGCGGCAGGTGGGCACTGATTACAGGTGGTACTGGTGGCACAGGTGGTACTGGTGGCTCTCTCATTGGCCACGACAATCGCGCTGTAAATAGCCGCTGTGATTGGCTATTTACCGCGATCTGTGATTGGCTGTGTTCAAGGGCACACGGCCAGCACAGAAGTTCCCCGCTGCACGCTCGGTAGCGCGTGGGGAGCGAGGAAAGGGAGGCCGTATAAAGACGGCGTCCCAGAGAATTAGAGCCACCCTGCGGCCGTACATAGTCGTACGCGGCGGGAAGTGGTTAAACAATGTTTTATTACATTTCTTTCTTGCGCATACAGAATAACTGGTTAAAGATTAAAGGGACTCCTAAAAACCGGTTTCACCATGGATAGGATAACCACAACTACCTGTTTTTTTCTCCGTTTAAGCACCATGGAGAGCTCTTACTGACAGAATTGCCTACAATCTATCTGAATCATCCCCAATACGGTACATGTGAAATTTGATGACCGTTCACCGTCAGCTGTATTCACCTGTTGCACATTAATCCTATGGAAAATAACGTGAATGTGGCTGTGGAATACAGGGCCCATTAAATCTCACTTGGGTAAACATCTATGTGTTACTTACTGGGAAAATTGCTCATCGAATCATTGATAAAAGTACCAAAAATGAAATTCCTGTATGTATTATAACAGTGTATTTAACTCTTTCCTTGCAGTTACATGTTAATGCCATTTAACTTTAACCACTTGCTTACTGGGCACTTACACCCCCCTCCTGCCCAGGTAAAATTTCAGCTTCCGGCACTGTGTCGCTTTAACTGACAATTGCGCGGTCGTGCGACGTGGCTCCCAAACAAAATTTACGTCCTTTTTTCCCCACAAGTAGAGCTTTCTTTTGGTGGTATTTGATCGCCTGTGCGATTTTTATTTTTTGCGCTATAAACAAAAAAGAGCGACAATTTTGAAGAAAAATACAATATTTTTTACTTGTTGCTATAATAAATATCCCAATTAAAAAAAAAACACATTTTTTTTTCTCAGTTTAGGGCGATGCGTATTCTTCTACATATTTTTGGTAAAAAAAATAAAAAAAATCGCAATAAGCGACTGGTTTGCGCAAAAGTTATAGCGCTTACAAAATAGGGGAGAGAATTATTATTTTTTATTATTTTTTTTTTACTAGAAATGGCGGCGATCTGCGATTTTTATTGGTACTGCGACGTTATAGCGGACACATCGGACACTTTTGACACATTTTTGGCGCCATTCACATTTATTCTGCGATCAGTGCTATAAATATGCACTAATTACAGTATAAATGTGACTGGCATTGAAGGGGTTAACACTAGGGGGTGAGGAAGGGGTTAAATGTGTATGCTAGGTGTGTTCTAACTGTAGGGGGAGGGGGGGGGTGACTGGGGGGGTGACCGATCTGTGTCCCTATGTAGGAAGGAACACAGATCGGGCTCCTCCCTTCCAGAGACAGGACATTGTCTCTGTGTGAGCCGGCAATGAGAGATGATCTATGAGAGATCATCTCTCATTGGCCCACAGATCGCATCACAAACGGCCGCTCTGATTGGCCGTTTGCCGCGATCTGTGATTGGCCGTGTCCAAGGGACACGGACAACACAGGGCTTCCCCGCAGCGCGCTGTACAGCGTGCGCTGGGAAAGCCAGAATGACATGCCGTCAAATGACGGCATGTTGGATTTTCAGGCCCGCGCTGTTTGCCGTCATCCGACGGTATCGCGGGCCTCAAGTGGTTAAATAGCAAACCTAAAGAGGAGCTCCAGTCTCCGATGTAAAACTTAAAGGTCAGCAGCTACAAAAACGGTAGCTGCTGACATTTAATAAACAGCCAGTTACCTGTCCCACAATCCACACTGTGCTCAACCTAGCCATTTTCACCCTGTGACCGCTCTTCCCAGCGCTGGCACCTTTACTATGGGCACCCAGCTGTGACAGCTTGGGGCTTTACAGCTGGGTGCCAACTAGACATGTGCACAGAAAAAAAAAAAGTTTTTTTTTGTTCTGTTTCGTATCGTTCCGTTTTTTCGTTTTCGTTCGTTTTTCATAAGACGCCCGTTTTCCTGTTTGTTCCCGTTCGTTTTCCGTATGACGCGATTTTTTCGTATTCCGATCGTTTCGTATTTTCGTTACTGTTTTATTTTCGTACATGCGGGATGGTTCGTTATTCTGTTTAATTCATGTTCGTTACTTGTTAGACAATAATTTTCGTGAATTTTCGTCAATGATTTGCATTCTGTATCTTGAAACCCTTTTTTTTTGCTATTTTCAGTCGTATCTTCATATGACATCTATAACAAAAGATTTGCATTCTGTATTTTAAATTCCTTTTTTCTGTTCGTATTTTGGATTCAAAATACAGCATGCAAATCTTTTGTTATAGATGTCATATGAACAATGAACATAGGACTGAAAACAAACAGAAAAAGGGTTGAAACAAAATACAGCATGCAAATCTTTTGTTATAGATGTCATATGAACAATGAACATAGGACTGAAAACAAACAGAAAAAAGATTGAAACAAAATACAGCATGCAAATATTTTGTTATAGATGTCATATGAACAATGAACATAGGACTGAAAACAAACAGAAAAAAGATTGAAACAAAATACAGCATGCAAATCTTTTGTTATAGATGTCATATGAACAATGAACATAGGACTGAAAACAAACAGAAAAAGGATTCAAACAAAATACAGAATGTAAATCTTTTGTTATAGATGTAATTTTCGTTCTTTTGCCGTTTTCGTTTTGTCGTTTTTTTTTCATCGGATCATTCGTTCGTATTTGCGGTTGTTCGTTATGCGGCTCATTCGTAATCTCGTAGTTTTCGTATTTTGGTGCTTTAATTTTTTCGTATGTACACATTATCCTGCGGGTACGAAAATGAACATTTTCGTACGAAAATAACATTCGTACGAACGGGAATGCACATATCTAGTGCCAACTGTGCATGCACACTGTGAAAGGAAGGGGGCATGGAGAACTCTGCTTCCGTCTAGGTGGTCAGAGCGGAAGTGGGAGCAGGTATCTGTCAAAATTGGGAAAGTAGGAGGACTAGCAGGATCACCAGGTATTTCACACAAAGTAAGCAAAACAAAGAGAACAGAATACTGTTTAACACAAGTGCTTTGTATAGCATACACATATCAAGAATGTTAAATGTTGGGTTACATTTTCTTTACCTTGAGCTTAAGTTCATTTTAACGCATTCATTTTGCAGTCTATCAGGTCTTTTTCCTATGCAACTAGAGGAATCATCATAGTGACAGTCACACAACTTAAAACCATTAAAAATTTGAATACAATTTTAATATGCTCTTTCTTATAATATCACCATTTGCATTTTATTAATTTTATGCAATGATCCTGACAATTCAAAAAAACAATTTTGATATTATAGATATAGAAAAGCATATATTATCTGGAAACTAATTATACCATTTTTCTAATCATCTTTCATCGTTTTAGATGCGTCAAAAAATGCCTGTAAATGTTAATGCAATCAAGTGTTGTCGAATAATTGTAAGTCTTTGGCAATTACCATAACTAGTGAATGTCTTTCATTAAACAGATGGAATGTTTCAAATACTCTTACGAGAATTTACTTAAACTAAACCAAGTATGTTTCCCATTAAAATGCTGAATTTAAATATATTCTTTGTCTGGTATAGTGGTACAACCAAATGTAAATAATCCTCAATTTCCTTTAAGTTATAATTGTAGTCTAAGATGCATTCACTGGTAAATGGGAAATAGAGCTAACTACTACAGTAAGACCCAAAGGTTGAACGTGTATGTGTGTGAATAAGAGGATTAGAGATCCACAAGAATATCTTCAATGAGGAATCAACTGGCATAAAATGTTTCAACCAATTTATTAATCAAAAATTCTAAAAAAATATACATATATAATACCATTATAGAGGGTATGTGTGGCATAGGATAAAAAGATGCCAAGGAACAGTTAAATTTGAAGAGCAGGCCAAGTTGCAGTGGTTAGTGTCTGGAATATAAGATCAAGTCCATAGTCAGGATTGTACACGGGGAAGCAAGGTGAAGTTAATGGAAAAGTCAGTATAGCGCAAGGAATTGTGTACCAAAATACAAGCCAGGTTCTAAATTTATTTATCGACTATTAGACAAGATCAGTCCTAAACTTTAATTTTACTTCTTCTCAGACATTCTGCTAAAAACTTACTTTTGTGGTTTAAACAGCTTTCTTGATGCATGACCCAGCTACATTTCAGCCCATGAGTTGATGACTGGATATGTTCCTTTAGAATTTAGAATACAGAGCAAAATTCATGATTCCTTAATTTTGTTTTGTTCCTCTGTCCTCCTTCTTTTTCCCTCCCTGCCTGTCAGCTCCCTGATCCTCCCCTTCTGCACTAAAAATAACAGTAACTTTTTTTTATAGTTCCCTCTGATATAGAACAGTGAGCTCCCCAGTGGAGGTCCTTTATAAAAATATGCAGTATAATAGCTTACTTGGCATTTGCCGTTCTCCTCCTCTCCTCGTCTCAGCTGACGTCAACGGGTTAGGAGACCAGCCGCTGACGTAAGCTATTATACAGCATATTTTTATAAAGGACGTCCACTGGGGAGCTTACTATAGCAGAAACTGTTTTACCTTTCCAAATACTTTAATTTAATTTTATTCAGACTCTTTTATAATAAAAAGACAAGGGTTTCAGGGGTTCACAGGGCCTCTATTCACGGGGCTTTGTACTGTTGAGTGAAGCATGTAATGGACTAATAAAATTGCCCAAAGACTCACTCTACACTGCTTGGAGCCTAAGCATCAATCAATGTCATAATCTTCCAGTGTTGTGGGGGTTAATGCAAGTAGAGGGGCCTGACATATGCTTTTATCAAGAGTGGCAACTATGCCCACCATTTCTGATTCCCTCCTCCATTCATAGAAAGCTGTACTGTAGCTTCCGTAAATGAAAAATGATCTATGAATGGAGGAGGCAGACCTTTGTCTGCCCATCCCCCTTTCAAAGGGAACTTTTCATTCATGAAACTATGGTACATCTTCCATAAATGGAGGAGTGAGTGGAAAGGGTGGGCACTCTTAACTAGTGCATATGATAGATCTTTTGGCTTGTATTAACCCCCCACAGCACCGATTATGCCTGGGGGGTAGAGGGGATCAGAGGACAGAGGATTTCAACTAAGACTACAGGCAGCAGTGCAAGGGACACTGCATTGATTGTACAATTGCTTGCGCCGATTTAAAAAATAAAAAATTATTTAGGCTTTAAGACCTGACTAAAAACACTGCTTTAAAAGATCCAGCACCCCATACCACAATATGGCATTAAACTAGATCTGTGTGAAGTGTACCTATCACTAAAAAAAATACCAAACCAACAGAAGTACCGGGTAGATAACAAGACAAGCTGCCTGCAATTAAATCTTCATTCACACTGCTGCAATGCGATCTTGATGCAATTTGCAGTGTGATTTTGTAGTGCAACTTTGCATATTCTATGGTGCAACTTGTACTGTAAATTGAACCAAAGTAGCCCAGGAACCTTTCCAAAGTTGCACCGTGCTGAGTTGCATTGATAAGAATGGGCACAATTGAATATGTGTTTTCCCTAAGTCGCATCAAAAGTCGCACTAGTGTGAACCAGCACTAATTCTTACCTTATTACTATAAACTTCAAACACTCATTCCAAAAAATGTAATTTTACATTTAGTTTGGCATTCTGTACTTTGTTGTTGTTCAGTAGTATAATAGAAGGAACATACTGCAGAAAGCAAATGCAATGTAATTCTGGCTGTTTCCTCCAGAGTTAATATTTTTAAAGTAGAAAATATATTTTCTAAGAGCACAGGATGTTTGACAAATTTGGCCTTCGGCAATGTTGCACTTTTAAGCATTTAGAAGAAGACCTTTTTAGAAGAAGCGCAGGGGTATTTGTATACGTCCACAGTGTGCACTGTATTACTCTGCCACGGTTAATGATCCGCACTAGAACATATTGCATTTGAATGTTTCAATCTCGCACAAGTAGTACTTGTATCTTACGGGCAATACCCTGTACTCATTAAAGCAATACCATTTATTATTTTGGCAGCAGATTTCGTCATTTATTTTGAAACAAGGAAATATGGTGTCTTGGCATTGTTCATTCCGCTCATGATTAATTGGCCCTAGGCATGTAATGTCATGTAATACATGTACTCTGGCCTTTTTTTTACACTTTGCTCTCCAGTGGGTCTAAGCATTAGTCAGCATTAAAAAACAGTCTGTTACTGAACCCAGAATGCCTTTGGGCTTAAAGAACCCCCCACACCTAAGTGCAGTAACGTATAGCAGCAAACTAGCAGCTAAACTCTTAGACGAGTTAAGTACCTATTTAAAATTTGAATGAATTGGATGTTTTGGTATGACATAAAATATTTATTTATCCTTTTTCTGGCTTCTTTTTTACTACAAATTAGCAAACTCATTCACAATCTGTTTACTGACAGACTTGTGAACATGAGTGTTGAGTGTATAGATTCTTGTAATCTGCACATATTTAGATATTTTATTTTATTATATTATATTTTATTATATTTAGAGTAATCAGTGGCTGGAAAAGTTCAGGTCATATGACCTATCATTTGAAAAAAATTATACTTGCAAAAATGTAAATGCTATCTCTAATGGGTTAAAAAAAAAATCTAGCTTAATATGTGAATTGTTCCTTAAAAATCGAGTAAAAAGGAATAAACAAATCTGTTTACTATATTCGTGATTTGACCCAATTGCACCAATTTAGTCTCAGTATATATCTACAGTGTATTGTCAGCATTTACTAAGGATTTTGTGCATTTGTTATGCTTTGATGACATTAAGTGGACTCCCTCTTGCTGCCTTGCATTACTTAATGCCTACTCATTTCACATCTATCAGGGAAGAGTTGTGTCTATAAATACATATAATATATATGTATTGCAGGAACAAATGTTTGCATTCATCAGTGTTTTTTCTCTCCAGATATCAGCTATTGCAGTGCATGTTCTTTCAATATGAGTGCAAAGTGAGAAGTTTTGTCTTTACTATACTAAAGCCATTAGAACTAGAGTTACAAAAATAAGCATTGCTCCCCTGGCATCTCTTAAGATGTGCCCCATCCAAACCATTCCCAGTGCAGAAAATCAAGGGCTTGTCTGTATTGTGACCATGAGCTTTGTGCAGAGTTCTGAGGGAGGCAGTGAGCCAATCACAGAAATGTGAAAGAGGAATACAGAGAACCCTGATCATAAAATGATAACTGTGCCCAAAAATGTCTCTGGCAGTGAAAGGATTAACCACTTGATGTCCGCGCTATAGCCGAAAGACGGCTACAGCGCAAACGTCAAATGCCAGGATGGCGGCCATGTATATCATCCCGTTCTCACATGCGTGCGGCGTGCCCTGTGATAGCCTAGTTCTTGGGGCTATGAACCAATCATAGCAGGCCATTTACCATGTGATCAGCTGTCAGCCAATGACAGCTGATCACGGAAGTAAACAGAAGTTGGTAACATAGAATAGATAACACATATACATGAGTTGTCGGTGCTGCACACCCTGATTATTTGTATTGAATGGAAGATCCCTCAAGGTTTTTTTTTAGCAGTGACATTTATATTTAAAAAGAGAGGCAATAAATTTACATAAAAATTAATATTTATTTGTTTGTGTCATGACATCAAAAAAGTATTTTCATAAATACATAGGCGTCATAAAATGCAATTCTGGCCTGAACATAAGTGAAATAACTCACCAAAAACAGAAAAAATACAAATATCTAATTTTATATAAACCCTTTGTGCTTATATAGAGTTTCACACGATATCCCTACGCGTTTTAACCTTTTAATTATTGGTCTTCTTCAAGAGAATTTTTTCTATGCGAAAAAGAAAAGATTTGTAGATTATTTTCTTCATGAATATACCATAATTTTGTATGGTCAATAAGTTCTATTACAATAGAGCAGTATATATCTACCACTTTTCAAAGAGAAAGCTGTGTTCTATGGCCCCAGGTCTCGGGCATTATTAGCACAAGCCCAACCGGGGACCGATCTGGCTCCAGGCACAGCCGACTGACATAGCAGCTCCCACCTTCTGGAGCCTGCAGCACTTATGATCCAATGCGGGAACACGGGACATGTGACGTCCATCATAAGCACTACAGGCTCCAGAAGGCGGGAATTACAATGCGGAAGCGTCACTATGAGACGATCCCTCTCTTCTTCTGGCTCTGGCTGCCTGCTGTCTACTGTGATGGGCGCGCCACACACTACGGATGAGCTGCAGGAGGAGGTCATCTGAAGTATGGTCTGTTAGGTCAATGCGTGTCATTGTGAGTCAGATAGGTCAATGTATGCCAGGTAGGTCAGTGCGTGTCAGGTAGGTTAGTGCGTGTCAAGTAGGTCAATGAGTGTCAGGTAGGTCAGTGTGGGTCAGGTAGGTCAGTGTTGGTCAGGTAGGTCAGAGTGTGTCAGGTAGGTTATTGTAGGTCAGTGTGGGTCAGGTAGGTCAGTGTGGGTTAGGTAGGTCAGTGTAGTGGTCAGGTAGTTCAGTGTAATGGTCAGTGTGGGTCAGGTAGGTCAGTTTAATGGTCAGTGTGGATCAGGTAGGTCAGTGTAATGGTCAGTGTGGTTCAGGTAGGTCAGTGTGTGTCAGGTAGAGTTTAGTGGCATTGATGGGCACTGGTAAGCCAGGCAGCAAGTGAGCGCTTACCCCCCTCCACAGAACAACCCCCCCTTCTCTGTACAACCCCTCCACCCCCCCTCAGACTTTAGGCTGAAGCCTCTGGTCTTTTTGCCACCTAGAAATGCCCCTGCTATAGCCTGTTTTAGGATAGCCTAACTCATGTACCCATATCCATTAAAGTTTCTGCAGCAATAAATATAAATAAGACATCCTCTAGACTGCTTCTGCACTTCTTTGTAATAGGTGTCCAATGTGTCCCTGTGCCTTAAAGGAGGATTGGGCTACCTCCATATGCCCTACGACAGGAAGTGTGCTAATGGATGTACCTGGTGAAATAAAATCTAAAAACAGAAAATTAATGGAGCCAGCACATCTAAGGATTAGTAAGCTGCGATATATTACACATTGTTCTGGGTTTAATACTGCTTTAAACCTGTCAATACTTAGCTGGTAAATCTCATTATCAATTGTTAACATTGTCTGTCCTAATAAAGATCTCAAAGCCTACAAAATATGTTTCTGTATCCATCCTCTAAATGCACATTGCAAGCTTTTCAAAACAGCTTCAACCTGCCTATAGAGTTATGTGTATAAACATGCTTAAAAAACAAATAAAAAAGAAAATGTTTTTAAAGCAATTGTGAACCTATTTATTTATTTATTTTAAATAACAAACATGTCATATTTACTTGCTCTGTGTAATGGTTTTGCAGCACATATCCTCCTCTTCTCAGATCCCCTGCTGACACTTCTGGCTCCTCCCCCCTACCGAGTGCCCTCCATAGCACACTGCTTCCTATGGGTGCACTCATGCAGGCTTAATCCCAAGCCGTGCTCTGTGTGTCTATTGGCACACAGAGAGCGACTGGCCACCCGCCTCCCTCTGCTCTCTGCTCATTGACTGTGATTGACAGTAGCACCAGCCTATGTAAATAGGACCAAATAATAAGCCTATAGTAGGGGGGGCTTAAAATTTGACTACACAATTGGATTTACATTTTAAAAGCAATTCTTGTCTTTTAAACAAAATAAGTCACCATAAATTAATTGCACAAGCAGTTTTTTTCTTAATAAAGTAGAACAGTCTGCAACAACTGATATATTCTAATTGTAGTATCATTTCTCTTAATTGTCAAGATAAATTATCTTGTTTCATGGAATTCTAGTTGAAAAAATATGTGTTGAATTACTAAGTTGGTATTACGTTCAAAGCATGTCATGTAATGCTATTTTTTTTAATGATGGTTAATTTTTATAATAAGACTCTGATTAATGTGAATGGAATCAAGTCACAAACTCACATAAGAAATCGTTCTTGGACCAGCAAATACCTACAAATCACAAAGTAGGACGCCTGGAAGATTTATTCCACAGCCTGCATGCTTTACTTATATTAGAATATCAGAATTTATTTTCTTACACATCATTAATAATTTCACTGGATTATTTACCTAGAAATAAATTGCCAGAGCAGAGAGAAATGCAATTTTTTCTTGACAAATCATGTTTTCCTATAAATCAGATGATATAAAAGCATACTTGTATATCCATTCTATAACACTGCACAGAGGTAGAGTGCAAAAAAAGCTGTATTTTACAGGGATTTGAAGGAAGAAATACATAGTACATTCAGTAATTGTAGTTGTTTACTTTAGTGAAACTTTAGGATTTCTGCTTTTTCCCTCAGTTTTAAAGTGAACCTGTATAAAGGAATAGTAGAGCAAGTGTTCCATTTCTGGAAATGCTAGTTAGCTGGCTGTTTCTTGCTTTATTGCTTTCTACATGCAGCAAGAGTCAATGTATTAAAACCATTGGATCAGCAAACTGCCCAAGCAACTATCATTTTCAGGAAATGTCAACAAGGGCAGCCTATATGTTACAAGTATTATTATATTTTAAAAATATATATTGGTTTTGGGTCAATTTTATTTTAATTGTATTATGTTTTCAATTTTTTTTTTTTTTTTAATAATAATGTTTATTTTAAAGTGATATGAAAGGCTCACTTAAAAAAAAAAAAAAAGTCACCTGCTCTGGGATAGTGTTTAGCACAGAACAGCACTGATCCTCCTCTTCTCGGGTCCCTTACCGGCGCTCTTGGCCCCTCCCTCCTGCCAAATGCTTGCAGACCAAGCAGTGTTGCCAACCGTCCGTATTTTTACTGACAGTTCGTAAAAAATGGTCACTTTTTTCCCCTCCAATCTCCCCCAGGGGGCCTGGGGGAGATTGGAGGCAGGGGGCAGGGGGAGATTGTGGCACCGCAGAGGGGGTTGAAGGCAGGGGGTGTTGGTGGCAGAGGGGGATGGAGGCAAGGAGGGATGTGACTAAATAATTTGCCCTTATTATATCGAAAATAACAAATATATGTTTTTTTTTTACCTTAATATCTACCTTAAATCACATTGTTATTTGCCCAGCGTACTTGTTTGTAGCCTAAATACTGAAATTTGCACCTAAAATTGTAATTCAGTAACTTTTGTGAAACGCCAGTAAAAACGTGGCTGTGCCAGTAAATTTCAGGCGTCGTGCCAGTAAATTTCAATCTGGTAGGTTGGCAACACTGAGGCTAAGCAGCCATGCCCTGTGTGAGTAGTATTCTCTTTTAATAAACTGGTGAAGTTATATACTATTACGCTATTAGTTCATTCCTTATCTCTATATTCCCTGGAACAGCACTGATCCTCCTCTTCTCGGGTCCCTTACCGGCGCTCTTGGCCCCTCCCTCCTGCCAAATGCTTGAAGACCAAGCAGTGTTGCCAACCGTCTGTATTTTTACTGACAGTTCGTAAAAAATGGTCACTTTTTTCCCCTCCAATCTCCCCCAGGGGGCCTGGGGGAGATTGGAGGCAGGGGGCAGGGGGAGATTGTGGCACCGCAGAGGGGGTTGAAGGCAGGGGGTGTTGGTGGCAGAGGGGGATGGAGGCAAGGAGGGATGTGACTAAATAATTTGCCCTTATTATATCGACAAATATATGTTTTTTTTTACCTTAATATCTACCTTAAATCACATTGCTATTTTCCCAGCGTACTTGTTTGTAGCCTAAATACTGAAATTTGCACCTAAAATTGTAATTCAGTAACTTTTGTGAAACGCCAGTAAAAACGTGGCTGTGCCAGTAAATTTCAGGCGTCGTGCCAGTAAATTTCAATCTGGTAGGTTGGCAACACTGAGGCTAAGCAGCCATGCCCTGTGTGAGTAGTATTCTCTTTTTTCAATCAATAGTTTTTATTGTAGAATTTTTCAAGGGGAACAGAAAAGAAAAAGGGGAAATGTAAAAGCACAGGGTAATGGGGGAATGCACAGTATACAAATTGTACGTGAAACATAGTCTAGTACAGGACAAAATAGGAATAAATGCATTTAAGACAGAGAAAATTCAATGGAACAAATATTCGAGAACCTTATCAGTTTTGGGGCCATATGGACCAACACTGATCAAAATGTCTTGTCGTCAAGGAGTTAAGTGCTATAAGTTTTTCAAAAGTGAAATTCCTTTGGACCTCTGTTATTACATCAGAAATATTCACAGTGTTTTTAGATTTCCAATTTCGTAGAATGGACGTACGTGTTTCCAATAAAATGTGTGTAACTACTGTCCTCATGTGGAAAGGGAATCTATCAATGTGTATGTTGAGAAGAGCTAGCGCTGGATCAGGTTGAGTCAATATCCCTGTGGTGGAAGAAATTAGTTTAAAAACCTGATTCCACAGGCTTCTTATATGTGGACAATACCAGAATACATGCATGAGATTGCCTACTTGACCACATTCTCTCCAGCAGTTGGCTGGGGTACCAGGATAGAATGTGGCCAATCTCAGTGGAGTGTAGTACCACCTGTTGGTTAATTTAATGGATAATTCCCAGTGTTTTACACATCCTCTTTCGTGTACGTAGGTCTACCTCCCAGTTTTTCATTGCAGTCGTCTTAGAAAATTTCATCTTATCTTGAAATAAATTGTAGAACAGTGATATGCCCTTTGAGGCAGGGTGAGCGGTAGAATAAAATTTCCACACCCTCTTAGGAAGGGATATGGTCGGGGAAGGTAACGATTGGAGGAAGCGCACAATTCTGTCACAGGTGTGGAAAGATCTGTCAGGTAAATGGAATTGGGATACAACCGTGGCAGGAAGTAGGGGCGTATCATTCGCGTACAGTTCCGAAATAACAGTCACCCCATGTGAATTGAGTTCAGAGACAGTCAATCTGGGTATCTTGGCTTCAAGTAGTTGTAATGGTAGTTGGAGGTCAATACCTTGAAAGTCTTGATGGTCTTGGTTCAGTATATGTCTCCACGCTTTTAACGAAGTCTGTATGGTAGGGTGTAAAGAGGTTAGTTTCCAAGGAGACCATTTGTCACTGAGCAACATTATTTTCACGTTAGCCGTCGGTGACAGTGTATTTTCTATGTTCACCCAGGGTGGAACGTCTAGGTCATGGAACCAGTGTTTAAGTTGGTCAAGTCGAGCTGCCCACATATAGTCATGTATGTCGGGTAGACCTGCTCCTCCTACTTTTTTGTGAGACACAAGATTGTTACGTGAACACCGTGCCCTTTTACCCTGCCAAATATACTTCCATCCTAATGTTGTGAGGCGATTAAGGTAATGGCACGGTATACACAATGGAATTACATGAAAAAAGTATAGGATTTGAGGCATAATCAGCATTTTAAAAGCAGATATTCTACCCATCCAGGACACTTCCTTCTCAGAGATCCTTTTGAGTTGGGTTTCAATTTTTTCAATCAGTGAGGGGAAATTAGCTTTGATAAGCATAGAGACACTACTCGTAAGGGTGATACCAAGGTATTTGATAGAGCCCGAGCTCCATGTGTAGGGTAATCGGGATAGTAGGCAACTCTTGACATGAGGTGGTACCCCTAAGTCATGGATAAGAGATTTTGTAAAATTGACTTTGTAATATGAAACCTTTCCAAACGACATCAGAACATTGTGAACTTCAAGTAAAGATTCAACAGGGTTGGTCAATAGTAATATCACATCATCAGCAAAAAGACTGATGGTGTGATTTTCATGGCCAAATTGAAAACCTGAAATCCTTGGATTAGACCTGATGGCTTCGGCTAGAGGTTCTATTATTAGATTGAAAATTGACGGGGATAGAGGGCAACCCTGCCGTGTACCATTTGTTATAGGGAAAGACTCTGAAAAAAACCCAGAAGAGTACACTCGAGCAGAGGGACATGAGTATAAGGCCAATATCGCAGATAAGATAGAGCCCTGGAAACCAAATTTCTGTAGAACCATTTCCATGTACGTCCAGTGTACTCGATCGAACGCCTTCTCTGCATCAATGGACAACAACAGAGAAGGCGTTCGAGTTTTTCCAGCGTGGTGCACAATATCAATAATACGCCTGGTGGCGTCAGAGGCCTGTCTCCCCCTCACAAAGCCCATCTGGTCGCTTCGAACAAGTGTAGGAATGATATGTTTTAATCTTGTGGCTAAGAGTTTTGCATAAATCTTGGTGTCAGTGTTAAGGAGGGAAATAGGCCTAAAATTTTCGGGAATGTCTGGGGTTTTGCCAGGTTTTGGAATTGTCACTATGTGGGCTCTTAACATTTCTTGGGGAAGTGAAGTGGTGGATATAAAATTGTTGAAGACAGTTGACATATATGGTGTCAAAACTGCATGGAATGTTTTAAAATATTTATTGGAAAAACCATCGGGACCTGGTGATTTCCCCATGGGAAGGGAGTGTATGACTTTTAGTATCTCCTGTGGAGTGATAGGTAAGTTAAGATCCTCCAATTGTTGGGATGTTAGAGAGGGAAGTTTCAGTGTATGAAGGAAGGATTGAATCTCATGTATGCTAGGTTGGGGAGCATTAGCATCTTTTTTGAGGTTATATAGAGAGCCGTAGTATTTTGCAAATAAATCAGCAATTTTTGGGGGTTTGTGACTTTGTGTAGGGAGAGTGGGTCAGTGAGAAAAGCTATTCTAGATTTATTGCGCATGACTTTCAATCTATTTGCTAAGTATTTACCTGCCTTATTAGCATTGTTATAATGATTGAGTTTAAGCCTTCTCAAGTGTTTGTCATATTGTTGCGATAATAGTTCCCGAAGTTTTTCTCTAAGGTCTTTCAATTTGGCGGTCAAGGGGGGGGATGGTGATTGTTTATTACTGTTCTCAGTATCTTTTAGGTCACTGAGGACATCTTGGATTTCTTTGGATCTTTTTCTTTTTTCTATTGCCCCTATTTGTATGATAATACCCCGTATACCTGCCTTGTGAGCATTCCACAAGGTATTAGGATCATTTACAGAGTTTGAATTGAGTTGGAAATAGTTATTGAGATGTTCGGTAATGGATTTTTAGTGGTGTGGATTCAGTATAGTTCTATTGTTACAGCGCCAGATGGATGAGGAGGGAGAGACCCCTCTTTCAACAATCGACAAGGAGATGGCAGCGTGGTCAGACCACGTAATGTCATGAATTGATGTCCTATCTATGTCCTGTAGTAGCCATTTGTCTGTCAAGAACATGTCTATTCTTGAGTAGGAACCATGTCTCCCTGAAAAAAAAGTATAGTCGCGTTCATTCGAATGAAGGCATCTCCATGCATCAAATAATTCTTCTGAGTGTAGAAGCGGTAGGAGTGTTGGGACTCCTCTTGTCCTTCTAGGTGAGGAGTCAATCATCGGATCTGAAATAATGTTAAAATCACCGCACACCAATAGTCTGCCATATTGTAAAGAATTAGCTCTCTTAAGCACTCTGCGTATGAATCTCAACTGGTGGGTGTTTGGAGCGTAAAGTGAGACTATGGTATATGGTTTAGTATTTATGTCACCAGCAATTATCACGTATCTGCCTTTAACATCAGTGATAACATCTTTAGGTTTGAAAGCTATAGAATTTTTGAACGCTATCAGGACACCTCCTCTTTTGGCCGTCGGGTTGGAAGCAGTATAGATAGTAGGAAAGTCCCTATGAGTAAATTGTGGAGTTTTATTCGCTTGGAAATGTGTTTCTTGCACACATACGATATCTGCGTTGGATTTGTGAACCTCTTTCCATAGTGAAAATCTTTTTGCTGGGTGGTTTAGTCCCCTAGCATTAATAGACAAAATTTTTATCACCATAGTGAGGTTGGTACAGGAATGTGGTCAACAATTGTGTTTTGGTACTCACATATCAGGTAGGGATTATTGCCGTTGGCACTCACAAAGACAGCCGTGACAAGAAGCGGTTTGGTACCGGACCTTGCAAAGGAGGAGATGTCCTGGGAAAACCTGTGCATATCATGAAAACAAACAAACAGGGTAGGAACAAAAAAAACACAAACAGTTAACCAAACAATCTTAAGAAATGGATCCATTAACTGATCCTATCGCAGACGTAGCTGCTATTAAGTTAACAGGGGAAAAAGGAGCTGCCGTGTAGCAACTCCATACCAGAGATATTCTAGGTAGGGCTTGAGTCAAACATGGGTTTTGTTGCCGTTTGTAGATTTCTTATTTTTCTTGCGGGAGACTACTTGCCAATCGTGTTGAATTCCTTGGGGGACATTCATGGTGCGTGGATCTGTGGTTTGGTCTGGAACTATTCCCCAACGGCGAAGTAGTGTCAAACCATCTTCCAGGTTGGATACTGAAATATCAGAACCGTCACGGGTAATCACCAAGGTAGCAGGATATTTCCATTTGTGTGGCACTGCGTGGTTTTTCAATGCTTTGGTGATTGATAATAGATTTCTACGGCGCTGCAAAGTGTGCCTGGAAAGGTCAGGCAGGACGCTGAGATTTCCGTATTGTTGGGGGAGGCTCCCTGGTCTGCGTGATGTTTGTAAAATTATATCCTTCACATGGAAAAAATGGATCCTGAGTAAAACATCTCTAGGGATTTCGTCAGGGAGAAATGACGGTTTAGGGATCCTATGTATGCGGTCGATTAGGAGATCTTGGGCTGTTGCTTCTGGTAGTATTGAGGAGAATAAAGTTTGTGCATATTGGAGGAGCTGATTAGGAGGCACTGTCTCAGGCACACCCCTTAGTTTGATGTTATTCCTCCTAGATCTGTCCTAGAGGTCCGCCATTTTGTCTTTGATCCATGCAATTTCATCTTCGTGACTGGAATGTGCATCCACCATAACATTGTGCGATGAGGCAAAATTCTCCATTCTGTGTTCAATTGTGTCCACCCTGGTACCCAGAATGTGTACCTCTCTCTGACATTCGTTTAAACCTCTGTAAAGATCTGCTTGTAGAGAAGAGCGAAGAGAGAGCAGCATTTCCTTGAGCACTGTGTCAGAAATTGGTTTATCAGCTGTAGGAAAATTTGCTATGGGATCCCCTTCTCTTTCCCCAGGGTTAAGAGAGGCCTGAGAGTGGGTGGTCATTTCCATGGCGCATTCTGGCCTATGTGGGGAGTCTCTCCTCAGCTTAGACTTAGCCGGGCTTCTAGTAGTGGGACTTGGGGTTCCTGAGGGAGTATCACTCAGTGTGCCACTCTGGAGCGAGTCATCACGTCGCATACCTTGATTAGAGCAGTGTGGTGCGGCCTGCATATTTCCTCTCACAGAAGCTGCGCCATTTTGAGGAGTCCCGCGCGCCGTGAGGGGAACGACATTTTCCATCTTTTGAGGCTGTAGCGTTTTTTTGCGGTTTCTCCCCATCATCGTGTCGTTCAGTGGAGATTCACGACCAAACGGGACGTGTTAACGATCGAAATGCCCTCGTTGTGCGCTGTTGTGGGCTGAAAATCTCCGGTGTGTCACGGAGCTCCCAGGTTAAGCGGCCATCTTAGAGGCCGGTAGCCACGCCCCCCTAGTATTCTCTTTTAATAAACTGGTGAAGTTATATACTATTAACGCTATTAGTTCATTCCTTATCTCTATATTCCCTGGAGATTCTTCTGCGGAGTGTTCTGGGAGTCCTTATTCTGTGTCCTGAAGTGTGCAATCCATCCATCTCAGCAGGGATTTCTCCTAAAAAGTGCAGCCAGTTGGGTGCGCACCTGGGTGTGGAGTGGCATATGGTTACACAAGAATATTGGGGCAATATACACATTTACTTCAAGAATGTTCTTGCACTGTTTACTTTTTATTTGGACTGATTTTGCACAGTGCACTTTATTGAATGATAATTTATGGACAATTTTGATGAATTGATTTTCACATGATTATTTTTATGCAATATTCCTATGCTTATGGGGGGGGGGGGGGGTATTAATGTATTAGCAGTTTGATTAAGCAACAACACTATTTTGTTTATTGTTTTTATCTGTATGGAGGCTTATAACCTGTTCCAGACCCTCTTAATTACCTGATGGGGTATAAGCAGAATGCCAATACACTCCCATCCCTGAAAGACCTTAAAGCCAAGCATCTACAGGATTATTTCCAACATTCCCCAGCATCAATAACATATGAGGCCTACTCCAACATTGCACCAAACACTAATTGTAAATATTCACACAATGTTTTATGCAAAAATTCTCAGCTGCTTTACTAAACCATCCTCACTGGCAGAGAACCTTTCAAGCTAATGGCTTTTAACATACACCAGAAGTCAAATTGTCCTCTAAGCTGCTTCTACACAGTTACACTCCCTTTCATAAAAGTTCTGGTGAGCTCATATGATGTGCCATTTTTTTTTTTACTTGACTTACTTTTTACTTTACTCGATATTTTTCGAGTTTGCCTGCGGGATCATAATGTTCACAGGTTACATCTGCAAACCCATCAATGCCTTTGTCCCACTCACAAGATTAGTTGGATAATCTGTCAATTATGTGATCAGGTGCTATATATTCAGCCAGCCAATAACATAAGATACATGAGAACATGAGATACAACATGAAATAGAAATGATTGCTGTCTTTCAATAAATGTTCCAAAAAGTATAGAGAAGACTAGCGTAGCCTCAGGAAACCTAACATTTTCTTGTTGTAAATGATGTCTGTGGCAGGAGCGTCCCCTTCACAAATGGGTCTGAAATGTCCAAAAAAAAAGGCTCCTTAGCCCCTGTAAGGACAGTATATGATATAAAGCAAATGAGACAATGCAGTAAAATATAACATTAAAGGGGTTGTAAAAGTAAAAAAATGTTTTCCCTAAATAGCTTCCTTTACCTTAGTGCAGTCCTCCTTCACTTACCTCATCCTTCGATTTTGCTTTTAAATGTCCTTATTTCTTCTGAGAAATCCTCACTTCCTGTTCTTCTATCTGTAACTCCACACAGTAACATGACTATAGGTGATGACAGATTGTGGTTCCTAGCTCGAAGGAACTCGCAATCTCTTTTTCCTCACAGAGCTGGGATGTGTGTTTTTATGCGCATGCCTGCTATCCTTCTTAAATGAGCCGCCATACAGCTACACCGGTTCTCAGGATCGTGCCGACCTGCCGCTGTATAATGACGGCCACTGGTCTGCAAGTGGTTAAGCCAAGTTCCCTATAAATCTTTTTTTGCTATTTATATAGGATTTGTCATTATCTTGGATCAGATTCAGAGTACAGTAGGTGAAACAGCAGACAAGTTTGTGGTTGGTAATAGGCCACGTTTGGTACACAAGTAGTGGAAGCAGTATAAGAGCAAGCAGAAGCATCATCATAGATCAAGCCAAAACCAGAAGCCAAAGTTCAGAATGAAGCTATGAGTGATAAAGACCAGTCAGTGAATCGGCAGCTAAGTATCGATACACAAGTAATTGTTAATAAGGATGCAGTGTAGCAGTATTAAAGCGGATCTCCACCCTAAAGTGAAGATCCGCTGATCGGAACCCTCCCCCCTCCAGTGTCACAATTGACACCTTTCAGGGGGGAGGGGGGTGCAGATACCTGTCTAAAGACAGGTATCCGCACCCACTTCCGACCCGCAGTCTCGGGCAAAAGTCAGGTTTTTTGGCGACATCCCGTCGCCCCCCCCCCCCCCCCCCGTTGTGTGCTGGGAACTCTCGGCTCCCAGCACACAGCAGGAGCCAATCGGCGGGCGCAGCGCGACTCGTGCATGCGCCGTAGGGAACCGGGCAGTGAAGCCGCAGCGCTTCACTGCCTGGTTCCCTCACCGTGGATGGAGGGGGGAGCAGCAGGGTGACGAGCGATCGCTCGTCCTCTGCTGCGGACGCCGCTGGACTCCAGGACAGGTAAGTGTCCTAATATTAAAAGTCAGCAGCTGCAGTATTTGTTGCTGCTGGCTTTTAATATTTTTTTTTGCTGAACCATCCGCTTTAATAAGGGGCAAGATAATAGCATAAACACACTAATGTGGCAAACAGCTGGAAAGGCATGGCTTAAATGAGAAGCTTGGCAGAGGAGCAAGAAGTTCAGGAAGAAACTGGGTATCGATGAAAAATTACCAAGAGGTCACACAAGAAGCTACCCAGAGCTTCAGATGGTTTGGTTGGATAAGCCACTGCCAGACATAACAGAGACCCTTGGTTTGAATTCACAACCTGACAGTACCCCCTCTTTCCATGATGGCCCCTGGATGTCTTAGGCCTCGAACACACGACCGAGAATCTCGTCATAAAAAAAAACATAGTTTTCCTCGTTGAGGTTCTTGTCAGGCTTGTCGAGAATCTTGTCAAGCTTTCTTTGCATACATACTGTCAAGACAAAATCTCGTCGTTTTCAAACACAGTGACATATAACATGTACGACAGCACTATAAAGGGGAAGTTCGATTCCACTGGCACAACCCTTGGGGCTGCTTTTGCTAATCTCATGTTACTGCGTGTTAAGTAAAAGTTTGGTAAGAGACGATTCGCGCTTTTCAGTCTGTTACAGCATAACGAATGTGCTATCTCCATTACTAACGCTACTTTTACTGAAGGTGCGCTGCCGTGTCATAGTTTATTCTGAGCAAGCGCGGGTTTCTAAGCGCGTAAACCAGCCCGACGAGAAATAGGAAATTGAGACTCCCAGACGAAAAAAAAGGAACTTGTTCTCTTTTTTTCTCGTTGAGATCCACAACAGTTTTCTCGACGAAAAACATACACACAACCGTTTTCCTCTGCAAAAAAGCTCTGCCACCAAGTTTCTTGATAGATTTTGTCAAGGAAAACGGTCGTGTGTATGAGGCCTTAGAGGTCTGATTTGGGAGGAAACCTCTGACTGGATTGATTTAAATGAAATTTGAAAAAGGAACCAAAAATCTTTGGCCCAACATAGAGATGAAACATGCTTCTTTAGGCCTTGTCAACTATATGGAAGGTAGGAAGTGCTCTGTATTCTCTATCGGTAGCCTTTTAGAAATGTTCCTGACATTTTTTAATGTCTCAGATAACTTCTGCAGAGTCTCCAATAAGGCAGGTAAACTGTTGATTAAAGCATGAATCAGAGTTGAGATGCAGAGATTAGGAATCAACACTGAATGATTACCAAGGTGTAAGGTAAAAAAGCCTTGAGAAGTAGAGGTGTGCTTAGAATTGTTATAATCAATTTTCCCCTATTGGAAGATAGTCTCCCAGTCATCCTGAGGATAACTGACAAAACACTGAAGGAACTGTTTGAGAATTCTCAGTCGGATTGGGAATGAAAGGCAGAAGACAAATTGTAATGCCCAGGGCTGTGCAAAAGCTCATAAGCAATGTTGAGGTCAACTGTACTCCTCTGTCAGACAATGCATTTTCTGGGTTTCCATGAGGCCTAAATATTCAAAAATATTCTAACCATCAGTTCTGTTCTGTTATTTCATTATCATTATCAGTAAACAGGGCCAGATCCAGTCTGTCTGATTTGGGGCTGTAATAAATATCACCAAGAAGTCTTTGTTCCCAATGCCATAATTCTTTTGAGCAGAAGATATTAAGTGAGAGAAGTAAGAACAAGGAATGTAGCTGAATCTTGCATCCTATTTGCGAAGAATAGTTCCCACAGCATAATCTTAACCACCCACTTCCCCAATGAAAAGCAGTGTCAGGGCTGGGCTCTCAGCAGCTCTTCTCTGTGCTCAGGCTGTTCAGCTGTCAATTAATTGTCAGCACTCATGATTTCCACAGTGGCTCACTTGGTGATAATTTCTGTTTGTCAGTCCCCCTTCTGGCTATTTAAACTGCCTTGTTCATTCCTTTTGTGCCTTCGCCCTGGTCAACATATCTAGAGATTCTCTGCTGTGTTCCTGTGAAAGACTTGGCCCGGCTGACGTCCCTTCTGGTTTTGTGATCCGGTTCTTCTGCCTCTGACTATGCTGATCTCTGGTTTCCTAATTTCTGGCTTGTCTGACTACCCGCATTGGCTTTCGATCCTGGCTTATGTTTTGACTATGTTTACTAATCTGTACCATTTTTACCATTACTTTAAAAGGTGTGATTTTTAGTGTTTTAGAGTTGCCATTTTCAGTTCTTATTTTTTTATGTTGAAGAACCAGTCTGTGAACTTTATCATTTGTAAACTTTTACTTGCCTTTTTTAATAAAAGTGGGCTGGCATGCCCTAAACTGCCGTTTGGACTTACATAACTCCCTAAAAATGCATCTACTACAAGAGCTTAATTATCCCAGATCACATTGAATTTTTTGTTCAGACATTTTAACATCAATCACAATAATTATTCTCTTTAACTTGTATAACTAGTTGAAGAGTGGATAGGGATTCATCACATGCAAGGGTTAAATTGCTGCCTGTGTCACTGTTAGGGAGATTCAACCTCTCTGTTTGTTCTGTTTACTATTATGACTGAAAGAAAGAAATTCCTAAATTTTTGAATGTCCACAGAACAGTAACAGAGCAGAAATCATGAAATTGAGGCACTAGATCTGGTGATCTTGGTGACAACCAAGGATTCCCACACTTTGGAAGGATTTCCTATCACTTCCTGTTTTGGATATGTGGCAGAAAGTGAAGTGAAATCTCCCCAATGGGGCAAAAAAATGTTTTTCCTTTAACCTCATAATCTCCAAAGTCAACACAGTAAAGACATACGTTCTCAGAATGCTGTCTCTCCTTTTAAATAGATCATATATACAATTTAGTGTGTTAATGCTGTCACCAAAGGGTGGTGCTGTGGACAGCGCAATTAGTGATACACCATGCCTTGTCC
Organism: Rana kukunoris; assembly: GCA_029574335.1. NCBI lineage: Eukaryota > Metazoa > Chordata > Amphibia > Anura > Ranidae > Rana > Rana kukunoris. The sequence continues at coordinate 192,380,741 of CM056051.1, forward strand.
TATTGGTATATAGATGCTGAGTTTGGAAAGAATGGACTTTTCAGGCACATTTTACTTATGATTAAAAATAACAATATTTATTTATAACAAATCATTGATGAGAAAAAGACTAGGACAAAAATGAACCTCAATGGGCCGGGTTGGAAAGTTACAAAAGATTTCTTAGGCCCTGTACACACGAGTAAATACATCTGATCAAATCGGTCGGACAGACAGATTCGAACAGATCTGTCTGCTGGGATGTATTGGTTTGATCGTGTACACACGATCAAACCAAAATCCCTGCGGGCAGACAGCACGCTGACGTGGCGGTGACGTTAGCGGTGACGTTGACGCCGCCACGTCACCGCACCAGGAAGTAAAACACTTCTGCGCATGCGTCGAATCCATTCGACGCATGTGCGAGCAGATATGTCTGCTGGTTAGCGTACAACGTAATGCATCTATACATACTCCGTGTCCCTGCAACCATAAAACACATTCAGTTTGGTCGTGGGAATGCGGAACACGCACAGATGCATTGCGGTACACGTCCGGGTTAACACACGTCCGGGGTATATAGGGGCGGGGATTTGACTGTCAAACGGATCCCATTGAAGAAGTCCTGAGGGACGAAACTAGTCTAGGAACGGTTACACAGCGTTTCATTACGTTTAGACCACCGACCATCAAGTGTGCAGTTAATGTAGGGTAGCCTCCGCGCTACTATGCGTCAATGATGTAACAATAAACAAATGGGTGAGTGCAGCAAAACTTGATAGTGTTTACAATACACAGGTGAGATAAATATGAAAAAGGGGGGTATGCGCAAACACTAACACTACCAGGAGAAGTAATGAATAAAATAAATAAACAATATTAAAGTGAGTGTCAAAAATAAACAAAATAAAATAAAAATAAAAATAAATAAATAGGGATCAATAGAGTAGGTGATCATAATAAGTCCCATAAGCAAGACATTGCAGTGATGAGCTGCCAAGCTAAAGGAATGGGATGAATGTCCACTCAAAGGATAGGGATAAATGGATGTAAACAATCAGGTACGATATCCATCAATGGGCTCCCAGAACTCTCACCTCAATACAGAGTGAAAAGCGCCTTCAAAGGAATCTTGTCCCGTCATCCACCTCATAGATCGCCACAGATCCTTCATGCCTGTCCCACTCCAATGGTGTATCTCCAGCCTCTCCAGTCTATGGTGTAAGCACCCAACCAAGGCACGGTACCTACACAGCAAACTGTCTCGGAAGGGAAGGGAGAGATAAACAAAGAAGCCTCCAATGGTGTAGTAGTCAAAGCACAGGGAAAAATGTATTAGAATAACCTGCGCTCACAACACTGCAATTTTTTGCTTATGGGACCTACACCTACTCTATTGATCTCTATTTGTTTATTCACACTTGATTTTTGACACTCACTTTAATATTGTTTATTTATTTTTTCATTATTTCTCATGGTAGTGTTATGCCGCACACACACGGTCGTTTTTTGTGATGAAATAAAACCACGTTTTAAAAAACGTCATTAAAATTAATCGTGTGTGGGCAAAACGACGTTTAAAACAACGTTTTTAAACCCGAGCATGCTCAGAAGCAAGTTATGAGACGGGAGCTTCAATGGAACAGAGTGCCATTGAACGTGGTGTACATAACCGCGCTTTGCAAGAGCATTTTCAGAAAATGATGGTGTGTAGGCTACGTCGTTTTTTAAAATGAAGTTTGAAAAACGTCGTTTTGTTTCGTGAGATAAAACTATGTTTTTTTACATCACAAAAAGTGATCGTGTGTTTGCGCATACCCCCCTTTTTCATATTTCACATCAAGTGTGCAGTGTTTTTGAAGTGAAGAGGAGAACGATCGGAGCGGGAGTGAGCCCTATGGTTAAACATTGTGGGATCATTGTGTCCGCCGAGACCATAGAACATCAAGGTTTTGGAGTTTACTGTTAAAGTGCCTCTGTTCCTTACCTTTAAATTGTTGGCGCTACTCCTCCCTGATGCCCCCACACATGCTCCAGCTACCACCAGAATACTGGAAGTGATGACATATTAATGGCACTGCCCACTGACCTCTCCTCTGGTCCCCGCCAAGCCAATCCCATGACAACACTAGTTATACTAGCAAATCAAATGACAGTGGGAGTGTGTGCGGGCGCACAGCTTGCGCCCTGCACACGCCCTAAACACGGGCAAATCAGCTTCCCAGCCTGCAATCAGCTGATTGCAGGCTGGAAAGCTTCCCATAGACCGCCGCATGTCCAGCGCCTGTTCACTCTTAAAGTGACATTTTTTTTTCAAAAATAATTTAAAAAAATATTTTTTTTTTACAGCTGGGGGGGGCGGCGCCCGAGCGCCCCCTATGGACAGGCCGCCACTGGTTTTAAAGAAGATTGTTCAAAAGGACAAAGTGGACACCTGAAAGTTTAATCACTTGAAATTGAATCACTTAAAGACTTGGCTTGTTACAATTTATTTTTGACCACTGGATGAACGTTTTGAACATTTAATCACAATCACTTAGTTCACCTTATGTATATGTTTATATATATATATGCACTTTTTTTAGTATATGTATGATACACTCTTTCACAGGGGTATATCTATTTATTTTTGTTCAGTCACTGAACTTACCGCTGCTATTTTGTTCACTCAGAATTATTTTACATCACTATTTATTTATTTAAAGTAGCTGCTTTAGGGTCTCTTTTTTTCCATTTTTTTTTTTTGTTTATTCTTTGGCGCAATGGGGTGTGAGAAGGTGGAAGTGCGCCTTTATACTCTTTTTTTCACCATTTTTTATTATCCCATAGTATGCCGGACAGGAAATCCATACCCGTTGGGCCAAACAATACGAAGACACCTTCAAACTGATCCTTCCCCTTGGATACCAGCTATGAACTCATGAGATTAATGATTGAGACTTCACAACAGAAGGTTATAACCCATCCCTGCCCTCTCCTACAGACTCTGATGGGCATCAGTGTAAGCGTATACTTATACTTTTATTTTTTCAAGAACCCTATCTGGGTACTAATGTATCTCAATTTAATAACATTTGATATTCCTCTCTACTACATTGGAGCCTTGGGGGTTTCCACATAAAAACAGGGAATCCACATAATATACATGGGTGACCCACTTTTGGAGTCCCCATTGAGGATCATTTTTTAACTCTGGATTGTATGGTTGGTCACTGAGACAATTTTTTTTTTAACACAGTCACTTATGTAAATGTTTTTTATTCTTGTCCTAGTCTTTTTCTCATCAATGATTTGTAATAAATAAATATTGTTATTTTTAATCATAAGTAAAATGTGGTTGAAAAGTCCATTCTTTACAAACTCTGCATCTCCTTTTATATAGAAATAGATTTCCTTATTGTATCAAGTTGCCTAGGTTCAGGAGTGTCATATGAAAAAAAAAAACGTGTGTCTTGAATGACTAAAAAGGCATGTCTATATTACTTCCAAATGTTTCTAATCTCTGCTTTCTCCTTGATTGATAAATTTGGATAAGTAATTGAAGAAAAGCTTCAAGGTTACTAGTATGCTGATGAGCTCGTCTTTCATTTGTTCACAAAACCCTGGCTGAACTGACTCTTTTGTGCTGCTGCTTTCCAAATGGTATCTGCAATTTAATAGTGAAATCCATCTGTGTATTCAACAACACAGTGTTTACTCTACCCCTAACTACTTAATTATATGTGAACCCTTATCTTGCAAAACAACACATATCATGTAAATGAAAGGCAAAACATTTGTGTACAGTTATAAAACCTTTTTTTTTTTTTTTTGTGACCACATTACCTCTTCTCTCAGCTGCATAAGGGCTAAGAGCGCTAGGGGTGGAGAAAGAGCAGTACACTGATCTCCCCAGTGAATTGCCGTACAGGGGGGCATCTCAGCACAAGTCTTGGCCATTGAAGAACAGACAGGCTGTGCCCCCAGCACAACCAGAAAATTCACCACGCTGGTGCTTCTATGCCTAGTATGATCAGTTTGAAATAGGAAACAAAGGAAGAAATACAGACAGAACAGGGTACTTTTTAACACAAGTACATGGTACAACAAGCATATTTTAGGAATGTTAAATGTTGGGGTAACATTGTTTAACTTCAATTCAGTTACAACAGTATCAAGACCATCCTGACTTGCACTGTCTTGCTCCACATAGAAAGAAGCCCAAGCTAGGACTTCCTCAATCATGAGGTCATTAATAAACAGTGCCATTTTTCTTTTGGAAATAAATGCTGCAGTTTATATCAGGAAATGGATATAACATTGGTTAAGGAACCCTCTGTAATGGTAGCAGTCTCTGTTGAATTTAAGGGGTAGAGACATATGGGCATTAGAATCAACAGCGTCGTCATCTCTGGATCGTAAATCCAGTAGTTGTCTTTGCAAATTTGGCTCTCCTCTATTTGACCTTTTCCCACATGTTGTGCAGAAAAATATTTTTTCAGTTTGCTGCCTGAAAGGGGACATAGCAACTGCTGCAGCAGAATCCATGTTGTGGCCAGATTATTTTGTCTCATTCTGCAATCAGGTTCAGGTTCAGAGTTTAGTAGTTAAAAAAACAGTCAAGTTTGTGGTTATTAACAGGCCCAGGTTTGGTACACAACTAGATACAGCAGAGTATGATCAATCAGAAGCATAGTCAGAGATCAAGCCTAAGTCAGTAGCCAAAGGAATCAGGATTGAAGTGGAGAATGATAATGAGTGATTGAATAGGCAGCCAATGGGACATAAATCTCCCCCATGCGTCGAATGGATTCGATGCATGCGTGGAAGTATTTTACTTCCTGGAGTGGTCAACGTCACCGTCACGTCACCGCATCCTCAGTCCGAGCGGATTTTCGTCCGATGGTGTGTACACGCCATCGGACCACAATCCGAGGAGACATGTCCGCTGGAAACGGTCCGTCGGACATGTTTGAGCGGACATGTCTCCTCGTCTGTACGCGGCCTCAGGCTTTTCTTTCTATAATAAAATTAGTCCATATGCAATAAGCAGTTTTTTGGTGTTTGTATTATTTTTATTGTATATTTTTATGGAACTGCTAATGATATACAGTACTGTGTATGTATGTGTGTATATACAATATCTCACAAAAGTGAGTACACCCCTCCCATTTTTGTAACTATTTTATTCTATCTTTTCATGTGACAACACTTAAGAAATGACACTGTAAAGTAGTGAGTGTACAACTTGTATAACAGTGTAAATTTGCTGCCCCCTAAAAATAACTCAAAACACAGTCATTAATGTCTAAACCGCTGGCAACAAAAGTGAGTACACCCCTAAGTGAAAATGTCCAAATTGGGCTAAAAGTGTCAATATTTGTTGTGGCCACCATTATTTTCCAGCACTGTCTTAAACCTCTTGGGCATGGAGTTCACCAGAGCTTTACAGGTTGCCACTGGAGTCCTTTTCCACTTCTCCATGATGACATCACAGAGCTGGTAGATGTTAGAGACCTTGCGCTCCTCCACAGAGGATGCCCCACAGATGCTCAATAGTGTTTAGGTCTGGAGACATGCTTGGCCAGTCCATCTTCTTTACCCTCAGTTTCTTTAGCAAGGCAGTGGTCATCATGGAGGTGAATTGGGGTCGTTATCATGTTGGAATACTCCCCTGAGGCTCAGACTCCAAAGGGACTGGGAGGGGACCATGTTCTGCTTCAGTATGTCACAGTACATGTTGGCATTCATGGTTCCCTCAATGAACTGTAGCTCCCAGTGCCGGCAGCACTCATACAGCTCCAGACCATGACACTCCACCACCAGGCTTGACTGTAGGCAAGACACACTTGTCTTTGTACTCCTCACCTGGTTGCCGCCACAGACGCTTGGCACCATCTTAACCAAATAAGTTTATCTTGGTCTCATCAGAGCACAGGACATGGTTCCAGTAATCCACGTCTTTAGTCTGTTTGTCTTTAGCAAACTGTTTGCAGGCTTTTTTGTGCATCATCTTTAGAAGAGGCTTCCTTCTGGGATGACAGCCATGCAGACCAATTTGATGCAGTGTACGGCGTATGGTCTAAGCACTGACAGGCTCCCCCCCCCCCCACCCCTTTAACCTCTGCAGTAATGCTGGCAGCACTCATACATCTATTTCCCAAAGACAACCTCTGGATATGACGTTAAACACGTGCACTCAACTTCTTCGGTTGAGCATGGTAAGCGCCTTGAGGCAATTTGGTTCGCATTTGTTAGCGCTATACAAGTTACCCACTCACTCACTCTGTTCCGAGTAGAATCTGTTCTTTTTAAACTGCTGTATGGTCTTGGCCCCTGTGCTGCAGCTCAGTTTCAGGGTCTTGGCAATCTTCTTATGTCCTAGGCCATCTTTATGTAGAGCAACAATTCTTTTTCTCAGATCCTTTAGAGAGTTCTTTGCTATGAGGTGCCATGTTGAACTTCCAGGAACTCGTATAAGAGAGTGAGAGTGATAACACCAAATTTTACACACCTGCTCCCCATTCACACATGAATATATGTCAAAAACACTTTAATAGTAAAACAATATCCACTCACAAGGATGTAAGTATTGTGTGCATCTCTGGGCTGAGCAGGAGGGACAACAAGTCACAGTGAGTCGCTTGTCGTTGGCGAAAGTACAGCACATCAGATCCCAGGGAGGAGTAGAATGGTGGACAGTCAGAGCCTGTGGAAATCAGCACTGCAGCTCCAAAGATCCTAGCTTGTGACCGTGATGTTGGAGAACAAGAATGCAACGTGTTTCTGAGCGTGCGCACTACGAGTGGTATAGTAGCCACGCTCCTCTATCAAGCATAATGAATGGAATAAGGGGACAGTCTTATATAGTGGATCGGTGGAGGAGTCAAAAGAAAATAACATGTGGTAATGACATCCAATCATGATGGAAATACATAAATATAACTTAACCCACAAAACAAATGCATAATGATGATGAAGTATACCGTAACATAAGTTAAATAAATAGCAACATTTTTAAAAATAAATAATAATTGATCTTTGAGATTGACAATAACAAATAACAACAATAGCTTTTTTTTCCTTTCCAGAAGCCGCTACAGATGAGCGGCTTCTCATCGGAACCACCTGTTAGCAGGGTGTAAAAGCACCCAGAAGTACGATAAAGGCAAGCATAGCCAGCAGAGCTCCGAGATGTGCAGTCGCTTAGGTGGTCATCGTGAACATGCCTCAAAGGTGATTTTTAATAACATTCAATTACAATATGACTTGTATTGCAATTGTATATGCTATATTATTTTATTTTTATTTGCTATTTTTTTTACCATGAAAGTGGAGTTACCCTACAAAGCGTGGCGCACTCATTGTGCACGGACTCATAGGATTGATGACACTCATATACCAGGAGCCAATGGGCGGGGGAACATGACGCATCTCCCTGTGGTGAGGTACAGCAGAAGCGGTGGATATACAACACATAAAAGATATTTGCACCGCAGGAAAAAAAAGAATGGCAGGGGTGTCGGTAGGGGGCAGCTAGGGGGGCTGAAGCCCCGAATGTGACACCGAAAAGCCCAGAGTCTCATAATAGCAGGGCTCCATTGTTAGCCCCAAGCGAGCGGCAAGCGCCGGGACCGCTCTGATCCTGAGCACCGCCGAATGTGGCCGAGTGTGGCCAAATGTAGCCGAGGCCTGCTGACTCGCTGAGTGCCATAGCAGGTGCCGCCTTCTGGAGCCTGCGCAACACCTATGATGAATGTCCCACTGGTCCAATGCCGTGACCGCGGGATGTGTGACGTCCATCATAGGCACTGCAGGCTCCAGAAGGTGGGAATTACAATGTGGCCGCCGCACCACATCCACGCTCGGCGCTCGGGTGGCTCTCTTTAGGCTCTTCTCCATTTTCTTCAGCTCTCCTACCCTCCTGGCTCCTCGGCTCGAAATTAAAAAAATCAGAAAATTATAAAATCTGAAAATAAGAATGAAAAATTGAAAATAAGAACTAAATTTCGAAAAGACATTCAGATAATTTATATTATAATGAAAATATTGGGCCAGAGCCACAGAGCTAGTACGCCGGTGTATCTCCTGATACACCGGCGTACTTTCAAATTACCCACGTCGTATCATAAGTTTGAATCCTCAAACCATGATACGACGGCTTCGGGCTTCGATCTGACAGGCTTACGTCTTCGTACGCCTTCGGATCTAAGCTGCAATATTTCTGCGCCCGCTGGGTGGAGTTCGCGTCGTTTTCCATGTCGGTTATGCAAATGAGCTTTTTTAACAGCGATCCACGAAGTTACGAACGGCCGTCGCATTCTCTTACGTCGTCGCTAGTCAGCTTTTTCCGGCGTATAGTTAAAGCTGCTATTATCCGGTCTATAGTTAAACTTGCCATGTTAAGTATGGCCGTCATTCCTGCGTCGAAATTTCAATTTTTTTTATTTTGCGTAAGTCGTCCGTGAATAGGAATGTACGTAATTTACGCTACTAAAAAAAAAAAACAACGTTTCGACGTAATTTCGCGCAATGCACGGCAGGAAATTTCTGAACGGAGCATGCGCAGTTCGATCGCCGCGGGGACACGCTTCATTTAAATGATCCACGCCCCCTACCCGCGTAATTCAATTCCGCCGCGAGAAATACACTACGCCGCCGTACCTTAGGGCCCGAAATCTTCCTGAATTCGACTTAGAGCCAGGTAAAATATGGCGGCGTAGTGTATCTCTGATACACTACGCCGGGGCAATTGTATGTGGATCTGTGAAGAAAAAATGTAGCGCTGTGTAACCAATAGGACTGTGGTGTCACTAAGTGAATCAATAATCACTGAAATAAAACAATAATGATGATGGTGTTGAACAAAATCAACAGTAAAACGCAAAGTCCTTGCGTGAAAAGGTGCGATAATAGTCCATAACAACAAAAAAAGTGAGGTGATAGTCCACCAGCACCAATCAAATGAATGGATGTTAGATGTCCTCGTAGATCATTGGAGACAGAATGGCACTTATCTCAAATGAAGATATGTTGCGCTTACCAGAAATGTTGGACCTGTCTGTCGTGGACAGCAGATCGATAAGGCATGAACGCTTCTGGCGCACAGTCCGCTCGGCTCTCACCAACTGGATGAAGACGGTTCGAATCCTCGATGCAGGGCCTGGAGTGCACGGTATCCTGGAAAGGTATCCTTGTTGTCCAAGTAATCCGTTCACAGGGGGAGTATGGAAGGATGATGGTAAAACCCTCGAAAGGGTGGGATGAATGAGGCTGGATGACTCCGATTAAGAAAAAATTGTATATACAACAGTATATAAATCACCGCGCTGTTCAAACGTCACAAATGTAAGCAGCCAACACTACAAAATAGATCAATTTTGGAAACATACAAACAAAGAAAAAGTGTAGCGCTAAAAGGTGGAAAGACTACTAATTAGATAGTCCTTTAAACAAATAAAATGTCCATAATGTGAAAAAAAGTTCATATCAACAATCCAAAACTTTTATTCACCACAAGTAGTGACTCAATAAATAACGAGGTGAGTGTAAGGCCTCGTACACACGAGGAAATCCATTTGTTCAAATCGGTCGGACCGACCGATTTGAACAAATCTGTCTGCTTGGATTTTGGTTTGCTCGCGTGTACACACGAGCAAACCAAAATCCCCGCCAGCAGACAGCGCCCTGACGTGTCGGTGACGTGGTGATGACGTTGACGCCGCCACGTCACCGCACCAGGAAGTAAAACACTTCCGCGCATGCGTCAAAACCATTCGGCGCATGTGCGAGAAGACACGTCTGCTGGTTAGCGTACTAACCAGCAGACATGTCGGGCGGACGGGTTCTCAGCCGACAGATTGGTAAGCATGCTTTCCAATCTGTCGGGTGGCCAAATCCGTCGGCTCGCCCGTACACACGATCGAATCTGTCTGCTGAAACGGTCTAGCAGACCGTTTCCAGCAGACAGATTTGATCCTGTGTACGAGGCCTTAGAGGATCCGCCACCGGTGTAGTAAAACTTATTGAGGCTTACCAGAAAGTAAGGATCTGAATAAACATATACTTATCAGATCAGAATTGCTTCAAATGATATCCGAGATCCGAATATGTTTATGGATGTTGTATACTCAATGGAACTCCTGGGATATCTTCATATGTGATACGATGAATCCACGGAGATTGGTTGCAGATGTGTGGACTCAAGTGAAATTATTACCATGTGTGGTAATAATTAAAATAGCCAAAGGAAAAAATATAAAGTGCACATAGCATGATTCTGTATTACCAAATCAATCAATTTTAATGAAAAAAATGTGCACTTACATTTAAGTAGGATACAACAAGCGCTTAGTAATAAAGTAGAGCAGTGGGGTCAGTGTTTTTTTTTTTTATTAAAATTGATTGATTTGGTAATACAGAATCACGCTATGTGCACTTTAGATTTTTTCCTTTGGCTATTTTAATTATTACCACACATGGTAATAATTTCACTTGAGTCCACACATCTGCAACCAATCTCCGTGGATTCATTGTATCACATATGAAGATATCCCAGGAGTTCCATTGAGTATACAACATCCATAAACATATTCGGATCTCGGATATCGTTTGAAGCGATTCTGATCTGATGAGTATATGCTTATTCAGATCCTTACTTTCTGGTAAGCCTCAATAAGTTTTACTACACCGGTGGCGGGTCCTCTAACACTCACCTCGTTATTTATTGAGTCACTACTTGTGGTGAATAAAAGTTTTGGATTGTTGATATGAACTTTTTTTCACATTATGGACATTTTATTTGTTTAAAGGACTATCTAATTAGTAGTCTTTCCACCTTTTAGCGCTACACTTTTTCTTTGTTTGGATGACTCCGATTACCATGGGGGAGAGAAGAAACAAAAATGCAACCCCAATGATGCAGGTCAAAAGGTAACGGTTTTATTGTAATAAAACCATAAAGAACATAAAAAGTGATCACATATAATAAAAGGCAATGTGGGAAAAGGTAAAAAACCAAGCCCTGCGCGTTTCGTCCTAGAGGGACTTCAACTGGGGCATCCAAATGTGGATCTGGCCCATTATGTTTATTAACCAATATTATAGTTTTTTTTTTTTATTATTATTATTATTATTATTAACGATTATTGCATTTTTTTTTTTATATTATCATTATACATTTTTTACTATATAGGTCAGTTTTCCTTCGACAAGTCACCGGAATGTTCGAAGACTATGCCGACAAGTACGTTTCTGTTAAATCCATTGGGACTCCCTGTTTCTGGGGAATGGTTTTCATGCGCATTGTTTTTGTTTTCCATTATTTAACATCTAGATCTGACAAGTTCTTATATGAGATTGTCAGACACATTTAGCTTTCGCAATATGAACATGTGGAAACCCAGCAAATTGTTTACCCGTTTTACTGAATTAAATAGGTCCATGTGTTAGTTATTTTCTTACTTTTATCAAAATAAAAAATGCTCTATTATGTCTTCTACAACCCGTCCTAACCTCCATATTTCTTTATAGGTGTCTTCGGGAAAACAACTGGGACTGGGAACAGTCTTTGAACGATTTCAACTACCTGAATTCAGAAGGCCAAATTCCCCACAATGTTTTTACCGACATGAGGGACAGACCATCTTCCCATCAAACAAAAACATGATGGTCTTTGAATTTGCCAGCACGACCAACATGCGCCCTCAGTGGGCGGAAAAGTAAGTCTGGGTTTCTATTTCTATTCTATTGTTTTTTATGTGATTAAAGCTGTCCATACACTAGGGGCCAGATTCACATACATTTGCGGCGGCGTAGAGTAAGGCATTTACACTACGCCGCCGCAACTTACTAGAGCAAGTGCTTGATTCACAAAGCAATTACCTGTAAAGTTGCGGCGGTGTAGCGAAAATCCCCCGGCGCAAGCCCGCGTAATTCAAATGAGCCGGGTAGGGGGCGTAGAGCATTTAAATTAGGCCGAACGTACTGCGCATGCGCCGTCCCAAAAACTTCCTGACGTGCATTGCGCAAAATGACGTCGCAAGGACTTCATTGTTTTCAACGTGTACGTAAATGGCGTCCAGCCCCATTCACGGACGACTTACGCAAACGACGTAAAATTTTCAAATGGCGACGCGGGAACGACGGCCATACTTATTATAGGATACGCCACCTAGGGGGCATGTTTTTCTTTACGCCGCGTATCTCTTACGGAAACGTCGTAAAGTCACTGCGTCGGGCCCGCGTACGATCGTGAATTGGCGTATCTCGCTGATTTACATATTCTCTGCGTAAATCAGCGGGAACGCCCCTAGCGGCCATTTTAAAATTTCAGTTCCGATACGACGGCGAAATACAATTACGCCGCTCGTATCTGAACTCAATCCCGGCGTATCTTGTTTTCTGAATACAGAAAACAGATACAACGGCGTAGGTTAGAAGTTACGTAGCTTATCTACAGATAAGCCGTGTGACTTCTACCTGAATCTGGCCCTAGGAAATTTTCATCAGGAGCTAGCTGAAATTTCCTCCATGTGTGGCGCTATCTCAACCTTCTTACCCGATTGAAAATGTTTGGACCAACAACGACGATGCAGATGATGTTTGGGTATTCTGAAGGCCATCACCAGCGGCTGTCAGAATACACCAGGAGTAGCAGGATGGATGGAGGAAGCTATTCAATTCCTATTATTATTCTGTCTCAGAATTACTCGTGATCTTTTATCACACGATCAGAATTTCCAACAACAAAGCCGTGGATTATTTTCCGACGGATGTTCGCTCAAACTTGTCTTGTACACACACGGTCCCACAAATGTTAATCGGAAATTCAGATCGCCAAGAACGCGTTGATGTACAACACTACAACGAGCCGAGAAAAATTAAGTTCAATGATTCCAAACATGCGTAGGATTTTTGTGGGTCGGAATTGAATACACACGATTGGAATTTCTGCCAAGAACTTTTGTTGTCGGAAAAATTGAGAACCAGCTCTCAAACATTTGTTGTGGGAAATTCCGACAGCAAATGTCCGATGGAGCATACACGCGGTCGGAATATCCGACCAAAAGCTCACATCAAACATTTGTTGTCGGAAACTTATGTGTATCAACATAAGTTTGCATTTTATGTTGAGGGACTTTTGTTCACTCTGGGTGGGTTTTTCATTCACAAATAAGTCTATAGGAATGCAAAATCTGTATGAAGCAGGCCAACTGCAGGTCATATACACCTGTAAATGAATTGTGAATGATTTCAGAAATCTCTTAAACTAATAATAAACAGATGTCATAGGCACAAGCCCAAAATCCTTCTACACAAGCCCTTTGACAACAGTTTTTCCAGTGGCGGAACTTTCAGTGTCGCTGCAGTCGCAGTTGCGACTGGGCCCTGCCGTTCTGCCGCTGTGGGGGGGCCCTAGTTCCCGGGTGCCTTCATTGGACAATACAGTCATGTCATGATTAATTTAGTGGAGGAGTCTGAGCCGCGGTAGCGCTGGCTCCTGCACGCAGAACCACCTCCACCTTCTGTCCACTGGTTGCTAGAGCCGCTTGGCGTGTAGCAACCAGTGACATCACGGCTGCAGTGCCCCCCCCCCTCCGTGTTCAAAGCTGAAAGCGCAGGAGGATTTCACTTCCTCCTCCGACCTCCGCGCTACTGCTCTGCCTCTGTCTCCAGGGGTCCAACACAGCTTAGCTCCGAGGCTGCCCCTTGACATACCAGAGAGGCACAGACAGGTTCACAGCATCTGAGGGGGAGAGCAGCAGCAGCAGCATCTGAAAACAACAGAGAGTGGGGGCCCCCGTGAGCAGCAGGAGGCTGACTGGAAGGAACAGCGCGAGAGGGAGTGAGAGAGAAGACCTGACCAGCAGTGACATCCTCCCAGTCCCAGAGCCTGCACACCATCCCCCAACGTCTGCTCCAGCTGTGCCTGTCATCAAGAACAAGAAGAAACATAGGCATAGACAGAGGACAAGGATGGTCTGGAGGTAGGTGCAACACACACACCTACCCACAGACAGGGGCTGGGACAGGGGGTACAGGAAGGACTGCAGGCCAGCTTAGGGGGTCAATTTCACTCACCTCTCTCTCTCTCTCCCCCCATCCCCCTCTTTCATCCATCTCTTTCTTTCATCCATCTCCTTTCTTTCTTTCTTTCATCCATCTCTTTCTTTCTTTCTTTCTTTCTTTCTTTCTTTCATCCATCTCATTTCTTTCTTTCTTTCTTTCATCCATCTCTTTCTTTCTTTCTTTCTTTCTTTCATCCATCTCCTTTCTTTCTTTCTTTCATCCATCTCTTTCTTTCTTTCTTTCTTCATCCATCTCTTTCTTTCTTTCTTTCTTTCATCCATCTCTTTCTTTCTTTCTTTCTTTCTTTCTTTCTTTCTTTCATCCATCTCTTTCTTTCTTTCTTTCTTTCTTTCTTTCTTTCTTTCTTTCCCTCTTTCTCTCTTTCTTTCTCTCCCCCCATCCCCCCCTTTCATCCATTTCTTTCCCCCCCATCCCCCTCTTTCATCCATTTCTCTCTCTCTCTCGTTCTTTCTCTCTTTCTTTCTTTCTTTCTTTCTTTCATCCATCTCTTTCTTTCTCTCTTTCTTTCTCTCTTTCTTTTTCTCTTTCTCTCTCTCCCCCCATCCCCCCCTTTCATCCATCTCTTTCTTTCTTTCTTTCTTTCTTTCTTTCTTTCTTTCTTCCATCTCTTTCTTTCTTTCTTTCATCCATCTCTTTCTTTCTTTCTTTCTTTCTTTCATCCATCTCTTTCTTTCTCTCTTTCTCTCTTTCTCTCTCTCCCCCCATCCCCCCTCTCTCTTTCTCGCTCTCGCTCGCTTTCTTTCTCTCTTTCTTTCTTTCATCCATCTCTTTCTTTCTTTCTTTCATCCATCTCTTTCTTTCTTTCTTTCTTTCTTTCATCCATCTCTTTCTTTCTTTCATCCATCTCTTTCTTTCTTTTTCTCTCTCCCCCATCCCCCCCTTTCATCCATCTCTTTCTTTCTTTTTCTCTCTCCCCCATCCCCCCCTTTCATCCATCTCTTTCTTTCTTTCTTTCTTTCTTTCTTTCTTTCTTTCTTTCATCCATCTCTCTCTTTCTCTCTTTCTCTCTTTCTTTCTCTTTTTCTCTCTCTCCCCCCATCCCCCTCTTTCATCCATTTCTCTCTCTCTCTCTCTTTCTCGCTCTCTTTCTTTCTCTTTCTTTCTTTCTCTCTCTCTTTCTCTCTTTCTTTCTCTATTTCTTTCTCTCTTTCGTTCTCTCCCCCCATCCCCCCTTTCATCCATCTCTTTCTTTCTTTCTTTCTTTCTTTCTTCCATTTCTTTCTTTCTTTCTTTCATCCATCTCTTTCTTTCTTTCTTTCTTTCATCCCTTTCTTTCTTTCTTTCTTTCATCCATCTCTTGCTTTCTCTCTTTCTATCTTTCTTTCTCTCTTTCTCTCTCTCCCCCCATCCCCCCCTTTCATCCATTTCTTTCTTTCTTTCTTTCCCCCCCATCCCCCTCTTTCATCCATTTCTCTCTCTCTCTCTCTCTCTCTCTCCCTCTCTCTTTCTCTTTCTCGCTCTTGCTCGCTTTCTTTCTCTCTTTCTTTCTTTCTCTCTCTCTTTTTTTCTCTCTCTCTTTCTTTCTCTCTTTCTTTCTTTCATCCATCTCTTTCTTTCTTTCTTTCATCCATCTCTTTCTTTCTCTCTTTCTTTCTCTCTTTCTTTCTTTCTTTCCCCCCCATCCCCCTCTTTCATCCATTTCTCTCTCTCTCTCTCTCTCTCTCTCTCTCTCCCTCTCTCTTTCTCTTTCTCGCTCTTGCTCGCTTTCTTTCTCTCTTTCTTTCTTTCTCTCTCTCTTTTTTTCTCTCTCTCTTTCTTTCTCTCTTTCTTTCTTTCATCCATCTCTTTCTTTCTTTCTTTCATCCATCTCTTTCTTTCTCTCTTTCTTTCTCTCTTTCTTTCTTTCTTTCCCCCCCATCCCCCTCTTTCACCCATTTCTCTCTCTCTCTCTCTCTCTCTCTCTCTCTCTCTCTTTCTCGCTCTCTTTCTTTCTCTCTCTTTCTTTCTTTCTTTCTCTCTTTCTTTCTCTCTTTCTTTCTCTCTTTCTTTCTCTCATTCTCTCTCTCCCCCCATCCCCCCCTTTCATCCATCTCTTTCTTTCTTTCTTTCTTTCTTTCTTTCATCCATCTCTTTCATCCATCTTTCTTTCTTTCTTTCTTTCTTTCTTTCTTTCTTTCTTTCTTTCTTTCTTTCATCCATCTCTTTCTTTCTCTCTTTCTCTCTTTCTTTCTCTCTTTCTCTCTCTCCCCCCATCCCCCCCTTTCATCCATTTATTTATTTATTTATTTCCCCCCCATCCCCCTCTTTCATCCATTTCTCTCTCTCTCTCTCTCTCTCTTTCTCTTTCTCGCTCTTGCTTGCTTTCTTTCTCTCTTTCTTTCTTTCTCTCTCTCTCTTTCTTTCTCTCTCTCTTTCTTTCTCTCTTTCTTTCTTTCTTTCATCCATCTCTTTCTTTCTTTTTTTCTTTTATCCATCTCGTTCTTTATTTCTTTCTTTCTTTCTTTCTTTCATCCATCTCTTTCTTTCTTTCTTTCTTTCTTTCTTTCTTTCTTTTTTCTTTCTTTCTTCCATCTCTTTCTTTCTTTCATCCATCTCTTTCTTTCTTTCATCAATCTCTTTCTTTCTTTCTTTCTTTCTTTCTTTCTTTCTTTCTTTCTTTCTTTCTTTCATCCATCTCTTTCTTTCTTTCTTTCTTTCATCCATCTCTTTCTTTCTTTCTCTCTCTCCCCCCATCCCCCCCTTTCATCCATTTCTTTCTTTCTTTCTTTCTTTCTTTTTTTCATCCATCTCTCTCTTTCTCTCTTTCTTTCTCTATTTCTCTCTCTCCCCCCATCCCCCCCCCCCCTTTCATCAATTTCTTTCTTTCTCTTTCTTTCTCTTTCTTTCTTTCCCCCCCATCCCCCTCTTTCACCAATTTCTCTTTCTTTCTTTCTTTCCCCCCCATTCCCCTCTTTCACCCATCTCTCTCTCTCTCTCTCTCTCTCTCTCTCTCCTCCCAAGTGGACACTGACTAACAGGTGACAGCTCTCTGGGTACTCTAATGTATGGGGGTGCTCTCTGTGAACCATGAAGTATAGGGGGCTCTCTTGGGACTCTGTATGGGGGCTCGGCTCTCTGTGATATCTGATGTATGGGGGTGCTCTCTGGGGACCCTGATGTATAGGGGAGACTCTCTGGGGACCCTGATGTAAGGGGGGCTCTCTAGTGGGGAAGGCTCTTTGGGCACCCTTATGTAAGGAATTGTCTCTCTGGTGACCCTGACGCAAGGAGGATCTGCACTTAGTTATGTGACAATATATACATATACACACACACACACACACACAAACGTATATTGTATACATGTGTATACCCGCCCAAGCATATGACTTTCTTTACTTGCTTGCTACACTTCTATGGGCTCTAGCCCGAGATCTTTTATAGACCTAGCAATGCCTATGGGGGGGCCCTTCATGGTTTCTTGCACCGGGGCCCTGAAGATCCTAGTTACGCCTCTGAGTTTTTCCTTTTCTATCAGCCTGGTTTTTCCTGGTGGTACAAAACCTTTATTGTACTTGTCATGGTAGAATTGTGTCCTGCTCAGAGAAGAGTGTAGTCCTTTACTGCTCTTCTGTATGAAGTCTAGGCTGTTTATAATATCATCGCCCCTTACCAATGAGATAATCGATTCGCTAGATCTCTGACAAAATGGCGACCCAGGATATCGGAGGCAAATTCGGTGCTTACAATTGTTCCCACTATATTTACATACTGCTTGGAAATTAAATGTTGAGTTTTGTGTATAAACCTTATATATAAATGTCCTGTCATTCTATTGTCTATTACTAATCTCACCGACACTTTCCTTTCCAGGTGCCTTTCTGACATGAAGTGGAGTTGGCAGGATGCAGAGGCCATCTTTAAAAAGATGAAGGTAAGTCTATCAGTATATAACTAAGGGGGGTATTTATAAAGTGCAGCCGTGGGGTTGTGAGAAAAAAAACTGGGGGACAGCTTGGTTTTTTGACTGGTCGAACACACATGACCAGCTCTCCTCCAATCACAGAGCAGCTCCATGAACTAGTACAGAGAACACACTGTGACCCCACATTGTAAGTGGGCTGTAAAATGTGGACCACGGTGTGCACAGCCTTATGGAGTATAATGGAGAGCAGATAGCGACATCTGTCCTCTGGTATTAATAGGCCCCTAAACTTACTTCTTTCCACAATAGCTTCTTCTCCAGTTTTTTAACCAGATTTAATTTTGATGTTTTGCAAATAGAAAACCAGATTCCGGAGGACTTCTTCTACAGCACCAATGGCAACTTTGACTTGAACGGCCCAAATGCAGCTGCTGACTTTATCCAAAAGTTTTCAATCAGATCTGGACTTACAGAGGATTGGGCCAGAAAGTATGTTTCCATTATTACTTCACTTTCTACTCAGTTTCTTTTCTATGGGGTTCACAATCACATCAGCAGTAAATGAATGGTGCTGCCTATTCTGAACATCCTATAAAGTCTATTGCCAGTTTTAATTGTCTGTTCATTATGTTTATATGTTTTACTTCTTTATCTTTCAGAATCTTGGAGGCTGCCCAGTGGAATTACATTCAGGCAACACGTGACTTTGCATATATGAAGGTAAGAGTATTTAGACTAGAACTAGATTTGATTTGATAATACTGATGTGATTTTGTATGCATTCCAGAACGCATAGAATGGCATGACAAGTTAAAGAATATGACTTTCTATGGTGGCCATTCACATAAATGCACTCCGAATGTAATGCATTTTTTTAAATGGTCTTGCGTGTGTTTGGTGCAGTGCGATTTGGTTTTCATCTCGATACAGTCTACTGGAAACTGCATAGAAAATGCATAGGTGTTCAAAGACCAAGTGATTCCAGTACAGTTTCTAGCAGGCTATAGTGTCTTTCTGAGCTGATTTCCAGGGAGAGAGACTCGCAAGTTGTTTCCAAATCACAGTGGAATCGCACCTGAATATTATTGAAATCGCACTAAACATTATTGGAATCACTAAAAACCTCAGTCAAATCACACCGTATAAGTGTGAACCTAGGCTAAGGGATTGTCACACAAGCAGTGTTACCCAACACAGTTAAAATGCAGACACAAGGGGCTAGATTCTCGTATCCCGGCGTATATTTGAGCGGGGGTAGCGTATCCTCTTTACGCTACGCCACCGCAACTTTGGACGCAAGTGCTGTATTCTCAAAGCACTTGCGTCCTAATTTACGACGACGTAGTGTAAATGGCCCGGCGTAAGCCCGGGTAATTCAAATGTGGAAGAGGTGGGCGTGTTTTATGTAAATGTGTTGTGACCCCACGTTTTTGACGCTTTTTATGAACTGCGCATGCGCCGTATGTGGACTTATCCCAGTGTGAATGCGCGAAATCACGTCGCAAATAGTCAATGCTTTCGACGTGAACGTAACTTACGCAAATCCCTATTTGCGAACGACTTACGCGAATGACGCAAACAACGTAAACAATGTAAAAATCGACGATGTCCCGATGTCCATACTTAACATTGCGTACGCCTCACCTACGCAAAGTTACCCCTCATATAGCAGGGGTAAATTTACGATTATGACGTAAAAAAAGCGACGACTGGGCGCAATTACGTTCGGGAATCGGCGTGTCTAGCTCATTTGCATATTCGGCGTGGCTAATCGACGGAAGCACCACCTAGCGGCCAGCGTTAATATGCAACTTAGATACGACGGCGTAAGAGACTTACAACGCTCGTATCTAAGCAAAATTCCGGCGTATCTTGTTTTCGGAATACAGAAAATAGATACGCCGGCACTTCTTAGAAGTTACGCGGCGTATCTCGAGATACCCTGACGTAACTCATCTGAGAATCTGACCCAAAGAAAATAGCATGTTTCCTATTGTTTCAGATCACACTAATGTCCTCCATTGGTTTGTGCTGAAAATAATAGGACATGGTGGATTTTTTCTTTAGTGTATAGTAATAGTATATATTATTAAAAAAAAAAAGAGAGAAAGGGGTAATAAAATGTATTAGAACACCTTCAAAAAATGCATTTCAGTAAAACTTAAAAGCACATGTCAGTATGCAACAATAACTTACATGCTTTTTCTTATATTTTTTAGGCACACTGGGATGTTCCAGATGCCTTCATTCCTTAGCTCCATAGGAGCATTCAAGCCAGGAGGCTTTGTGTGTTATGTTGTGTGTTGTGTTGTGTATTATGTTGTGTTGTGTGGTGTGTGTTCTGGCCAGAGAGGGATTACTTTGACGCAGTTGGCCGGCTTAAACATGTATTGCAATGCATGTGAACTAAAAATCCCTGTTTGCATGCAAAGTTTGCAAGAAATGTATTGTAGCACTACCCCATTCAGGAGCCACTGGTTGATTTTGGGATTGGCGTATTAAGTTACCTTGTAGTGTTTCTAGTGGTAGTAGCAGTGAGCAGAAGCAGTAAGCGAATGTCCAGTCATCCAATGGGTTTTCTAAATGCTTTATTCCAAGTCCCAACACGGCCAACATCAACATGAGGTAGGATAGGAAAGGTTGATGAAGCAGAAGAACAAGTGCGGTATCAGGCCCTGGATGATAAAGAAAGCAAGCCTGCTTTCAGTAGCAATGTACCAATATGCCGCCACTCTAGCCAGAATGGGTGAAGTGCCTCCGGACAGACTTCTGACAGAAGCCTGGCAGCCAAAATGTCACTTTAGGTTGCTGGGAGGAACAGACCTCTGCCACAGGCCTAGTACTTCAATACTTAAATGAACAAGACTCGATTGAGCAAATCCTCCCAGTAAATGCAATGATGGGTCACTGGTTGACAGCTGCCATGTACCTGTCAAGGCCTTGGTGACCAAATCCCCGATGGTTCGTTTAAGTCTCCTGGATAACCTGCTTTTGGGTTCTCCCTGAGCCGATCACCCACCGTTCAGCCCTCAGCTTAGGATCCTCTCAATAAAGTTGGGGACCCAGTAAGCCACTGGGGCCCCTCTCAACATTAGGATGGAGCTCCACGTAGCATGCGACTCCTACCAGGTGGGCCATGCTGGCGGGGTCCATGGACGTGCACACCCTGAAGATGGATGCCACACCCGGAACCCGGACCCCGTGAAAAGAACCAAGAATCATGGCGTCTGTCACAAATAAATAAAGTGGCTCCGCCATAACCCCTCTAGCGCCACCTGTCGCCCAGGGATGGGATCGCATCCCTGGAGCGCCGTCTGACCTACAATACAGTTCTGGAAGACAGCAGCCTAAAATTTAACAAATTATGAATGGGAGCCAAATAACTCTCCCATTCAACCACTAACTTTAGCGTAGCGCCCAGACTGAAGGTAAGGGGGTGCTAGAGTATAAAAATGTATAACAGTGTGTAGGGGATGCACATGATGGGTTATGTATACAGTATGGATAAAGCTATTTGGGTTTGAACACAGACATGCGCAGGAGTGATGTCATCGCGGCTTCGGCCAATCACATCGCCGGAGCCGCGATCCCAGGAAGCAACTCCAGGATGACATGTCGGTGGCCGAAGGTGAAGATGTGGACCGCTGCGGGACTTCAATAGGAGGAAAGTAATACATAATGAACTAGTATGCTATGTATACTAGCTCATTATGCCTTTGTCTTGCAGGGTGTTTTTTTTTATATACAAGAGTTTACTGCCTCTTTAATGGTAATGAATAAAGACATTTTATTTGTAGGCATTGATATGCTGCAGGGCAATGTAACAGTTGTTATTTATCAATGTCACCAGGCTTGGACCTGTATTATTGGAGGATGGCTTCCACCGGAGGAATGGTGGTTTGCAATGTACCGGGAAGGCATGATAATACTGCTGGGAAGGACCTCACATTACTGGTCCAAATACTGAGATGTTTCCTCAAGACAGGCGTTGTCTCTGAGCTGACCCTACTCACCAGGAGCCTTCCCAAGCACTATGCACTTTCTGTCACAAGTAGGTTCTTTGTCACTGACCTACTATGTACAGGAACACCCAAATGGTGCAGGTACCCTATTATATAAGATCCCACACCCTGATGGCTATCGGAGCTCACAGTAACAGAAACATTATGGCATTCTTACATGGAGGAGTCTTAATCCAACAGCTTCTGTTCTTATCAGATGTAATCCCTTCTCAGCCTCATGTGCCTGCTTCCAGTTCCCCACACACACTGTCTAACTTCCTGGTACAGCTCCTTCCCCCCCATCATGCATCAGCAGAAAAAGGTTATAGTGATCTATCACAAACATCACAGAATCCAACTTTTGTTTTAAAATACGGATACTGGAAGCCTGTGCTAGCGTTTCTCCTGCTGTGTTGCTAACAGTGTGTGAAGAGTGGGAGAAGAGGATTGCATTGACAATCCAACACAATGGGCATCACATTGAACACATTTTATAAGTGGTCAGAAACTTGTAAATAACTAATGAAAGAATAAAGTCACATTAAAACCAAGCACACCATTGTTTTTCTTGTGAAATTCCCAATAAGTTTGATGTGTCACATGACCCTCTTCCTATTGAAAAAACAAAAGGTTGGATTCAAAATGGCCGACTTCAAAATGGCTGCCATGGTCATCACCCATCTTGAAAATTTTCCCCCCTCACATATACTAATGTGCCACAAACAGGAAGTTAATATCACCAACCATTCCCATTTTATTAAGGTGTATCCATATAAATGGCCCACCCTGTAGTTTAACATTTCAGACTGTACACAACACATCATTTGTTTTAACTGTATTTTGACTTGATAGAAAACAGCAATGGTAAAAAGCCTATTTTATTACAAGTCGGAAAAAAGCTATATACAAAATAAAATAAAAAACACATACATACATATTTATACAGAAGAAAAAAACAAAGGAGGGAGCCCGGTGTGCAAATG
Source organism: Rana kukunoris (assembly GCA_029574335.1). Classification (NCBI taxonomy): domain Eukaryota; kingdom Metazoa; phylum Chordata; class Amphibia; order Anura; family Ranidae; genus Rana; species Rana kukunoris. The sequence continues at coordinate 192,403,618 of CM056051.1, forward strand.
CAAGAGGCTTCTCTTGTCATTGGAAATAGTGCATTGTCTTCAGACCAGAGTCTCTCCACAGTGCAGAGGGATACCACAAGCCACAGAATCCCTCTCCACTTCACAAACCGCCCACTAGAGGTCTCGCTTCCGCCAGGGCATTTAAGCAGGAGAGCCATATCAACAGCATGCGAGGTTTGCCACAAACCCCTTTTTGTTGTTAGAACTCAATCCATTAATAGTGACGTTTGTTGTCGTTTTCTTTAAATAGGTATATAACCATATATATATATATATATATATATATATATATATATATATATATATATATAACATTTATTAAGCTAACATGCTTTGTGTTTTCTTCCAAAAATAATAATTCCATTTTTTTTCGTTCTTCCAAGAGTTTTTACCATCGTCTCTCGCCTCAGTCCTATTTTGGCTATTCAGTACAGGCTTCCATTTGTAAAGTGCCCTCGTCCAAACCTGGCAGCAGTTTATCCACACCCGAATGCCAAGTGCCCCGCTCTTCAGGGGCGGTACTCTCGCAGAAGGGAGCTTTAACAGTGGTGGTAGAGACCCTAGCAGTTTTTGGCATCTGTGCACAATGTTAAAGGCCCAAAGGGAAGTTTAAAGCATTGCCACGTGTATCTGTTAGGCCCCATACACACGATCGGATATATCCGATGAAAACGGTCCGCGGACCATTTCCATCGGATATGTCCGATCGGGAGTTTGATCCGATGGCGTGTACACACCATCGGATCAAATTCCCCGCCGCCGGACGGCGCTGTGACGTGGCGATGACGCGGCGGTGACGTTGACGCCGCCGCGTCACCGCTACGTCACCGCACCAGGAAGTAAAACACTTCCGCGCATGCGCCGAATCCATTCGGCAGCGGCGCGGCGGCGGTGGGAGCCGACATGTCTGCTGGTAAGTGTACTAACCAGCAGACATGTCGGGCGGACAGATTCCCACCGGATAGATTTCAAAGCTTGCTTTGAAATCTGTCGGGTGGACAAATCTGTCCGCTAGCCCATACACACGAGCGGAGATGTCTGCTGAAACGGTCCATCGGACCGTTTTCAGCGGACATATCCCCTCGTGTGTACGCGGCCTAAGGCCTGAAAAAGAAAAAGAAAAGTAAAACTTTTTAGAATTTTGTTAAAGATTTTTTTTTTTTGTCATGTAGATCTGCTTCAGTCAAGACAAACAATGCCTATGACACAACAAAACAAAAGCACACGACACGTCCAATCTAACAGAGACTCACTGAAAATGACAGCTCTCAGTCAGCAGTAGAATGAAAATTAAGAGGCAGGGAATCCATTGTGAAGTAATTGACAAAATAGGGACTCATCCTTTGTTTGATTTGGGGGTCCCATATTAAAATAAAGAAAGAATACTATAGGGAAATTTCATTTTTTTTTTGTTCTGTAAGTGTCACTTTAGCTGTGTACACCCTACAGATGTGCCACTTCACAGGAAGGTTTAAAGCTTCCCCAAGCATATTATTTAAAATAATTTAGCATTTTTACTTTAAGTATTATTTATAGGGTTATATTGGGCATGTCCCTGTGCCCTTTTTTGAAAATCTATTGCCTATCAGCCTTGAAAATGTCCAGAATTGGTTTTTAAAAATGTGTCTCCCATAATGGGGCTTGGATTAGCATTTGAACATTTGGGAAGCATTTCATTGAACCTTCCAGGAACTGAACCAGGGCACATTCAGCTGATCACTAATCACCAGGACTGAAAGTGAGTGAACATCCAACTTCTCAGTGGACCAAGGAATAGAGGAAAAATCTTCTAATTAGAACAGTAGTTTTGATGGCAACTGTCTAAGTAGAAATCTCCCTTACTTTAAACAGTTGTAAAAGAAAAAAAATGTTGCCTAAAATGAATGTCTGCAAGGTAGACAAACAGAATGGTGTAATGATTCTGTTAAAAAACAAGTAAATACCTATAAAATTCCTTCATCTATATCACCTCCGGCGTTCTAGTTTCTGTTCTCTCATTCACTTCCCGATTTGCGGTGCTCGTTCATGTAAGAACTACATTTCCCAGTATGCATTGCGGCACGCCCAGTATTTCACACCTCCTTGAAGTCTCTAACACGTAGAGAGCATCCTGCCGCACAGATGTAGTTCCCAGGAAGGGGCGAGCACGTCACTGATCACCGCAGTAAAGCCTCCCTTCACGGCGGTGAGTAACAATCAGACAAGCAGGAAGTGAACAGAACAGAGAAGAAATAGAGCAACTTCTGAGCAAAAACGAACAATGAGGAAGTGAAAAGAGGAATGTCTGCAGGTAAAGGATGCTTATTATGATTTTTTTTTTCCCTTTACAACCCCTTTAAGAGATTTTCTCCACTTACTCAATGCGATGTCTATATAATGGGAAGTCATGTCAATTCTCCCCATTAGGACACTCCATAATCTGTCTTTTAGATGCTTTAGATGTAATCTAAATAACTTCTTCAATCTGTATTAGATCCCTAATGTTAGCATTAACTACTTTACCACTGTATAGCAGTGTGTCGGATTACGCATATATACGTGATCTGGCTCCTGGTAGGGGGTGTGCATGCGCACCTCTGGCAGCTCCCTCCTGGGTACAGACTCCATGTCCGCCGGCACCCGCCGATGACTGAGCAGAGAGGCAGAACCCTAACCCCAACTCCAACCCAACCCTAAGCAAGGCAGATCACAGTTCTGACAGGAGGGAAGGCATGGATCCTGTGTCTCTGCAAAGCAGGGACTAGGATCCATGCCTTCCCCCAGTAAAAGCACCTCCCACAGTTTAGAAAAACATTGGCTAGGCACACAGTTAACCCTTAATCGCCCCTAATGTTAATCCCTTCCCAGCTAGTGTCATTAGTACAGCAACAGTGCATATTTTTTAGCATTGATCACTGTGATAGTGTCACTGGTCCCCAAAAAGTTTCAAAGGTTTCAGTTAGTGTCCGAATGTCTGCCACAATATTGTAGTCCCACTATAAGTGGTTGATCGCCACCATTACAGAAAAAAATAGATACAAATATCCCATAGTTTGTAGACCCTATAACTTTTGGGATTATTTTTACCAAAAATATGTAGCAGAATACATTTTCTTTTACATTTTTGTATTGGATAGGTTTTATAGCAGAAAGTAAAAATTATTGTTTCTTTTTTTTAATTGTCAGTTTTTTTTTTTTTCATTTATAGCGCAAAAAATAAAAAAACACAGAGGTGATCAAATATCCCAAAATAAATCTCTAATTGTGGGGGGGGGGGGGGGGGGGGGGGGGGGGGGGGGGGGGCATACATTTTACTTGGGTACAGCATTGCATGACCGCGCAATTGTTAAAGTAACAGTGCAGTATCACAAAAACATGGCCTAGTCATGAAGAGGGGTAAATCTTCGGGAGCTAAAGTGGTTAAACCTTAGGTGTAATTTATATTTTTACAACAGAAACATTAGATGCTATTATGCCAAAATGTCATGTGAAAAAAGTGTTTAAACCTGTTTAATGTGCCAGTCTAATAGCGCAGTTTAATCTTTACCTAAAATCTTGGTCATTTAAGTTGGGCATATCATTTCAGATTATATATTATTTTAGAAAATTCTTTTTAAATGCTCCCCATAGTTTCAAAGAGTAAAGAAGTAAAAGTACAGAGAAAAAGTTCATCTATATAAATTTGTCCTTTTAGTTTATGGAGTTAGATGTATTATACCCATTGCATGTGCGTAGAACATCAAATACTGAAGTTATATTAGAGACCAAGAGACACAGCTCTAATCTAAACTGGTGTACCAATTTGCCCATGAGGGAACATTTAGAATATTTAGATATCATGGCGTTGTACTCACATTTGTTATGCGCTACAACAGAGTTTCATTTACCACTGTGCTTTCGAACTACCAAAATGCTTTATAGATATGACAATTCTCTCATTAACATGCAGTATCAGTGGCCTCAGAGATGGAGGATGAACTGAATAAATAAGTCAAAAGTAAGCATTTCTTGAATAAATGGCTGGCATGATATAGGTAGTTTGTGATATACTACTACATTACAAAATGTTAATGGTGACAGGTTCACAAGAAAAACTATGAATCTGAAAAGCTGCTTCTGTAAGGTCAATTGTCTCCAAATGTTCACATGGAGATGTGCCTGTTCAATACCACCCTGCAGACCACATATTTTAAAGAGTCCAAATTATTAACTATCCGTTGTCCACAGTCTTCATCTCTCTATAATCCAATTTGCAGACAATCAGCTGTAGGTAGCGATGAATTCTGAATAAGGGTCATGTCCTTTTCTTCTAATCAAAATCTATTAAGTTATTCTTCTGGTTTGCTAACCATACAGGGAATCAATATGTAAACCAAATAAATATCATTGTAATAAATCTTTTTATCTCAAACGACATTGAATTTAGAATGAGACCAGATTATTTGCTTAGGTGGTAGAAAACTGTTGATTGCATCACATTGAGAAAAAAAAAATTCTAAGAAGGGTTAAAAATAGATACATTTAAATCAAATTTGATTCAGTTCTTTAGATTCATAGGTCAATTCCAAAAATATTGCAAAACATCAACAACATATGAGCCAATTATCCTGAAATGATAAATAAGTTGCAAAAAGCATACTGAGAGGCTGGGATTTCATAAAGAGTGTTTTCTTTCCATGCATCTACCAGCCTCAAGAGGATCTCTGAAAATGAATAGGCTTTTAAAGAACACAGGTGGGGATGAGATCTGTAGATATTTTTCCCCGCATGGCTATTATACGCAAATGCACATTATTTCCTACCATGGTTACATGAGTTCCTACATTCATCCATTACTTTGCTATCTGGAACAGTTTATTTGTGGCAAGGTTAGCTGGAGGTCTGTGGCTTCCCATGGTGAAAAAAAAAATGCTAATTGTGCCATCTTCATGTCCAGTGCTTCCCTGCTTTATATAATTTTGTATTTATTGTTTTCTTTAACCACTTCCATACCAGGCACTTACGCACCTTCCCGCCCAAGCCAATTTTCAGCTTTCAGCACTGTCGCAATTTGAATGACAATTGCGCGGTCATGCTACACTGCACCCAAACAAAATTGGCGTCCTTTTTTCCCCACAAATAGAGCTTTCTTTTGGTGGTATTTGATCACCTCTGCGGTTTTTTTTTTTGTGCAACAACTAAAAATAGAGCGAAGATTTTGAAAAAAAAATAAAGTTTTTATTGTTTTCTGTTAATTTTTTTGTAAATGAGTATGTTTTCTCTTTCAATTATGGGCACTGATATGGTGGCACTGATGGGCACCGATGAGGTGGCACTGATGGGCACCGATGAGGTAGTTCTGATGGGCACCGATTAGGTAGCACTGATGGGCACTGATAGGCGGCGCTGGTATTGGGCACTGATGGGCACTCATGGGCGGCACTGATGGGCACTCATGGGCGGCACTGATGGGCACTCATAGGCAGCACTGGGCACTCATAGGCAGCACAGATGGGCACTCATAGGCGGCACAGGTGGGCACTCATAGGCGGCACAGGTGGGCACTCATAGGCGGCACAGGTGGGCACTCATAGGCGGCACAGGTGGGCACTGATAGGCGGCACAGGTGGGCACTGATAGGTGGCACAGGTGGGCACTGGTAGGTGGGCACTGGGCATGGATTGGCACTGTGGGGTGGCACTGACAGACACTGGGGTGGCACTGATGATCACTGAGGGGTGGCACTGATGGATCAATGTTGCCAATCAGTGCCCATGTGTGGGCACTGATTGGCATCATTTTTTTTTTACTGCCCCCCTTTTTTTTTTGGTCATTTTTTTTTTGTCATTTTTTTTTTTTTTTTTTTGACATTTTTTTGGTCTTTTTTTTTGTATTTTTTTTATTTCCCTGGTGGTCTAGTGTGGCGATCCGAGGGGGGGGCTGCGCTGATAAACAATCAGCGCGAACCCCCCCTGTCAGGAGAGCCGCTGATCGGCTCTCCTCTACATGCGTCTGTCAGACGCGAGTGAGGAAGAGCCGTCGGCGGCTCTTCCTGTTTACATCGTGATCAGCCGTGATTGGACACGGCTGATCACGTGGTAACGAGGCTCCGCCGGAGACTCGTTACCGAGATCGGAGGTGCAGGGTGTCAGACTGACACCCCGCATCACCGATCGCCGCGCTGCGCGCCCGCACGGGCGCGTGCGGCATGAAATCGTGCAGGCCGTTTGAGAACGGCCTGTCACGATTTCATAACCACTTCCCGGCCGTAAATCGGCTATTGGCCGGGCGGGAAGTGGTTAAAGATAGAACAGTGGGGTTGATTTTCTAGATGCAAACATACTGTCCACCTTGTAAGGGAAGTTGCACTTAAGCCCCATACACACCATCAAATTATCTGAAGATTTTTGTCTTCAGATTTACCAAAACCATGAAGTACAAGGGCCTGCCTGATTGCATACAAATTGAAACTCTTAAAGCGGAGCTCCACCCATGAAAACAACATTTTGCCATGTTGTTTAAAAAAAAAAAAAAAAAATGAAAAAAAAAAAAAATACTCACCCGAAATAGCTGTTGCTATGCGGAAGTCTGTAATCTGCCTCACCTGCACCGCGGTCGAATTTCTTCTTGTCCTTCTCCTTGTGAATGGGGCGCGCTGCTTTCTGGGAACTGTGTGTGTTCTCAGAGAGCAGCGCGCCCATTCACAAGCCAGCGTGAGACTCGCGCAGGCACAGTAGGAAACGGGCAGTGAAGCCGTACGGCTTCACTGCCTGTTTCCCATAGTGTGAATGGCGGCGCGGGACTCGGAGCGATCGCGGGACCGGCATCGGGGGGGCCATCAGCGCGGGCGCCTAGGACAGGTAAGTGTCCTTATTTGAAGTCAGCAGCTACACTGTTAGTAGCTGCTGACTTTAAAAAAAAAAAAATTTCGCAGCTGGAGCTCCGCTTTAAGGTTTGACCTTATATTAGATGGTTTTGGTAAATCTGAAGACAAAAATCTGCAGATAATCTGATGGTGTGTATGGGGCTTTAGCCCCAGAGCTGAATATGTTTAAATTTCACTTTGCCAAGAGTACCAAATCTTGTGCAAGAAAAATAAAAATCAGCATTATTGAGTGATGGGAATTAGTAGAGCTGACCTCATTTACTAAGCTCTGGGGATAATTCCCTGGCAAAGTGCAACTTTCCTTCCCTATTTTCCTTTAGTAAATAAAGTTCAGTTACTTTTATATTGTTTGGTCTGGAGTTCAACCCTTTTGGGGGGTCTATCGCTTCTTGAACTGCTCTTGTGGAGATTTTGTAGTAGGTTAGAAATACATTCTTTTGGGGTCTTAAAGCGTATATACATATATATATATATATATATATATATATATATATATATATATATTATGTGCCTGTGGAGGGTGGATCCCTGGAATGTTGTGGTTGGCTGTTTGGCTTTATTGTCCAACCATTTATCCAATGTCACATTGTTTAAAAATTAGACTAATGGGGGCGTGTCCAAGATGGCGATGGGAGCAGACATGTAACAGCAGAGCTCCCGGTCCGGATTCTTATCCTTCACTGATCCTGGTGTGGTACCACCACAATTCGCCTACAGAACACTTGCCTTGCCTCCCTGAGCCCAGGGGTATGCGGAGGACCAGATCTGGTGGTCGGAAGAGACGAATACATCTGCTGTGCATACCCCGCCAAAACCCAGGCCTACTGCTTCCCCCTCAGCCTGCCGCATGGATGCTCAAAAGGAGGCCCCGCCAGATGGCGCGATCGTTGCCCGCTCCCCGGCCTTTGATGCCCTGATGCTATCCATCACCAACTGCCAATCTACTCTTACCATCAAGATCGACCACGTCCAGATAGAGACGGCTCTCATCCACCGGGACATGGACGCATTCCACGAGCCGGTGGCAGAGGTAGAAAGGAGAGTCTCCAGCACGGAGGACACGCAGAGAGCCCACCACTCCGATCTGCTGACCCTGAAGGCCAGGGTGAAAGTCCTTGAGACCAGGGCCGAGGACGCCGAAAACCGGAACTGCCGCAACAACTTGCGGGTCCTGGGTCTGCCAGAGGGTGCGGAGGGCGCAGGTCCAGTCACTTTCATGGAGAAGCTTCTCCCTTCCCTGCTTCCCAATGCTCGCTTCTCTCCGCACTTCTCCATTGAGTGGGTGATTCGCATGCCGGTGACCAGAGGCCCACAGGAAGCGCCACCCCGCACCTTCATCTTTAAGCTTCTCCATTACCGGGACAGGGACACAGTCCTCCGAGCAGCCCGCTTGCAGGGTGAGCTCAAGTTTGAAAACACCAGGCTCCTTATCTTCCCAGACTATTCGGTAGAGGCACAACGCCAGCGCAAGTCCTTCGACCATGTCCGTGCTTTGCTCCGGGACAAAGGGATCAAATACAGCATGCTGTTCCCTGCTAAACTGAGGGTGCAAGATGGCGAACACACGCAGTTTTTCACATTCCCCAGGGATGCGGTGGCATGGGCAGAGTCGCTGCTGCGCTGAGTTCCCTCATGACTGTGTTTTCCGTTCAAGTCTGTGAGTATACTGCATGGGGGCCCTGCTGTTTTATTTGAGGGGGTGCTGGATCATGGTGCGGTCTTCAAGGGACTACACTTTGGGACTGGTCGGCTGACTGTTCCCCACTTGACTCTGGTGTTCTGGTGGTTAAATGTGTTGGGCTAGGGAGCTGTGGTGACTCAACGTGATTGGCACTGCGCTGACAAGCAGTTCACCTCTGCAGCCAAGGGTTCGGATCCCGGTCTCGGCTACATGTGAATTGAGTTTGGTGGTCTCAGCCCGGCTCCTGGGGGGTGTGCTATGCAAGATACGACTGTGCTTAGTACGCCCCCCCCCCCCCCCCCCCACAAAAACCACCACACTTGCACGCACACGAAATTGGTTTAACACGCACGCACTTTGGCCATGCTGTCTCCTAAAAAAAAAAGAGAGGCAAAGGACCTACGGGGCTGGCTGGGTGGGCTAGACCCCCTCACTTCCTCATAGGGGGAGTCCCTCCATTGGGCTCCCAAGTGGAGCAGGTAGGGTGGGGTGAGTGGGAGGCCCCCCTCACACCTGCCATTGCCACCCGGGGGCATGGAGAAGGATGGCAGATTGCCTCTGGGGGGAGGGTCTGCCTACTCCCAACTCCTGCAGTCCGGCTCCTCTCTCTCTCGAGTTCACGCACAAAATACACTTTAAAAAAAAAATGTGTTGGGCTGCCCTGTTGGCTCCCGTTTTATTGTTTTATGTTGCATGACAGTAATGTTTTTGATCCACCTCACTGTACTGGTCTGGAGATATGGTCCCTTCCTTAGCCCTTTACCGGCTGTTTAGAATGCCCCGTGGCTCTTGATCTTTGCTTCTCCTCAATGTATTTCCCTCACTGGTTTGCATGGCTTCTCTTGATGTCCTCTCCTGGAACGGGAGGTTGAACTCCCCTATTAAACGCTCTTTAACCCGACCCGACCGACAAACTCTGGAGGCTCTCCAGATTCTAGATAACGGACACAGAAGTGGAGCCCCGGTTCCATGAGTCCCTCCAGCGCTACTGGACTGACAACCCAGGTACAGCTGCGGAGACCTCTGTGTGGGATGCCTTCAAGCCCTCCTCCAGGGGACAATGCCTCCTGGTATCAGGGGTGATGGGGAGCCCCCTTTCTTCCCTTTACCTCCGACTCACGGTGACTTATGATGCTGATGTGACTGGGGCCTTGGACAAATCGAGTTCGGACATTTCGGACCTCGAAGAGGAGGTGTGGGAGGATTGCGTCTCCTCCTATATCCCCTCAATGATAGCCTCCCATGACCGTTTTATTCAATTGACGTTTTTACACAGGGCCTACTACACGCCGCAAAGACTGGCTGGGATATTCCCCTCTAGGAGCCCGCTTTGTACACGTTGCTCACTTGAGACGGGGACATTCTTCCATATGGTGTGGTCAGGGCCGGAGTGGGACTAATTTTCAGCCCTGGAGTTTCATGCCTTAGACCAGCCCACTTTAATTCACGACTATAACAATTGCAGTTATAAGCGCAAATTTTGGTATTTAATCTATAAACAACTACAATATACAGTTAGTGATTTCAAGTAGATCTGAAAGCAAAAAAAAAACTTTTTTTTTTATATCGCAAGGCAGGTTATTATAAAAGAGAGAGATAAACGCAGCCTCTCCCCCACCACATATAGACACAGCCTCTTCCCCCCCCACCACCACATATAGACGCAGCTTCTTCCCCCCCACCACAACATATAGACGCAGCCTCTGCCCCCCCCCCCACCACCACCACATATAGACACAGCCTCTGCCCCCCCCCACCACCACATATAGACGCAGCCTCTGCCCCCCCCCCCCACCACCACATATAGACGCAGCCTCTGCCCCCCCCCCCACCACCACATATAGACGCAGCCTCTGCCCCCCCCCACCACCACATATAGACACAGCCTCTGCCCCCCCCCCCCCACCACCACATATAGACACAGCCTCTGCCCCCCCCCCCACCACCACATATAGACGCAGCCTCTGCCCCCCCCCCCACCACCACATATAGACGCAGCCTCTGCCCCCCCCCCCCACCACCACATATAGACACAGCCTCTGCCCCCCCCCACCACCACATATAGACACAGCCTCTGCCCCCCCCCCACCACCACATATAGATGCAGCCTCTGCCCCCCCCCCCCACCACCACATATAGACACAGCTTCTTCCCCCCCACCACAACATATAGACGCAGCCTCTGCCCCCCCACCACCACATATAGACGCAGCCTCTTCCCCCCCCCCCCCCCACAGAGAGACACAGCCTTTCCCCCCACATCAAAAGAGCCTCAGACTGCAGTGCCCAGCAAACAGACTGCTACCCCCTTCTGGCTCAGGAAAGACAAGATATGGGCACATATGAAAATGACTGACTCTGACAGCACTTCAGCAGTTCAACACAGATGACCTCCATTAAAGTTACAGTCTCAAGGCAGGCTTGTTCCCCAGCAGCCCACTCTTTCTGGCTCAGGGACAAGAGGGAAAGAATGATCAAACAATAAAACTGAATGCAACTTGCAGCAGGCAGCACAGATGATAAATAGCTCACCTGATACAGACAGTGACAGTCTCTCTCCACCTCAGCCCAGGGCTTTGTTTTGCGCTGTGTCTCCACTCTTCAGCTGCGAGTCTGCAGATGGTCCGACAGTCTCAATCTGTCCCGCTCCTGCAGACCGCATAATAGTCTGCCAGCCACTTACTGTCTCCACCATGAAGTCCCCTCCGCTCTACCCAGTGCACTTGGCTGATGGTGCAGGTAGGGGCACAGTGTTGTGGGGGTGGGAATCCCTGACTCCTCACATGAGCAATAGTGTGGCAGGTTTCCGTCTCCTGCCCACAGCCCGCTCCACTGATGACTGCCGAGACGCGCCACCGTCCATTCAAAAATGGCGCCAGAAGGCGACATGACGTTACTGCGCATGCGCCGCCTAGCCGAGCTTGTACGATCTTTGCCGAGTCCTGCAGGCTTCGGAACGGCGCATGCGCAGTTGCATAGCCGGCCCGAATCCATCTTGTTTACTGGCACCGGCTGCCCATACCAGACCTTTACGGACACCCCGAAAATGGGGTGAAATCAACGGAAATTAAGTTGGCAACACAGCGGCCCGCAACCCGACCAGCCCACCGGGAATTCTCCCGGTTCTCCCGATTGGCCACTCCGGGCCTGGGTGTGGTCCTGTCCTAAACTGCGCACATTCTGGCAGGAGGTGGCAGACACCCTCTCCAATGTCTGTGGAGTGGAGCTTGCAATGGATCCTCGCATATTCCTACTTAGCTATCCGGGTGAGATTGAGGAGGATAGGTATGTTAAGCTTTCTATCACTTTTGCTTTGTTCTATGCATGATGAGAGATCCTCCTACGTTGGAGGGGATCGGAGCTTCCTACTGGATCCTCTTGGCAGTCTGCGATTGGCAGTGTGCTGCCACTATACAGGATCACGTACGAAAGCAGAAATTGCCCGACAAAGTTCGACACGATATGATCAAACTGGGTCGATGCTTCCGGCTAAGACCCCCACCTGGTGCTTGGCCTCTCTCGTGGGTGGTGGATGAGGTGGAAGACGATCCTGGGTCCCTCCCTGTCTCTTCTGTCTTCTCCTCTGGCCCCTCTCTGCCCCCTCCCCTTCTTGCCTTGTTTTTTTTGTCCCCATCCTCTCCTTGACCCCTCCCACCGTTATATGGCTTCCCATCTGCCCCCCCCTCTTTTTTGTTTTTGCACTGACTTGATCAACTGATCCCTTTGTTTAGTCCTGCTGTCTCACTGGTGTTGGTTTCACTTATTTATCCATCTACTTTTGTGCCCTCTTGCCATACATTCTTTTGATTTATTTGCTGACTTGCTAATGTAACCTGTGATGGAGTGTAAATATCTTGCCTTTTGACTGTCATTGCATTGTAACTTGTTGTTATGTCAATAAAAGAAAACTTTGCTGTTAAAATATATTAGACTAATGGTGTTTCTTAACATATGTATTTTGTTATTCTAGAACTATATCTGAAATGACTCTCTTTATGTTTCCATTTGAAAGGGCTAGACCAGATACTAAGCTTTAGTGTTGTTACATTCTCATCCATACCTGCAAAGTACCAAGTGTTTTTTTTTTCACTCCTGGTGGGTTAACAGTAGGGATGAGCTTCGCTGTATTTTACCAGGCTGTACGGCGAATTCTGGTAGATTTTGTCCCTTACGGTACGGCGGCGTAGTGTATTTCTCACCGCGTAATCGAAAATACGCGATTAGGGGGCGCGAAGCATTTAAATTAGGCGCATCCCCGCGGCGATCGAACTGCGCATGCTCCGTTCAGAAATTTCCCGCCGTGCATTGCGCGAAATAACGTCGATACGTCATTCGTTGTTTAAGTAGCGTCATTTACGGACATTCCTATTCCCGGACGACATAAGTCAAAAATAAAAAAACAACGGAAAACGTTGAAATTCGACGCGGGAACGACGGCCATACTTAACATGGGCTGTCTAATATTAGACCAGCAAAAAGCTGGTATAACTTTACGAGGCAAAAAGATGACTAAAGATGCCGTAAGAGATTGCGATTGACGTTCGTAACTTCGTGGATGGTCGGCAAAAGCTCATTTGCATACCCCGACGCGGAAAACGACGATTTTATTGCAGCGTAGATCCGAAGGCGTACGAACACGTAAACCAGACGGATTGAAGCCCGCAGCTGTATTTTCATGGTTTGAGGTTTCAGAGTAGTGAAAAAACGTGCGTAATTCGAAAGTACTCCAGTCTAACGCGAGATAGACAGGAGTAATCTCTCTGTAAATCTGGCCCACAGTGTCTTTTTAGATAGATAGATAGATAGATAGATAGATAGATAGATAGATAGATAGATAGATAGATAGATAGATAGATAGATAGATAGATAGATAGATAGATAGATAGATGGCAGGCATGTATTGGTTTCACCCCTGTTTTTTTGTCTTTCCAATGCTCTCATTTGTCAGACCAATTATAGATAGGGGCAGGTCTAGGTTTCCATCTGCTCCCTGTCTATTAATTAGCACACCTGTGCTCCTCCTTTGGAGGCTATAAAAATCATAGTTAGGACTGCAGTTACACAGAGTGCCTTGACGCTTGGCCTGCAGCTTCCCAGGTATTTGCAAATCTCTGCAACTAAACCTCTGTTTTAATTACACACAGTTAGACAGTTTAATTTGGTTTGTGCTTCTTGGTTTGGCATTTTTGAGCCTGGTCATTATGGAATTATTTTTATTTATTTTTTCCATATATATATACTTAATCGCATTTTGCTAATCGCATCTCATTTAAAGTCCCAACCCTCCATTTTTTACACCCTTACAGGGATGGAGGCCTGTGGTGGTGCATACCACATGCCTCATACAAAGTCCCAACCCCTCTTTATTTTTCTAAGATAGATAGATAGATAGATAGATAGATAGATAGATAGATAGATAGATAGATAGATAGATAGATAGATAGATAGATAGATAGATAGATAGATAGATAGATAGATAGATAGATAGATAGATAGATAGATAGATAGATAGATAGATAGATAGATAGATAGATAGATAGATAGATAGATCAGGGAGCCTACTAGTTAGTATAGTTAAATTTACAGTTTGTAGAGAATATATTGACATCCCTAGGAGTTGTCAATATATTTATAAACTGTATAGCTTAGCTAGATCTGCTATTAGTATCTGTCAGGCAGGAGATTGTACTTGATGCAGTGCTCTAACGTGTTAGTCAACGTGTGCTAGTTAATTGCACATAGAAGCATTACCTGTTACTGCAAGTGTGCTATTTATTTGCACAGAAAGGCAGTTGCTGTTAATGCAAGTGGGCTATTGAATTGCACAGAAACGCAGTCGCTCTGACTGTGTGTGTGCTGTTTAATACCACCTTAGCGCATTTGGTGTCACCGCACGTGTGCTGTTACATACCACCTGAGCGCATTTGGTGTCACCGCACGTGTGCTGTTACATACCACCTGAGCGCATTTGGTGTCACCGCACGTGTGCTGTTACATACCACTTGAGCGCAGTTAGTGTCACCATACGTGTGCTGTTACATACCACCTGAGCGCATTTGGTGTCACCGCACGTGTGCTGTTACATACCACCTGAGCGCATTTGGTGTCACCGCACGTGTGCTGTTACATACCACCTGAGCGCATTTGGTGTCACCGCACGTGTGCTGTTACATACCACCTGAGCGCATTTGTTGTCACCGCACGTGTGCTGTTACATACCACCTGAGCGCATTTGGTGTCGCCGCACGTGTGCTGTTACATACCACCTGAGCGCAGTTAGTGTCACTGTATGTGTGCTGTTACATACCACCTGAGCGCATTTGGTGTCACCGCACGTGTGCTGTTACATACCACCTGAGCGCATTTGGTGTCACCGCACGTGTGCTGTTACATACCACCTGAGCGCATTTGGTGTCATCGCACGTGTGCTGTTACATACCACCTGAGCGCAGTTAGTGTCACTGTACGTGATTTTAATGATGCTTAAAGTGAAAAAAAAATGAAAAATTCCTTTAAATATCGTACCTGCTGGGTGTCTATAGTAGTGGCACGTGTTTAGAAATGTCCCTGCACAACATGAGATTACTATAAGAAAAAAAAATGTAATACTGCTTGCGACTTTAATGTAATGTTTGGTTCCTGCAATATGGATACACATCATTGAAAAAAATAGCATGAGTTAACCCGCCACCACTCCCCCCAGGTCATTACAAGACCCAGTGCCAATCCTGACCTCCCTGGGGCCCTAAGCAAAATGACATGGCACATTAAAAATGAGAAGCGGGGGGCGCTGACGACAGTGACATGTCACAATAAACAAAGTTGAGAAGCGGAGGGAGGGGGTGTTCTGCTGTCATAAATGACTTGGGGTGAGGGGCAAAAATGACTTCTCACCAGGCGGGGCCTCTAGTAATTTGGGGGGCCCTTTGCAGCTTTGCGGGGCCCTAAGCGGCTTGCATAGTGAGCCTATAGTGAGGATCGGCCCTGACAAGACCCTTTGGCCCTATATAATTTGAACAGCAGTATACAGGCGGTGCAAACAAGACAAGGACTGTAGGTTTGTTAAGTACAATCTGAACCATGTCATACTGTAAATGGAGCGCAACAAAGAGCCACATGCAAAGTATTGCATCAAAAATTGTTATTAGACGTCCCTGTTAAACAGGGGCAGAAAAATGTGGCCTTAGGCACAAGACAACACTGCAACCCCTCACAGATACTGTAATTGGAGGGCAAAAAAAAGCCACATGCAAAGTATTGCATCAAAAATTGTTATTAGACGCCCCTGTTTAACAGGGGCAGAAAAATTTGGCCTTAGGCACAAGACGACACTGCAACCCCTCACAGATACTGTAATTGGAGCGCAACAAAGAGCCACATGCAAATTATTGCATCAACATTTTTTATTAGATGCCTCTGTTAAACAGGTGCAAAAAAATGTGGCCTTAGGCACAAGACAACACTGCAACCCCTCACAGATACTGTAATTGGAGCGCAACAAAGAGCCACATGCAAAGTATTGCATCAAAAATTGTTATTAGATGCCCCTGTTAAACAGGGGCAGAAAAATTTGGCCTTAGGCACTGGTGGCGGAGCCCAGAAACAAAAATTTTCTTACTAGCTATCAGCAAGATCAGTGAGGAGGAAAAGCATATTCCATCAGCAGCATAACAGGACAGTAACTCAGCATCAGCATAGGCAGTCTCAAAGGGATCTGACATTTCAAAAAAAATATTCAGTTACATCAGCATCAGGTGCTTGGTAGCTGGTGTTGATCCAAGACTGATTCATTTTGATGAAGGTCAGTCGATCGATGGAGTCGGTGGAGAGGCGCATCCTGTGTTCAGTCACAAAGCCTCCAGCAGCACTGAATGTGCGTTCTGAAAGAACGCTGGATGCAGGACAAGCCAGTAGCTCAATTGCGTACTGTGCAAGCTCTGGCTAGTGATCCATACTCAAGACCCAGTAAGCCAGAGGATTTTCGGTGGGGAAGGTGTCCAAGTCGGATTTTGCCCCTAGGTATTAACACACCATGTAAACCAGACGCTGGCGATGGTTGCTGGAACCGGTCAGACCTTGAGGCTGCAGACTAAAAAATTGTCTGAACGCATCAGTCAGATGGCCACCTTCTCCACCGCTCCTTCTGTGACTCACCGAAGCCTCAGCAACACGTTCTCCAGGACCAGGATTTGGTAATCCCCCAGGTTCTGGGAACGCGTTGCACAGACCCTTCTGCAAGGCCTCCCGCAGAAATGTCATCTTCTGCTCCCTCTGCGATGGCAGGATAAGCTCTGCAACCTTACTCTTGTAACGTGGATCAAGGAGAGTTGCCAGCCAGTAATGATCCCTCTCCTTGATACCACGAACACGAGTACCCTTACGCAGGCTTTGCAGGATCAGGAAGGCCATGCAGCGTAGGTTTGCTGAGGCATTCGGGGCACAGTCACCTGGGTCACTAAGGACAACAGGATCCGCAGCCACCTCATCCCAGCCACGTAAAAGTCCATGGGTTCCTTGGGACTGTAAGTGATTCCTTGAAGACTGCTGATGTTGAGTGCTAGGCTCCACCTCCATGCTGCTGATACAATCATCCTCCTCCTCCTTGTCCTCTTCCTGTGTGCTAGGTGGGCAACCACTGTCTGGATAAAGGGGGCCTTGAGAGGTAAGGAAGTCCTCCTTTTTCTCCCTCTGTTCTGCCACAAGGGCCCTGTCCATTATTCCACAGCGTGTACTCCAACATGTGAATAAGAGGGACAGTCTCACTGATGCATGCACTGTCACTGCTCACCATCTTCGTGGCCTCCTCAAATGGTCACAGGACAGTGCATGCATCCCTGATCAAGGCCCACTGGCGTGGGGGGAAAAAAACAAGCTCTCCTGACCCAAATTCACTGTACATCCTCCTTCAGTTAAGTTTTTAAATATGCAAATAATAACTCTTTGCTATTTAGTATAAATCAACCACAAGGAAACTATATGTGCTAGTGACAGCTATATAGGGATTGAATAGTGCATTTTATCATGTTGTTTGTTTCATTCAGCAAGTTTGAACATAGTTAGAAATACACCTGGTGCGATTTTAGCGAAAGTAACATTTCCCCTAAGTCACTATAGAATCTCCTAGTTTATTTAAACAACAATGTAATTGCGCAATCTCCATATTAAAGATGCCCTAACAAGATTATTCAAATGCATGTGCCCCTAATGAGATCATTTGCACATAGAGTTCATTATGACCATATTGGAATTTTTAACTACCAGTAAGAAACACATTTTGTTGCAAACTGTAGACATATAAAACTGTTTTCTGGATTGGGATATAATTGTCTCACACTGGAAAACCGAGCCTGATTTTGCAAAGTTAGCAAACAGCTGTATGTTTCTCTAAATGTTCCCACAGAGAAATTAGAATGACTGCTGTGCCAGTCCCTTCCATCTACTTCAGGCACATTCTATACACATGGATACCCACAGTGCTCTTGCTCATTGATAAACAAAAGGAAAATGCCACCACTAAGACACAAAGAATACTAATCCCCACACTATCATTATACTTTTTAAGCCAACTGCCAGAAAAATGTATTTGTGCACAAAATAGCCTGACGGTGTACTGCTCTTTTACACTACACCTATTGATGTGTTTAAATCTAATGGAAGCAATGATTTCAAAGTCGATAGTTGTTTGTTCCCATGTTGCATACTATTACATTTGTACAATGTGTACAATGATATTGTGGTGAATACATCATATTTCAAGCAGAGATATTAAATTGAGGCAGGAGGCATACATTCCGGTATCGTTGTATAGCTGATTGCTGTTGTAACTTTTATGCATTTAAATGCTTAATGGAAAGCACCATTTTACAGATGGTTTCACTTACAATTAGGCTATTTGCTGTTTTAACTGCTTCTTTCTTGCAACTCAAACAGGTGATTCAGGATCATTATGCCTATATTCTTGAAGATAAACCCAGGAAAATGAATGGCCTTTCCCAGGTGCTGCTGCTGCTTCCTGCCAGCAAAAAAAGACTTGCTGCTACCTGTGGTTCCTCCCGCTCATCCCAGTGATATAATGTGTTTTGATATATTCTCAGAGGCACCCCTCCCTTTGGTTCCCCAATAAATAGATAAATGGTAGGACAAGTAGGCCTGTTCCCTTTTTTTTTTTATGTTTATTTATAGGTTTTGCAAATCGTACAAAAAAAAGTACAGATGAATCATTAACAGTATAAAGAAACACAGGTATACCTTGTCTTAGTGAACTACTGAGCATACAAAAATAGTATAAGTATAGGAATGGCATTGTCTTGAGTGGGAGTAAGGGAGTCCATCACAATAAGATAGAAAAAAATAAACCAAAAAATAAATAAAAAATAAGGAAAATATCAAAAGAGAACAATCGAAAAATGATTGCAATAATCATCTGTCCAGGGGCCATGGAGGCAACATAATCACTCTATAAACATACTGTAAAACTGTACAGAAAAAACCTGCACATAAAAGTGGTAAACACACTAGTGGAATGCTTAGGTAAGTGAAGCTAACCAACTCGGGTCGCCTTCTTCAGACCCATAAACTGAGTCATCCCACACTGACCACGTTTCAGAAAATGTATCTTCCAAACCCTCCACTGTAGCCATCAGTTTCTCCATTTTGCGGATGTCAGCTACAGTAGCGAGCAGCTGTGGGATTGTTGGGGGCGAGGTGGACAACCACAGTCTAGGGATGACCCTCTTAGCAGCCAGCAGTATAAAAGATATCATTCGGCGCAAGGCCTTAGAGACACCAGGGAACGGGAGACCAACTAAACAGTACATGGGCGTCAGAGTGACGGGGATCCCCACCAAATCCTCTAACAGTTTCTGAACTTGAAACCAAAAACGGTGTACAGGGGGACACTCCCAGAAGATGTGGAAATGAGAGCCCACAGCACTATTACACCTCCAGCATTGTTTTGAGACCGTTCGGTTGCAGGCATGTAATATGTCTGGGGTCCTATACCAGTGCATCAGGACATTGTATGCAGATTCCTTATGGGCTACACATCGAGAAATCCTGGAAGTGTGCCTCCACACACTCTCCCAATCTAACAAGGAAATGTTGTGTTGTAAGATCTGGGACCATTTTCTCATGTGGAGGTGAGCATTCGCCACCACAGGAACTGCCTCATGCAATATTTTGGACTTGTTCCCCTTAATGGTAGACCTTTGCAAAATCCTTAATGGTACAGACCCTCAAGGGGAACATCACAACATAACTCAGGGAATGAAACAAAGTGCACATAAGGTAAAACTTTTACACTTATTAAAAACATAAAATAAAACTCACAATTACAAGTGAAGTGCACTCATAGCATGCGCATATAGAACACTCAATTCAAAATCCTCCTGGTCTCCACCGCTGTCTTTGCCTTACACTGAATAAACAGGCAAACCACATAGGTCTGGTACAGGCGTCACTTCCAGTTTGCGCATCATCAATTTCTTGCCCCTCTCTGCCAATCTCTTACTTCAAAAAAAGCTTGAAGTCACACTCCAATCAAGAGGAAAAACTCTGGTCCTCAGAAGTGGTCCTAGCATCCAAACTCACTCATCCAGTGTTTAAAGTTGTTTAAAGTGTTAGATGGCCTCTGTCTGGACTACTCTACTTACCTCACCTCCTGATATGTTTTGCCTCACCCACTATGGTTTAGTCATAGAGTTCTGGTGGATGGGGTGAAGTGTGGAGTAGTGCTGGCATTTTCCTTTTCCCTAGGTATAAGATGCTGTGGGGAACCTAAAGTGAACCTTTTGGTTTACCCTGCATTAAACACAGGTTCACTTTAAGGGCCAGTTCACACCACATTCAGTGCAGTGCATCAAAAACTCATGAAAAGTATGTTTCATGGGTTCCAATGGCATAGTTCACACCAGTGCAGTCAGATCCAGTGCATTTCAGTTCCAGAAAAGGAGGAAAATGTATTTTAACTCCTCCCACAATCCTCCCATGATCATCTTCTGGTCACATGCACATCTGGACAAGATGGAGCATGGAAGGCTGTATCTGGACAATGATAGGCTTCATCAACAGTGGATGTACCCAATAATGCCTTCTCTTGTGGGCATGCAGTCTCAGCAGTGCAATGGCCATAACCATGAAAAAGCCCGCCACTACAGACATCTTTGTGTCAGTACATAGCATGCAAAGGGATAAACAGGAAGTGATCTGACAGGAATAGTGACCCAGACACATTGGCCCAGATTCAGAGAGAATTAGATTCTCGTAGCATATCAGAAATACACTACGCCGCCGTTTTTTACCTGGCTCTACGTGGAATCCAGGTAGATTTTGTCCAGTAAACGACGGCGGCGTAGTGTATTTCTCCCATCGCAATCCATCTGCGCGAGTAGGGGGCGTGAAGCATTTAAAATAGGCGCGTTCCCGCGGCGATCGAACTGCGCATGCTCCGTTCGCAAATTTCCCGCCGTGCATTGCGCGAAATCACGTTGTTACGTCGTAGTAGCGTCGTTTACGTACATTCCTATTCCCGAACGAGTTACGTTAAAAAAAAAATAATAATTTCAAATCGACGCGGGAACGACGGCCATACTTTACATGGGTTACGCACTGTTAGACCAGCAAAAAGCTCCTCTAACATTACGTAGCCAAAAAATGATGTAGGCGATTGCGAGGGACACTCGTACCTTCGTGGATCGCCGTAAAAACGAATTTGCATATCCCGACGCATGAAAACGACGCAAACTCCTCCCAGCGGCCGCAAAAATATCGCAGCGTAGATCCGAAGGCTTACGAAGACGAAAGCCTCTCGGATCGAAGCCCGAAGCCGCCGTATCATGGTTTGAGGATTCAAACTAGTGATACGGCGCGCGAAATTTGAAATTACTCCTGTCTAACACCAGTTAGACAGGCGTAATTGCTCTGTGAATCTGGGCCATTGTCTTGATGAAAATATAGATTTTGCAGTTGAAATGACGAAAAAATGAGGAAAAGCCTCTGGAATGCATCCGGAAATGCTTCAAAAACACATCAAGAATGCATCAAAAACGTGTTTAAAAAGCGCATGCAGAAACAAATCTGAAACAGATCTGGAGGACGTTTTTGTGGTGTGAACTAGCCCTAAAGGCTTTTTCACTTTCTCTAATTAGTTGTCCTGCTCGTATTCTGCTAGTTACCTGTTTCCAAAATAGAAAAGGCATCCCAGGGGCCACTGAGGTTCTCACAGTGGCCCAAATGCCTTTAGCTTTAAGCAGCATTGACTATGGAAACAATCTAAAAGCAGTGTGTTCCAAAAAGCCACAAGCTTTGTCATTCCCCAAAAATGTAAGTAGTTCAAAGCATTCCAGTAACCTCTACATTGCCACAAGAGTGAAAAGGGTCTGAGCAGTGATTCTCAAGTGAAGGTTTACTAGCTTTAGGGCATTGGGGTTAGATGAAATGACCACCCTCTCATTTTACTTAAGATGATCAATTAGGTAACTTTGTTTGATCATTCACCCCAATAGTTACATACATTGGAGGTATTTTATTTGCTACTAGAATTAAAAATTTGATTCTACAGGCATTTTGCTTAAAGAGCATGCATTTTTATTTCCATTGCAAAAGCAGCCCAAAATGTCAATTATGAGCTTCTTCAGCTTTCATAGTGCTTGATAAAAATTACCATATTGAGTACAATCAGACTGAGAAGCTGCAGTTCAAAGTGCAATCTGTTATCTATGTGTGCATAATGAGACAGGACTGGGAGACAGATAATATTTATACCTAATAAAAGTTGTTGAGCCCAGGAGTAGAAGGGTGGGGATGAGCTGGCATATCAATAAGCACTCAGAAATTGTTACTTTTATAATGCAATTTTTTCTTGTATGTTTCCCTACAATACATTAGGGTTCTAAATGTATAAGCTTTTACAGAGTTTGACTGATTATATGCAAAACAGAGGAGAACATTTAGAAATATGCAATAAAATAGTGTTGGGCATAAATAAATATCGAGGAAAATGGATGACTTACTTCTTTATGAACTGCTATGCATTTTGGTAAAATTTGCATTATAATCTGAAATTAGAAATGATTGCTGCAAAAATTGCAGATCTCATGCACTTAAGAAGGTAATATATGATTCAAAATTTGTTTCGTATGTTCAGTTTTATCTAAATTATATGTTATTGAAAAGTGTATCCATGTACAGTATATTAGGCACTCAATACTTGGTCGGGGCTCCTTTTGCATGAATTACTGCATCAATGTGGCGTGGCATGGAGGCGATCAGCTTGTGGTACTACTGAGGTGTTATGGAAGCCCAGGTTGCTTTGATAGCAGCCTTCAGCTCGCCTGCATTGTTGGGTCTGGTGTCTCTCATCTTCTTCTTGACAACACCCCACAGATTCTCCCCACGTGGAGATTAAGGCATATATATATATGTAGCACTCACCCCCGAAGGAGCCGCTGGTTGATTTCGGGGTCGGCGTATTAAGTTACCAATTACACTTGTGTAGGGGTGAATACTTGTAGAAAGTGAATAAAGCGAGTGTCCAGACATCAGGTTACATTTTCAAAGTTTTATTTCAAGATCCAACATGGCCAACATCAACATGGCACACTATAGAGAAAGGTTGATGAACGGAAGAAAACTGCAGTATCAGGCCTTGGATATTATAGAGAGCAGCTTGCTCTCAGTACAGTCACACTTAAACGCTGCCACTCCCGTCAGAGTGGGTAAAGCGCCCCAGACAGGCATCTAACTTGGGCCTGCCAGCCGAAAGGTCAATTGCAATAGTTACTGGGAGGAATTAGGGCCTCTGCCACAGGCCTGAGGAATTTCCATACTTTTCAAAGGGGTAGAACTAATAGATCCTCCCAGTAAATCACTTCTCTAGGGTCATCAAAGGACAGTTGAAGTGTACCTGTCATGTAGTGATGACCGGATCCCCGGTGGTTCACCTAGGCCTCGCGGACAACCTCTGCCTTTGGGTCTCCCGAGCCAATCCCCCACCGTACAGCTCCCAGCTTAGGATCTGGGACCCAGCAAGCCGCTGGGGCCCCTCTCAACATCAGGGTGAAGCTCCGCTTGGTGTACAGCTTCGGCCAGGCAGGCCTCGATGGCGGGGCCCATGGATGCGCGCACCCTGAAGGTGAATGCCGCACCTGGAACACGGGCCCCGCATAGAACGTCTCACTCTCAGGCGTCTGCCACAGATATACTCTCCCGCCAGCATGTCCAGAGGGAAAATCCTCCTCTGATTGGCTGCTGGGAGAAAGTGGGTCTGTCAGAACCCCTTCCAGTGCCAACTGTCACCCGGGGGTAAAAACACCTCCCCTAGCATGCAGACTGGCCTAGAAAGCAGTTCTAAACTTACAGCTGCCTAAACTTAACCAATTTGTGATTGAAAGCAACTTAACTCTCCCATTCCCCACTAACTTTAGCGTAACCCCCAACCAAATAGGGGGGGTGCTACATATATATATATATATATATATATATATGCCTTAATCTCCACATTAATTATTTTGCAGCAAAATCTTTATCAATCATTGATGAGTTGGTGAATTATATACTTTCAGCAAAGTAGCAAGTCTTAAAGTGACACCGATCATCCTGTTCTGGGGTCCCATGGCGGCTCTCGCGGCTCATCCAGCAATAGATAGCCCCCTCTGGGAAGCTCTCTCCCGAGGGGGTTACCTTGCGGGCGTGCTCCCGTGTCAAACACTCGGCATCCATAGATGCAGAGTGTATGACTTGGACCTCCCCCCGGCACCCGTATCATTGGATTAGATTGACAGCAGCGGGAGCCGATGGCTGCGCTGTTATCAATCTATCCAATGAACTGCCGAGAAGCCATGGAGAGAACGACGCAGGATCACGCCCACAGAAATTTGGGGCTCAGGTAAGTAAAACGAGGGGGGGGGGGCGGACACAGAAAGGTGTTTTTTTCACCTTAATGCATAGGATGCATTAAGGTGAAAAAACATGAGGGTTTACAACCCCTTTAAAGAAGGTTCTAAACTCATTATTTAATAGTATGTTGTTATTGAAAGCCCAGAGATAACTTACAAAGTCCAGCTCCATCCAAAGCATTGCTTTAAGTTTTAGACAGAGTGAGGAAGGGACAGATCTTCTGTCAAATTTTGATGTGCTCTCATTGGGGTGATTACCCCTCATTTCCTGCTGGGATGGGAAGTGATGGGACATTTCTCCGGTGGGGACACACACTGCAACAAAGCAATTTTCGTCTTTCTCAGGCCGCGTACACACGACCAAATCTGTCTGCTGGAAACGGTCTGCCAGACCGTCCCAGCAGACAGATTCGATCGTGTGTACGGGCGAGCAGGCGGATTTTGCCAGCCGACAGATTTGAAAGCATGCTTTCAAATCTGTCGGCTGGGAACCCGTCCGCTCGACATGTCTGCTGGTTAGTACGCTAACCAGCAGACATGTCTTCTCGCACACGCGTCAAATGGATTCGACGCATGTGCGGAAGTGATTTACTTCCTGGTACGGTGACGTGGCGGCGTCAACGTCACTGCCACGTCACCGCGCCGTCTGCCGGCGGGGATTTTGGTTTGATCGTGTGTACACGATCAAACCAATACGTCCCCAGCAGACAGATTTGTTCAAATCGGTCTGCCCGACCGATTTGAACAAATCTGTCTGCTCGTGTGAATGGGGCCTCACTGTTTATATCATTCTGGGCAGGAAAATTACAAATTACAAAAAAAATGTCTGCTAAAAAATTCATTAAAATCCACACCCACAAACAAAGGGTGCCTCTAGAGAAATTAAGAAAATAACATTAAAAACGGGGAATGCAGTAGACATATGAAAAAATGAAATGCCATATTTTAGGACACTTATGCCTCGTACACACGATCGCGATTTCCGACAAGAAAACTGTGTTTTTCTTCAGCAGGAAATGGCTGAAATTTGTCTTGCATACACACAGTCACACTAATCTTGTCAAGAACGCGGTGACGTACAAGACGTAAGAAGAGCCGAGATCAATGAAGTTCAATAGGCAGTTCGGCTCGTCTGCTTGATTCTGAGCTTGATTTTTGCACACCGTAATTTCATACAGACGAACATTAGATCCTACTCTTGATCTATTCTTGGCCAGAATTCTGACAGAAAAAATGCAATGGAGCATACGCAGAATTTGCGACAAAAAGCTCACATCACACTTTTCTCTTCGGGAATCACGATCGTGTTTACGAGGCATTAGGCAGAAGTTCTAGGGAGAAAGAAGGATTTCTTCAGACACCTCAAAACCCACAGCTTCATATTGGTTCTGTGGTCACGCTGCTTTGCCATTAGTGTAACTATTAGAGGTCTATTAACAAAAATGTAATACTCTGGAAAAAAGACTAAACTGGTTATACATGGAGGAAATTTTAGGAGGTTCCCGATGAGCCAGACATGTGTGGCCCCATCAGGATTCATCAACCCAATTCAAGGTATAAAATTGTTAGCCAAACAGCAGTTGCATCCAGTCAGATGGAGTTACTGTTCAGGTCTTCTTCTAACAGCCACAGATGCCAGCTGTCAGAATAGAATAGCACTGGAGATCCTCCATCCACACTGTTTAGCATGGATGGGGGATTCAACCGATTTCTATTGTTTAATATATGGCCACCCTAGATATACAATTTATTCTGTTCATTGCATATCTAACATAAATACTACTGACGAGAGGTAGTTTAGATTTTTATAAACTTCTCTTACTAAAGAACTCACAGACACCTGAATACACTAGTGCCCCATGGCAATACAGACATGTTGTTGTAGACATGCACTGCAGCTCTCTCCAGACTAATTAAATATATTTTCAGGATGTGGAAGGAAGGTTCTGCCGGGAATTAGGATCACAAAGGTCAGACCATATATCTTTCTTCCTAAATGAAAAGAGACTTGCAGACTAGCGTTACCTTCACAGAGCTTCTTCTTATACACATTACCGGATTGTGAACTCTACTCTTGACACCAAACTAAGGAACTGGAAAGCCATAGAAAGTTAACATGAATCAAACCCAGGAGAGCTGCATTGTCCCCCCTGAGCTTTCCTCATTGTGTTTGTTTATTATGATGTCTGTGCTCCACAATTCTATTTATTAAATTCTCTCTCTTCAGTGTTTTCTGCTAATACTGGGCTGTGCGATACAACAGATGAATGGCCTCTTCATCAAATTGCAACTCCTCTTCACATGGGCTTATTAGTTTTGTACAAAATAGGACATGCTGCACATCATTTCATTGCTTGATTTTTTCTCTAATAGCTAAAATATTCTTTCATTTTTATTGCTGCAGTGTAACTTACATGTGCAACTTATTTCCAAGTCTTCTTTGCCATTATTACCAAACCACAGTTTCTGTATGTTACGTATTGATCAGCTCTATATAAAGAAAACTTTACAAAGTCAGCCTGCATACTGCATATCACTTAGGAAGCCATTCTGAAAAGCATCAATCAAACATCCTTCCTCATGGTCATTTTAATTGCTTCCTTCAGAAAGTCAATCGCGTGTATCAATTGCACATGGATAGTGTTTCTTCAAAGCTTCTGTTATGTGTTCTAAAATAGTCTTACTGCCAAATGGTACAGTGCTTGAAAACTTTAATCTCAAGCTATATGATTGCAGCATTGTTTTAATTTGTACTATGGCCCAAAGGATTTGACAAGAGATCCTATTTATGTAAAGCACACACTTGAATATGAACCAGAAAAGGAAGTGCCAACTTCATATGCAGGGATTATAAATTTCTTATAATGCAAGCAATGCTGTATCCTGGCTTAGGCCAACAAGGCTCAGGCCTAGGGCAGCACTTTTCGGGGGGGGGGGGGGTAGCACGTAAAGAGTCCCTACCAGCTTGTGCTACATACACTGTTAGGCCTTGTACACACGATAGGATAGCCGGAGTACAACGGTCTGATGTACCGTTTTCATCGGTCAAAACCGATCGTGTGTGGGCCCCATAGGTTATTTAACCTTTGGTTAAAAAAAAAAGCCAACTTGCTTTAAAATTTAACCGATGGATACCTAACGATAGATCAAAACCGAACGTCAGTAGGCACGACCATCGGTTAAAAATCCACGCATGCTCAGAATCAAGTGGATGCATGCTTGGAATCATTGAACTTCATTTTTTTCAGCACGTTGTTGTGTTTTACGTCACCGCGTTCTGACACGATCGGTTATTTAACCGATGGTGTGTGGGCGTGACGGACCATCAGTCAGCTTCATCGGTTAACCGCTGACAACGGTCCATCGGACCGTTCTCATTGGATGGACTGATCGTGTGTACGAGGCTTAAGTGTAGCAGCAGTCTTATGGGGCGGACGGGGCTGAAAGACAAATCAATCTAGCACCTCCAAGAAGCGGCTGCACTGCTTCCGGTATGCGGGCGGCCAGCATTCCGCAACTGGGGGGGGGGGGTACCTGCTTCTAATTTTGACTGCCCTATCATCCTGGACCACAAACCTCCCTCACTGTGCTATATTTTCTCTGCTGCACCATTGGCATGGTTATATTTTGTTATTCTCCTCCATAAAATTATCAGAAATGTGTGCTTAAAGTAGAACAATAGGCAACACTTTTTTTTTTCTCATTTTGGATAGAGTAAGGGAGGGTTATAGCCCCTGTCAGTTTATTTTTTACCACCCCTGTCCCATTGCAGAGATTTCCCTTCATTTCCTGCCCCATAGCCAAACAGGAAGTGAGAGGAAATCTATGCAATTAAGGGAATACATTGCCTCCGCCCCCCCCCCCCCAGGCCCTTAGAACTAGTGTCCCCATTCGAAAATTTTGGTGCGGATCTTAAACAGAAAGGGGTGTGGCCTTGACAGGAAGGGGTGGGTCATATCTAAATTAGGGGGTGCATGAGTTTAGTCAGGCCTAGGGCAGCACAAAACCTAAATACACTACTGAATGCAAGTTCATTGTCAGTTATCATTGGTGATTCCTCTAAAATTTGTTTAAAATAGAGAACATTCCTGGACATTGCCACCTGCAAAGACCTATAGATCATGGTAAATGACCATGCTCTGGAGTGGAGAACCACCTAGGGAGATTTCTGGAACCTACCACTGAAAGTACAAAGCAGAGTGTTGGGGACTCAGAATAATTTTGGATGTGAAAAATGGTTGATCTTATTTATTAAAGTCACTAGTCTGAGTAAAACCAGCAAAACCACAGATACTTCCTATGCTGTGGAAGTGTTTCCAGCCAGCAGCTCAGTTTTGAATTCAATGTTTTGGTGTGAAGATACTATAGGATCCAGCTTACTGTTCTATTTGAAAATGGCTGCTATTAAGTATTACTGTCTGCATCTGATATTGAGAGCATGGTGTGAATTATTGTACATATGATATCTGGGAAGCTGCTTGGCACTGGCACAGCACTGCAATTACTTCTAGGAGTCTGGATGTCAGCACAATTTTTTTTTTATTCAGTGTCCCAGATGCCCCAAATCCCAAAGTGCTCTGTTATGCAATTATTGACCCAGCTTCCATGAGCCTGGCTTCATCTTTTCTCCTTCCTAAATACCAACATTGGCCAATGAGGTCACTGCTCGAAGTGATGACAGACAGCTGATGGCATACATAGTAGAGCTGCACGATTAATCATTAATAAATTGCGATCCCACGATTTGTATAATGTGAAAGATGATGTTACGCCGAGAAATATGAGACAATTGTGATTTTTATTCTGAACAAAAAAAATCAATTACTCAGGTTCGTGCAGCTCTACAACATAGAGATACCTACAAGACCTGATAGTAAAATAACAAATATGATTGTTATTAAGCTGATGTGTCAGAGTAATGGTGGTCAACTTAGTGAATTTAGGGATCTCAAGTGCGACCCCCGACATGTCACGAGGGTTGCCCAATAGTTTTCATGACATTGTGTTGCATTAACATGCAGTAACACATATTCCTTACCGTGAGTTACTGCAACACATGGTAATCTGTGCACCAATGTACATATGTTGCAGTGTCATTCAATGACACCCTGATCAACTATTACAGTAGCAGGCAATTAGATAAAGAACGTACTCCAATCTGTGCAAGGTCTACAAATAGAAGGTCAGCATGTCAGCACTGTGACAGTGGGGTTGATTTACTAAAACTGAAGAGTGCAAAATCTAGTGCGGTGGTGTATGGTAGCCAATCAGCCTTCTAACTTCAGCTTGTTCAATTAAGCTTTGGCAAAAAGATTTGGAAGCTAACCCACTTTACCAACCATTTAGTGTTGTCCACCCCTCTCTGCCAATCCCTCCACTGGCTTCCACTCACCCAACAAATAAAATTCAAAGTACTAACAATAATTTACAAAGCAGTCCACAACTCTTCCCCCAGCTACATCACTAACCTAGTCTCAAAATACCAACCAAGCCGCTCTCTTCGGTCCTCCCAAGACCTCCTGCTCTCTAGCTCCCTTGTCACCTCCTCCCATGCTCAAATACAGGATTTCTCAAGAGCCTCTCCCATCCTTTGGAACTCCCTACCCCAATCTGTCCAACTGTCCCCTTATCTATCTATCTTTAGACGATCCCTGAAAACCCTTCTCTTTAAAGAAACGTATCCTGCTTATAATACACAGTTTTACTTTCTCCATCAGCTCATCCCCCACAGCTATTACCTTTTGTATCAATTGACCCTCCTTTTTAGATTGTAAGCTCTAATGAGCAGGGCGCTCTGATTCCTCATCGTGTTAAGCACTGTGCAAACTGTTGGCGCTTTATAAATCCCATATAATAATATAAAAAAAAAAAATACTTTCCCCATGTAGATATGTGTAGATATGAAAAGTGAAAAGTGAAACCTGGAAATGTCAGCAGCACTGGAAGTCACTTAGTAATAAATGAATCCCAAACTAGAAAAAAGTGACCCACATAAGTAACTCAGAGGTGAAGCATGTTCTCCATGTGGTCACTTTAAAGATGACACTATAACATAATAAATGTGTGCTGTCACATTGATATATTGTTTTCCCATTGGTGTTGTTTCCACCTGAAATTCTCTTATTTTCCTTATTGTACTGAGCTATTTGTAAAAATGCTCACAGTAAGCAACTTCTCATCTTCTCTACTTCTCTTAACAAAAATATACTGCTAGCTCAGCCTGTAACTTCCAAAAGCATTGTTATATGTGGTGAAGCAAGTAGATTGATAATCCTCAATTTCAGACACACTTAAAAACTTCCATCTGCTCTCCTCCGCAATAATGTACCTACCAACATTGAAAAATATAAAAAATAAAATAAAAACACAGCTGTAACAGTTTGTGCCTTGTGTTGCATAGCTAAATAATCTGCCAAGAAGGAACCATTGAAGTTGTCTTTTTTCATTGTATTCCTTACTCATACTTTCCCTGTGAGAGTTACCCCAGTTCTAAATAATGACATGCTGATTCATACGGCCCAAAGAGGTTTGCTATTTTAAGGAAAAAGTTGAATACTTCTCTACATACTGCTCCTCTCCTGCGGCTGGTTCGGAAAAGTTTTCTAGAGCGGGAGCCCTGATGATGATCAACTTTTTGAGCCGCACTGTTCAGCCTTTTCCACTACTTAAAAGTACAACATTTTGTTCAGCACATTGAAGCTTGGCATTGACTTTCCTGTTCTCCATCAGTAAGCAGTGTTAACAATATGGCTCATGTACCTGCCAAGTGTAATTTCCCTGTTCATTTGCGGGTCCCCAATAGGCTGCAATCAGCCTTCCAAAACCTATAAATTAATAGAAGACAACTGACGCTGTGCCGAGCAGCACTCATGTTTAGGGCCATATGCTTTTAAGGGCATTTGCCCCAATTACAGAACAGCCATCGCCAGGGGCGGACTGACAACCCATGGGGCCCCCGGGCAATAGAAGATTATTGTGCCCCTGGGCTTACTGATGGCCACCATGCCAGGAGGCAGTGCAGAGTCGGGGCAGCTAAAATCTCAGGATTTTCACATCAAAAGCATGTCAGTTTCGGACATATCAGGGACAGATGTAAAAAAAACACTGATTTTTACATACTGACCCTGGTTTTACTGAGTCTGGCAACCCTGATGGGGCCCCCGGGCAGTGCAGAGTGACTCAATGGTCAGTCCACCCCTGGCCATCACGTATTTGAGCCTTTCATTGATTTTGACAGGCTGATGACAAGTGGCTGTATATAGCACCTATACCTTACAGGCACCCAAAATGTTACACTGTATGGGCATAACCATATTGTAAAGAATGGGCTGCACTGTATAATAAATGTCTCAAAAAAAGTTCTCAAATTAAATTCAAATATAAATAAAGTCCCAAGTAAAAAATTGTGATAGGAATTTTTCAAACAAACAAAAACATGAGTCGGAACCGAACACCCTTACCTCAAAATGCAGACCACCACTAAAGAAATCAGGTGCATGCTTACCATATGGCAAGGAGCTCCTAATTAAAGAAAGGTCAAACAGGCTTTTGAGAATATGTCCCCATATGAACTGGCATTCAATTAAGCAGCCTTGGGATGGACATCCGGTACTCCCGCAAAAGACATGTACAGAGAAGAAAAGCACTGAATAGTGTAAAACCTTCTAAAAAATGCAAGCCTGGCAGTTATCAATGGTGTTTTCCATAGCCAACGAATACTCAGTTGCTGGAGATCAGGCGAAAGTGTCTTCAGGTATCTTCTTCTGGTTGGTACAGAACTTCCTTGGTGCTAAGGCATTATGGAGCCCATAAATACAGTGCATATGTGTCAGAATATAACATAGATACCTATCTAATATATAATAGCGATTTCCATCAACATAAACAATGCTTGCAAATTATATATAAAAGTCCCAATATATATTCATAAATTAGTCCACCGTGCTGAACAAAAGGTGACTTCCAAAACAATCGTGATTCCACCATCCAATCTATGTGCTTACCAAAAAGTGCTAGAGCCTGTGTAATGCCTTTATCCACCAGATACAACACTATACTCTTATGCTTCTCCAATAAGTATAGTTCTCAACAAACAAATCATTGCACAAAATTCCACATTTAATCGTTAAAAGGTCATTAAAAAAGTTTACACTCACATGAATATGTGCCTTAGACCAACACTGAGTCTATCCGGGGGGGGGGGGCAGTAATGGCCTGTAATGGTTGTAGTGTGTACAGGAAGCCTGCATGCTCGCATGCTCAGTATCAGTGTGGTTAATTTGGCAAGAAATGAAGCCAGCGTCGCACAACTAGCCAGCTGTGCGACGCTGATGTCATTTCCTGCCGAATTAACCACACTGATACTGAGGGTTGAAGCGCACGCCGGCTCCCTGTACACAGTACGGTCATTACAGGCAGGGGTAGACTGACAACTCATGGGGCCCCCCGGCAATAGGAGATTATGGGGCCCCCAGGCAATAGATTATAGGGCCACACAGTATACACACACATACAGAATACATACACAATATACACACACAGTATACATACACACACTGAAAAGGTACTGGAGAGGCAGGATCACAAAAAACAAACAGGTAAATCAAGCGCTCTCCAAGCGAAGTATGGATAATGCAAAGGAAAAATAGTGACAAGAACTGGATCTAGGAGAGGGGAAAGGAGACACTTTTTTCGCTAGTATATAAAACAGATTATATGAAAATGTTCAGTCCATTGGATCAAGTTCATATGACTGGTCAA
This sequence comes from Rana kukunoris, assembly GCA_029574335.1. NCBI lineage: Eukaryota > Metazoa > Chordata > Amphibia > Anura > Ranidae > Rana > Rana kukunoris. The sequence goes on from CM056051.1 coordinate 192,436,795, forward strand.
AAAGTTGTACTTATGCATAGGGGGCTGCCAGCTGCCGAGAAGGAGCAATTCTGAAACAGTACAAAAGAACAGAAAGCGGCGCCCTCTAAGCGTAGTATTACATTTATTTACACAAATAACAAGACAATTCTTATGAGGATACTACTCACAAGACTGCAGGGAACAGAGGCATATCACAATAGGATGTCATCCGTGACTGACTTCCGGAATAGGTGGACTCCGCTGATGTTGGGATCCTGAGATGGTGGGATGCTCTAGACTCCCACTGCAGGGAGAAACACTGTGCGATTCATCCGCTGGTCAAGGCATCAGCATCTGTAGATGTCCCTGGGTGGTCATCCAGCGCTGGTGGGACAGAGAGATACACAGGGATGCAGTGAGACAGCGTGGTGGAACGCAGCCGTGGAGCACAGGCGGTGGAGCGTCACTTCCGGGTTAGGTCACGGGGCGGTGCGCGCGTTTGAGGCATGCGTGCCTCTTCATTAGGCTCTATGGGGGCCATCTTGGATAAGGGACAATAAGTATAGCGCAGACGGAGCTGATTGGTTGACAGGCAAATACACGAAAGATCAAGCCCATACAAAGTCAGTACATAGGAAATCAGCATACAAAGTTCAAAACATCAATGCGAATCAAAGGGTAAATATCATCTCTAGAATACAAAATCAGATAACATTCACGAAGAGACATTCAGAAAAAACTACTGAGATTAATAAAGTAAAAATAGGGGAATTTCCACACTCATGTAATAAAATTATTATAGATAATACCTACAGAACTTTTAAAATGTTCCAGATATTTCAGATGTTATAAACCTAATTTATGCGTATGTGCAACTATATTGATGTCTACACAGATAAAAGTCTGTGCAAGCACATACAAATACACTAATATGCAAAGGGTAAAAGTAATAATATTAAAAAACCATGTATGTAGAAAGAAATAGAAAAAATTGTAGAAAAATGCATATATATATATATATATATATATATATATATACACAGTATATATATATATATATATATATATATATATATATATATATATATATATATATATATATGAAAATATATAAATATATAAAAATATATGCAGACGCATTGATTAAAAAGTGTTGATAATAACAGGTATTAAAATGTTAAAATATTAGAGTAAAATATTAATCTCTAAACCCTCGTTTAACCCTCGGGGGGACAAACAATCTAGCGTATAAATTCAGTAATTTTCCCTTTCACATAATTTTTTTTATCTTTCAGCCTAAGGGAGGAATCTGGAGATAGCCTCTATGACCCAAACCCGAAGTTCCGAGGAGGACTGTTGGTGGAACTCGTTAAAATGTCTAGCGACACTGTACTTATCTAGGCCTTTCTCCACAAAGTTACGGTGCTCACCAAACCTCTTCCGTAGGGTCCGAATGGTACGGCCCACATAGAAGAGCCGCAGGGGCAATTCAGACAATACACCACATATTCTGAAGAACATGTAAAAAAATCTGGTAAAATATACTGCTTTTGCCTGCATGTGAATTCTTTCTGTCAATGTGTTTTATGAGGAGAAGTAAGACATCGGGCTTTCCTACATTGGTACATCCCTTTAATGTGGAAAAATGTTAGGGAGGGAGTGGCACCATTTCCTAGGGTTTTTGTTGTTAATTTTGCTGGGCGCTATACTTGCTTTCAATTTTTTTGCTCTTCTATAGCTTACTATTGGACGCTCAGACAATGAGGATTTTAGATGAGGGTCCTCATTTAATATAGGCCAATGTTTGGCTAGGATCCTTTCCATTTGTCTGAAATGACTATGGAATTGTGTGACAAAACGCACTGGTTGTGTTTTTTCCTTTTCATCCTGTGTCTTATGAATTTTGGGGACTAGGTCTGTTGTTGAGTAATGTTGAAAAGCACCTTCTATAAGGTCTTCAGGATAACCTTTTTCGGAAAACTTGTCCTTTAGTTTTAGACCGTGGGTAATATAATCGTGCTGTCTCGTGCAGTTATGCTTCAATCTGCAGAATTTACTTTTCGGGAAATTTTTTCGAAATGTAAGAACGAATTGCCGGCAGTGGGCTTCATAAAATTCTGGGCACAAATGGTGGTATTATCAAAAAATTGCTTTAGATCTAGAAAGGCTAAGGTTTTTTCATCAGTAACGGCTGTAAATGATAGGCCCATGGTATTGGAATTACAATGTTCCAGAAACTGGGTGATTAAGGTGTCAGGGCCATCCCAAATGATTACTATATCTTCTATGTACCGGCCGAAGTATACAAGATGAGAGGCATAGGGGTTGTTGCGGCAGATGTGGGATAGCTCCCAATAGCCCATGGTCAGGTTCGCATAACTGGGGGCAAAACTAGCCCCCATTTCAGTTCCTTGGATCTGGATAAAGAACTTGCCATTGTTTTCAAAATAGTTGTGTGTGAGACAAAATTTCAGCATATCTAGTAGAAAATGGACCTGCCGGGGATTGAGCACTGGGTCTTGGTTAAGAAAAAAATTGAATGGCTAGGAGACCAACATCATGGGGTATAGACGTGTATTAAGATACAACGCCCAGGGAAAGCCAACGATAGGTCTTTTCCCACTGATATGGTTGTAGCGTCTGAAGTAGATGTATGCTGTCCTTAATGTAGGATGGGAGGTTCACCACTAGGGGCTGTAAGAAATGATCGATATAAATCGAAAAGTAACTGGTGACACTCTCCATTGCTGCTACTATAGGTCTCCCCTGTGGATTCGACTGTTTTTTATGGACTTTAGGTAAATGATAGAAGTACGGCCTCTTATAAAAATTGTGAAGTAGAAAGGCGACTTCGGTTTTTGTCACCAATCCCTCCGCTTTAGCTGCATTGACCAAATCATGGGCCTCCTGTGAAAAAACTGGCAATGGATCACTGTTTAGTTTTTGATATGTTGTGGTGTCAGGTAAGAGACGAGAACTCTCTGTCTGATAGTCAGTCAAGTTCTGAATCACTATCCCTCCGACTTTATCAGCTGAGCGTATAATTATGGATTTATTCTCAGTCAATCGTTTGAGAGCAGTATTTTCTGCTACTGAAAGATTGGAGGAGTACTTATGTATGGTAGTTTGTTCACACCTACGTAAGATTTCACTATAGACTACTTGGTAGAAGCGTTGTATGTACGGCCCTTTGGAATAAGTAGGATAGAATATAGATTTAGGTCTAAATTTGGTCTGTACTATCGGTGGTGATGTTGAAAGATGTTGAGTAAGTAATTCTACATAATCATCTGAATCCTCTGTGTACAAGAGTTCAAGATGGTCTAGGGCCATTTGTTCAGGGACACTACAATTTTGGAAAAGGTCTTGACTAATAGGACAAGTATCGGTGGAATCAATATCGATATCCAGATTGGCTTTGGTGGTTTTGAGGTTAAAGAAGCGCTTAACCGTAATGTTTCTAATAAACCTATTGAGATCTAAGAATAAGGTAAAAGGGTTTGGTGGGGCCATAGGTGCAAAAGTAAGGCCTTGGGCAAGCAGAGACTCCTCTGGTTTGGTTAGGGTGTGATCAGATAGGTTAAAGATTTTGATAGTTTTCGTACCTTTCCCCTCCTTTCAGCGTCTCCTTCTACCCCCTCTTCTGCCTCTGTGTCTAGTTTTCTTTTTGGGCAGGACAGGGGGGTAGCCACTAAAAAAGGAAGGACTGGAGGTATAAGGTTAGAAGATGCTGGGCTATCAGGGTGTAGATCAATAATCCTGACTACAGGTGATGAGTGAGGGATTACCTCTGACTACAATGGGGGCCTCAGTCTGCCCCGGAATGATGGAAGAAAATTCCTGGGTCAGAACTAGAGGTTTGTCAGGCCTGGGAGGAAAAAGACATTTCTAGAGGGGCAGTGGTACAGGGTTGATGGTCTAATGGTATGCCTAGGAACACAATCCATAAGGGGAATAGGGCCTATAGGAACTTCCGAACCAACAGAGAGGCAGGGCAGCTATAATCTTGGGATTTTTAGACCAAAAGGTAAGGGACATTTCAGGGACAGATATACAAAAATACAGATTTTTACATACTGTCCCAGGTTGTACTGGGGCTGACAAGCCTGGTGGTGCCCCCTAGATGTATGGGGCCTTCGGGCAGTGCCCGAGTGCCCGAATGGTCAGTCCGCCCCCGATTACAGGCTATTATTGGAACGGTGGATAGAATCACGATTGTTTTGAAAGTCACCTTTTGTTCAGCACGGTGGACTAATTTATATAATTTTTTTATAGGATTCGCAACCATTGTTTATGTTGATGGAAATCACTATTATATATTAGATTAGTATCTATATGGTATATTCTGACACATATGCACTGTCTATAGGATGATACATATTAAAGGGCCAGCACAGCTACACAAACAAAAATATTTTTTTACACATTTCCACTAACACTAGTGGTGAATACTAGCTGCAGCATAACCCTTATAAATAAATCACATTTGGCTTTTGTTTTGTGCCAGTGGCACATGTTACACTAATTATGGAGCCCTTGTTGGCTATGGAAATCATGAACATACAGTAACATCAGTTAAGTAACTTTTAAGTGTATTTCTACTGTTTACAAACCATAGTTTCTGCTTATTTGCTAGGCATATTGCTGTCAGTCTTGTATCGTATTCCTAATACAGGTACTCCTCGCTTAACGACCGACCTGTTTAGCGACCGCTCGCACTTACGACCATCTCACCGACGGTACGAGCTAAAACGTGTTTACGTGCTAAAACGTGGTAGCGGCGGCCCTGCGTCTCAAAGTCATTCATGGCTGATATACTGTACACGTACTACACTATTCTGAGGTCCGGTACTGCTGGTTTCATGGTCAGTATTCACATTTCAGCAGTAAATTATTTTTGCAAAAGAATGCAAGGATGCAAAGAAAAAAACTTTATAAACAGCTATACTGTACTGTATACAGTCCAGGATCTCTCTCAGGCCCACACAATACAGCACAGTAGTGTGACAATATACAGTACTATACAGATATACTGTAGTACATTACAGTACTGTATGTACAGTACAGTGTAACTATTTATGTAACTACCAATGCTTCAATTTCTACTCCATCGTGTCCCTTACCTGGGCCTTCAGCAGCTCCTGATAATAGCTCTGATGATGACACAGATGAAGATTGATTCGTTGACTAAAATGATAGCCTGAATTTATTTATTTTTGTTTACTGTATTTTAAATATCCTTTTTCCATATTGTACACTCTACAGTACAGTACTGTGGTTTTTGGTGCTTTAATGTACCTACTGTACTTTGCTAACTTTATGTTCTGTAATACTGTACATTGCAGTACTGTGTGTAAATTACACAACCTATGCAAATTAAAACAAGTGGAAGTTTTCAGTTTGATCTTTCTTGTTATTTTACTTATTCAGAATACTGTATTGTCAAATACTATGCATATACTGTACTACTGTATACAGTACATGCAGTTCCTCACTTAACGACCAATTCGCTTAACGACCAAGTCATTAAAACGGAACTCGGTCGTTAAGCGAGGAGTACCTGTATTGTAATGTACAGCATTTTTTATTTAGTAAAAGCACATTTATACACTGCAGAGTTCTGAGCTTCCTTGCTTGAACCGCAAAGTAACCTTACTAGATATGCGTAAGCAAAACAATTGGGGTCTCGTCCGGTATTTGCGGTAAAGTTCAACTGAAGCAGCCCTTTTTTCTGTGGTGTGTTCTGTAGCTTGTGCCAGGATAAAATGTTCCATAAGCAAGGTTGCAGAAGTTTCTGGTGTCTAGGAGGCAGAGTGCAGCTTGCCTATCTGGGCCAGAGACAATGAGTGGGAGCCTCTTGCTAAAGAATTTGCAAAGTATGCTTCTTCCTTAAATAAGACTTGGGATAATAAAGTTTCAGATCATTTTGTAGATTTTAGCCTTATAGTTGTTGTTAACCCACTCTGCTAACTTTATATAATCCTCCTTGTCTCGTTATGTTAGGTTCTCCTGTCTATGTTTTATTTTAAAAAAAAAAGACAGTCTATACCCGTTTTTTGGCTGCCTCTCTGCTCTCCCTGTCTGGCAGCTGCAGCGGGCAGGGCCGAGATTCCCCCACAGATGTCAGTCGAGATTAGAGAAGGAAGTTGGCAAGTCACGTGAGTGCAGAGGGGAGCTCTGAAAACAGGTAAAAACAGTTTTTTTTTATAAAACAGAGACAAAAGCACCTAGCATAACAAGACACAGAGGATTATACTGTATAAGATTTTTAAAGTTATTCCAGCAGCAGGAGGGGGAGGTGACTAGCTGACAGACAGGAAGAAGAGGGGGAGAGAGTGGACAGAGGAGAGACCGAAGGGCTGTGGATGACAGAGGTACGTAAACTAACCACATTGTCAGGGCTCAGCAGCTATGATAAACCATGGTTAGTTTACATAGGGGAGGGCAGAAACTGGCAGGAACATCCAGGTATTTCAGGTGATACTGTATAACGTGCTTTAAAACAACAGGATCTTTATTTATTTTTTGGTAACTGACACTTTAAGTAAAGTCGAGAAGAGGACAGTGTCCACAGTGGGTTGGTACTTTCTTCATGCTCTCTATACTGAATCACAAAAAAGGAAGAAGGCAGAAGCCGAAATTAAGGCATTAAAATACAATCTAGCATTTGCTTCTGAGTGTGTATGTTCAACTGCTAGTCGGGCTGATGATTTGCAAGAGTGGTGTGCAGCCCTCATGACCAAATCATTTAATTCCTTATGGAAATAGAAGGGCTGTAAACCTGTTAGTAAATCAAGGTATGTACCATTGTCACATCCCAAAACTGTGATTGTGAGGATGCGCTCTCATCAAATGATAGTGAGGATAAGGAGATAGAGTTTGATATTTCAGATGATGATCTGCTAGTGGGAAAGAAAAAGTGTGTCAGACATCTCATTACTAAAATGTATACAATTAATCATAAATGAATATGAAACCATATAGATGACATAAATAGGATACTTGGGATAGTGATATCCAAATATTGAAAAAACACACAAATGAATCTCTAATTCCAATAATCGGACGTGACAATAGTTGAATGATGTATTATTCTCGTGTTCTTATAACAAGCGGTGACATACAAATGAAAAACCTCAGAAAGGTGCATGAATAGAAAAAGAAAAGTCTCCACCCTTTTAATAAGCAGCCTCTTACCAGAGGGGAAGGTCCCAGCCCGAGACCTTCTGTAGCATATGGCTTAGTACCCAGCCAAGGGGTCTATGTGGCAAATGGTCCAATGTCCAGTAGGTCTCCCACCGTTCACCGATAATCAATAAGAGATAAAACCAAAGTGGAAGAAAAAAACTGACATAGTGTGAACCCGTAAAAAACGTTTAATAAAAGGTTAAAATCACACTTACAATGTATGGATAAAAAATTGCTTAGTGAATAATATAGCCGGCTGGCTAGCACAGCCCGTTCACTCCGGGACTTTCAGTATGCGGTGAAAGCGTCAGCACGCCACTATGCTACGTCGTTTTGTCTTCGGTAGACTTCGTCCAGGGGCACCTGGTAAGAGGCTGCTTATAAAAAGGGTGGAGGCTTTTCTTTTTCTATTCATGCACCTTTCTGAGGTTTTTCGTTTGATGTCACCGCTTGTTATAAGAACACGAGAATAATACATCATTCAACTATTACGTGTCACGTCCGATTATTGGAATTAGAGACTCATTTGTGTGTTTTTTCCATATTTGGATATCACTATCCCAAGTATCCTATTTATGTCATCTATATGGTTTCATATTCATTTATGATTAATTGTATACATTTTTCACGTTTTGCGCAGCTTATTTTCGTTATATTGTTTTTTGTGTGTGTCTCACATTTTTAGTTGCTTGCATATTCTGATATTTGTTTTCCATCAGACAGCGCAGTATTTCCATTTCTACAATCTCTCATTACTAAGCATAGGAAAAAGTAACATGATAGAGGGGATAGGGCAGATTGGGAGGTGCATTATCGCAACCCCAGAGATGTGGAATTTGAAGAAGTATGGGAGTTTACACAAACTGAACTCCATGAGCTGGCAAACAATACAGAGGTCCGGGAGACCTCTATTAAGTTAGCTCCTACGTTTGTGAGATGAAGGGTTGGACAGCGTCGTATTGTCAGGTAAGGAAGCTCAGATCCACCTATAGTGAGTTCCAACCAGAGGACTTTCAGTCCATACATTGTTTAAGCATTTTGACAGCTGGTGATGATGGCTGTCAAAATACAACAGTGACAGCTTAAGGCACTATACAATCAAACCATACATGGTTTGATTAATTTTCTTTTTGTTTAACCAGCAGATTTCTTTCAAGAGAGGTGGATGGAAGAATCCCATTAAACCTGCCGGAACATGGTATTCTGACAACTTCAGTCGAGCAGGAGAGGCTATGCACTGATCGACCAAACAAATTTCAATCAATTGATGGCCAGCTAAGTCACTTCAGTGAGCGAGTGGCAAACCCAGTACACTATCTAGCAGGAAATTTCTGAAATCAGCTGTGCAGAGAAAATTTTACCCTCCAAGAAACCATAGCCTTTCTTACAATTACATAATACATTACATTACTTTCCTCTGTTGCTACCAGACACAATTGCTAATGTGGTTAACAACTTGTCTATCAAGGTATGTTTATGCAAGTCACAGGGTAAAATATCTGCTGTAATTATCATGCAAAATAAAAAAAAATGCAACAGCCACCATATTATGACACAGGGCCATTGCTTTCAGATAAAATAAATAATTTAGGATTTAAAAGCAATTCCTGGATAAAATGCAGATTTTTGTATGTAAAAAAAACACAAATTGGCCTGGTGAAAACATGGTTAAAATGCTTTGGTATCAAAGTGACTGTGTTGGTGGAAACAAGTTAATACATGACATAAAACAGCTAGATCTGAGTGCATTTTATTTTATAGTGTATATTTTGCTTCATGTGAGTTTGGCTGCATTTCATACACCTGCTGTTTAGTCCATACACATTATTAGAATAATTTGTCTGTATTGGCACTGGCAGCTGAATACTGCTGGTTTGCCCCAGTGGGCCATAGTTAATTTGGATTTTCCTTTTGAAAACAGTTGATCAATGCTGAGCAGGTCACAGGAGGCTTATGCAACCTTTATGGCAAATGCCAGAATATTCTGTTTTTTTTTTTTTTTATGGAGCGGATACAGTGGTAATATTGAAAAGCACTATTTTTGTTGCTGATTTTTTTTTTGGCATCTCTCTTTCTCTTTAATATTTTTTTTTCAGTCCAAATACTTAAGAGTCATGGAATGAAACATTAGCGTATAACAATAGAGAGGAATTACAGTTAAGATAACATTTGGTACAAATTATAAACACAGAAAAAGCGTAAATGGGAATCAATATATGGATGTCAATCCCACACAATGATGATAAACTGTTGTACTTAAATAAATATATGTCAATCAAACACAATGATGATAAAATGTTGTGCTTAAATTATCAATAAACACTAGGTAAGACATGAAATTATCCAATAGTTCTATGAGAGAAATCCAGGAATTTGTAATATCAGGGTAGATGACATTATTATTGTCCAGCAGAAAAAACTACAGTAGTTGCATATAGTTACATTAATTAAGGATTTTTTTTTTTTAACTGATCTCCTCATTTAGCAGTCACCTTCACAGTCCTATGGAAAGCACACAGGAATAGCCCATGTCCTAACAAATGACATAATATAAAATAGTGGATAATCAATATGGCTGCTGGTGTGATGCAGAATTATTGGTGAAATTCCAGGCATAGATAAAAAAAAAAAAAAAATATTACATTTTGAGTAAGAAAACCTAAAATGTATGACAGAAAATCTTCTGAAAGCCTTCTTTAAATCTCTGTGCAGCAACACTCATACTTCAGAGAGAGGTTCTGGATCAGTCAGGGTAATGATGCTCTGCACACTGCCGCCGCTGCTGCTTCTGCTGATGATGATTATCTAGCCCTAATTGAAAGTTTTACCCTTAAAATGATAATAGCACATATATGTCTATTAGGCCCCTTTAACACGGACAGATAGAATTCAGCTTTTAGCTGTGGATAGATGAAGTTATCTACCGCACCTATACTCAGACAATGCATTGCTATGGCCCCATTCACACACTGCGTTTATGGATTGTTTCATTACATGGGGTTTTGTGCAGTTAGAAAAAAATTGAATTGACTGCATCCAGGACCGATAACATAACATGTGCAAAACCGCAGGTAATCGCAGCGGCAACAAAAGAAATAAAAAAAACAGAAAGCACATCAGAACCACAAGGGAAACCTGGGAATGACACAGGAAGTTGATGGGAGGGTACCTTAGAGAGAGGAGCGATGGCAGCCCATGATATCTCTCATGAGGCCAATTTTATTCTTGGTGCACCACCGACCAGAGATATGGGACTCTGAATGCCCAGGATACTCGGACAGAGTCATGAAGAGGTTGAAATGGGAGGAAGTGTACCAATTCATGACTTCAAACTGGGAAAATATGTCTGCAAGTGAACAGAAGAACCGAGGTGAGTGCATCAATTGATATGTGGGTAGCAGGGGTACACATACATTGGATCAGTCGCCCATACTTGAAAAATAGCAAATGCAGTTTCCTTGGGTAATTGTTTGCTATGGTCAATGATTGCTCCATCCATTATGTTTGTCATATAATTCATTTTTTTTCCATGGAATATATTGCAGGAACGGAGATTTATACAAGATGGAGGTCCATACGTGACCGCTACAAGAAAGAACTCAATGAAGAGAGGTCTGTAGATAGAAGTGGTGTACCTTCAACATGCTCCTGTGTCTCCTGAACTGTGCAGACGTGTCTACTAGCAGCTCCTGTCAGCCAGACTAGAGCAAATAGTTTTCTCTTCCCCGGGCGCCCCTTCGCTCCCGCCGGCTCTCCCCCTCCGCCACCCCCCCTTCAGCGGCACCTTAGACGGAACCCCTCCATGGATCGCTGAGGCCGTCACCTGCCGCTGAGCACCCCCTCCTAGCCGAGCTCCGTGGGATCCCCAAATCCCAAGCTCCGTGAGATCCCAGCACCAGCACTTCCTCCACTTTGAGGAGCCAGCCCACCTCCTCCATCGGAGCCGCACAGAACACCGTTGGTGACACCAGGCACCATCCGTCGGCAGGCCAGCTCCCCAGACAGGCTCTTCCCCAGCCAGACCCAGGTCCCCCACTTACCTAGCCCCCTTCCGCAGCCGCCGCTTGCCACTATCCCAGGCGTCGCATGAAAGACCACGGCTGCAGCCTAGTCCGGATCTTCCAGTACTGTTTTTTTCCTCCCTTCTACCCAGACAGGTTCCCCCCAGACTCCGGAACTCCCTGAGGCTGTTCAAGCGACCCCCCACAAAGCGCATCTTTAGCGAGCGGAGCCGTAGGAGAGGGCGCGGCTCGGGCCTAGCTCCTGTCCCGGCGGCCATCTTGGTACACCCAGCCATGACAAGAGAACTCCTCACCACACACACCTAGCAAGCCATCCTGAAATAAGCTCTGGGCAGCACAGGCACTGCCTAAACGGCCAGGAAATCCACCCCGCACATCAATAACCTGAAGAGCAGTCCAGGAATCCAGCCCGCTCTCCCGTCACATCCCAGCCAACACCGGCCAGGTAAGCAAACCGGAGGTACCTATCTTAAACAGTTGATCCAGGGTCCTCCGATCGCCTGCAGGGGTCAGGAAGGAATTTTTTCCCTCGCTGCAGTAACTGGCCAGGCTCGGCTAGGGTTTTTCGCCTTCCTCTGGATCAACTGAGGGGGGGGGGTTTAGAAAGGGCTCACAGCAGCATCGTCGCATCTTCATCACCATCACTGTGCGAGTATAAACCAAACTTCCTGGAGCATCAGCCCCCCAACACCATCTTCATCATCACAGCATCGACAGGATAACGGTATCATCACATCACCATCAGCGCTCTCCCACCATGCTCATCATCAAGTACTCAACTGACACCCTCCGCAGCCTAAGTAATTTTGCCTGAACGCTACCAACCTCTACGCAAAGAACACTACAGAAAGAACAACTTCTAAGCAACAACCGCCAATCAACCCCAAAAAACGAGAAGGCACCGCCTCAACTACAACACTTAGAGCCCTTTCACACTGTTGCGTTTTTGCAGCGTTTTTGCCGTGTTTTTGCGGTAAAAATAGTGCTATTAAAACGTTCATAAAACGCTCCCCATGACCCTCTCCATTGAAATGAATTAAAAATGCTGTAAAAACGCAGTAAAAACGCGGTAAAAACGGAGCGTTAAAATAGTGGTAATACACCGCTATTTTACCACGATTTTACAGTGTTTTTACCGCGTTTTTAATTAATTTCAATGGAGAGGGGCATTGGGGGGCGTTTTATGAGCATTTTAATAGCGCTATTTTTACTGCGAAAATGCAACAAATACACCGCAAAAACGCACCAGTGTGAAAGGGCTCTTAAAATGCGCCCTGATCAACACAAGATCTGCTGTCAAGCACAGAGACGAAATCCACAACTTCATCATCCAACACAACACTGATTGCCTCTTTATCAAAGTTGGCTTACACCCGACTGCAACACCATCCTTACCAAATTGGTGCCTGAGAACTATCACATCCTAAACGAACATAGAACAGGACAAAGAGGAGGTGGCCTAGCGGTGATCTACAAATCCCACCTCGCTCCTACCAAACCAGCTCTACAGAACTCATTGCCCTTTATGGAAACACTCACCCTGCAACTTCAAACTACACCCGAGGAAACCGTCCACATACTACTATGCTACAGACCACCTGGACCAAAGACACATCTCCTCACACCCTTCACCGAATTCTTCTCAACGTACACCTTGAAAACCAAAAACCTGCTGCTACTTGGGGACTTCAACCTCTGGGCTAACTCAACCCAGGATCCCATCGCTACCGCCTGCATCAACCAACTCGAAGAACTAGGGCTGCAGCAACTGATTAAGACTCCCAAACATGCATCAGGCCACACTCTGGACCTCATTTTCAAACAAAACATGAATATCAACACTCTGGGCAGCAGGCCGTTGCCTTGGACAGACCACCAGGCCATCAAATTTATATTAACCACCAACACCATCATCAAAAAACATAAACCCTCTACAAAAATACACTGGGCAAGATTGCAGAAGAAACTACACTCTGAACTCTTCAAAACCACACTATTGACCAAAATAGAGGTACTAAATCTAAACCTCTCAACGGAACAAACACTCAACGCCTTAAACAAAGCTTTACTACAGACAGCAGACACAGTCGCTCCGAAATGTAGAGCTCTCATCAGGGAAAACAACTCGGGCTGGTTTAACGGCACTCTCACTCTACTGAAACAAGAACGGAGAAGAGCGGAAGGAGCCTGGGGGAGAAACCCATCAAAAGAAAACCACAAAAATTACAAAACCCTAACCAGGAATTACCACAAAGCGATCTTTAAAGCAAAGAAAGAACATTTCTCAAACACCATCTCAAAAGCCCTAAGCCGCCCGCAGGAACTTTTTAAACTAGTCGCTTAGACTATGAACCCTGACTGCTTACACCCCCCGGCAAGTGAGTCACAAGAACTCTGTAATAAACAATCTGACTTTTATATTGATAAAATCAAAAATATTTGTGCAATAATTCAACAGAAAAAAAGCACCAACCCCATTCAGATAAAGCAAGAAGAAGAGATCAACACTAAGAGCCCACGATCGACGAATTTTGTGCTGGTCCCAATTACCATCGAAACCACCAAAAACATCATCAGAAGCCTCCGCGACATATCGCCTAATGACATCATTCCTACAAAACTCTTGAAAGATTGTACCGACTTCTTGGCACCCACCATAACCCACATCATAAACCAATCATTCAAGGAAGGGATTGTTCCGATCGCCCTCAAGCAAGGCATAATTAAACCCCTCTTAAAGAAACCCAACCTCGACCCTAAAGACTCAAACCATCGCAGACCGATAACAAGCCTATGCACCATCTCCAAGATCATGGAGAAAGCAGTAGTACAACAGCTACAGACCCATCTGGACGCCCACAATCTCCTAGATCCCCTTCAATCAGGTTTTCACCCACGTCACAGGACAGAAACGGCTCTCCTCAAGATATGGGATGACGCCCTCGAAGCAGCACATGACAGAGAATCCTGTCTCCTAGTGCTGCTGTACCTCAGTGCAGCCTTCAACACGGTAGACCACAACACATTACTCACTCGACTCAAAGAGTCTCAGACTCAGCTCTACCGCGGTTCGCATCTTTTCTAGAAAATCGCACTCAGACCGTGAAACTTGGAGGCTTCACGTCAGAAAAATGGACCATTACATCCAGAGTTCCTCAAGGATCACCTCTTTCCCCTGCACTCTTCAACATCTACGCTGCCCGCTCCTCAAAATCATCAGCAAACAGGACCTGCGCTACCACTCGTATGCAGACGACATGCAACTTTACCTTTGAATCACTGACAAAAAAGACCAATATCATGAACTAGGGAAATGCCTCACTCTGATCGATAATTGGATGACTGAAAGCTCCTTCAAACTCAACGGATCCAAAACAGAACTCATTATCCTTCACGCAAATCGGAAAGCTAATACTAGGACCACATGGACAAACCATCGCCCCAAGCAACAAAGTCAAAAGTCTGTGAGTCATCTTTGACTCAGACATGATGATGTACGCACAAATAGGTGCAGTAGTCAGCGGTTCTCATCACTTCTCCGCATGCTACGTAGACTTATCCCCTTCATCCCAAAAGAGGACACAGCAGTAGTGGTTGGAACAATCATCAATTCAAGACTCGACTACGCAAATTCCCTCTATTTAGGACTACCAAAATACCAGATTTTGTGGCTACAAGTCATCCAGAACACAGCAGCCAGACTGGTAACAGGTAAAAAAACGTGGGAATCAATCTCTCCGGTCTTGAGGTCCCTCCACTGGCTGGCCGTAAAGGATCGGATCACATTTAAGACACTCTGCCTTACCCACAAATGTACACAAGGAAACGCTCCTCAATACTTAAGCGAGAAAATAAATCCCTACGTCACCAATCGCGTGCTCCAGTCAACCAACCAAAACCTCCTCCAAATACCCAGGACCCGCTACAAATCCAAGGGAGAACGGAGATTTGCGGTCCAGGGACCCTGACTTTGGAATAAACTACCTACGACAAACGCCATTGGGCATTTAGGAAAAAACTACAGACTCACCTCTTCTGAAGGATCAGGACGACACTGGATGCAAAGCGCCTTGAGGCGATTAAGTTCTCATTATTTGCTGCGCTATACAAGTTACTCACTCATATGTCGTAGGACAAACCCCCATACAGAGGCTTTTCTTTTTTTAGCAGATCGAATTGGAAATAGGCAGGTGTAAACAGACACAGTTTGCCATATGCCACTCCCTAGAGGTGAATGGAGGGTCCGATTGGGTCAGACAGATCATGTTAATGGGACCTAAGGCTACTTTTACACTGATGGTCTGTGGTCTACCAACTCTGTGGATGCAGCTCAGTGCACCTTTTTTTTCTATTGTTTAAAATATTAATAAAAGAATGCAGCCTAAATGTAAGCTAAGGCTATCAGAAGGTGACATCATCACAGTGATGATGTAGCCTCTAGACATGTGCATTCGTTTTCGTTAGAATGCATTTTCGTCCGTGGTATTTTCGTTATCGTTTTAACGAACGAAAACGGAAGCACAAGAAACTAAAACTGAAAGATCCGACATAAAAAATGATTTATTTCTGTTTTCTTTCAGATCCGACGATTTTCGATGCTTTGTCGAATTTTTGTCGTTCAATTCGACAAAGCATCGAAAATCGTCATTCTGAATACAGTGAATAGGTAGAAATTGAACGACGAAAATTCGACGATTTTCGATGCTTTGTCGAATTTTCATCGTTCAATTTCTACCTATTCACTGTATTCAGAACAAAGATTTTCGATGCTTTGTCTAATTGAACGACGAAAATTCGACAAAGCATCGAAAATCGTCGTTTTCGAACGAAAACTTTCCTGACGAAAACGACATAAATCAGAACGATTTTCGGGAGTAACTAAATAAATTTATTTTCCAAACGAAAAAACAAAACAAAATATTCCAGTCTGCACATGTCTAGTAGCCTCCAGACTCTCCAGGGTAATAGGAGACTTTGTATATTCAGTTCAGGAACATTGTCTTGCATTTTCTTGCAGTTTCAGTTAGGAGGAAACATGTTGAAGGTTAGACTTAATGGAATGGAGACTGAGCCACCTTTACTTAGCATGTTAAAACAAATCTGTGATTTTGAAAACCACATTTAATGTGTGCAGGGACTACTTCTAGAATAATAGATTATAGATAGAATAGATGAGATTGGAAGATAAGTAACTTGATTATATCATGTGATGAAACCAGTCAAATACTTTGTCTTTACATTTCTTGTTTTTAGACATATGACCTTATCAATAAGGACTGGAGGAAAAAAAGTGAACAGAACAGAGAAGAAACAGAGCAACTTCTGAGCAAAAACGAACAATGAGGAAGTGAAAAGAGGAATGTCTGCGGGTAAATGATGCTTATTATGAAAAAAAAATTCCTTTACAACCCCTTTAAATTTATTTTACAAATGTAATGGCCACATTGACATTCCATTTGTTTTCAAATTAACTGTGCTACAAAAATTATCTTTAGTGCATTTTCAAATACTGTAGTACATAGAACTGTCTGCCCAAATGAGAATCGATATAGTAAAAGACGTCTTTTTAAGAGTATAAAAGGCATTTTTGCATATAGTTGAATCTTAGGTTGACTAACGATACCCCATACATTTTGCAAACAAATCATTGTATGCTGCTGTCTTTATAAACCATGCAGTTATACAAAACTCATCTACCAATATTCATAACTCTAAACTGGGCATATTTCATGTAGTTCCAATCATTTTCTATATAGATCCAAATGGCTCCTTGTACATAGCCACAATAAAGCCTTGTACACACCCAGTGGGTTAAACAAAAAACTGTCAGCTTCGGTCAAAGCCACTATACTATTTATGCAAAGTAAAGCGGATTTCCGGCGATTTTTTTTTATTATAACTCAGCACCTAAAAAAAATCGGCAGCTGCTGAATTTTAATAAATGGACACTTACCTGTCCAGGGCACCTGCGATGTCAGCACCCAAAGCCGATCTGTCCCTCGGCTCTCAGGTGGAGGCGCCGCCATCTTCGGCAAGGGAACCAGGAAGTGAAGCCTTGCGGCTTCACTTCCTGGTTCCCTACTGTGCATGTGTGAGTCACGCTGCACGATCCCACTGGTCCCTGAAGTCTTCTGTCCCAGAAGACAGCGGGGGGACAGAGGAGGCGCCGGATGTGACGTAAGTTGCCGCGGCGACCTATACCCGGAAGTGGGAGCAAATACCTGGATTACACAGGAATCTGCTCCCTCCTCCCCCCTGAAAGGTGCCAAATGTGACACCAGAGGTGGAACTCCGCTTTAGTATAGTGATCTCCTCCGCTAAGCTATTGTGTTCTGACAGAGGGATGACCCTCCTGTAAGAACACTCTCATCAGCCCTCTCAGTCAGTCGGCTGCTGGTTTACTAGCATGCACGTCTGACAGAAGCCGGCCGAATGCCTGGCTTCTGTTAGACAGACCGACATACACACGGACCGACATTCAGCCCTTGTGTACCCGGCTTAACTGTATATCTGAAACAACTTTATCTGTACATTGGTCAATTATTCCTTCTTTTACAATAACTGATATTCATACTCTGCAACAATTGCTGCTCAGCTTTATAAGCCCACCCAATTCAGCAAATATGCCTGGATTTGCCTATTCTTAAAATATATGCCCTATAGCATTTTATATTTAAATTTGTTATGAATATACAGAGTGTGTTATTCAAATTGTCAATGTGGTTCACAACACTTAAAGCGGTTCTAAAGGCTCAAGGTTTATTTACCTTCATGCACACTGTGTTAAACAACCTTTTGTGTGCAGCATCCTCCAGCCCTCCCTAATAAAGTACTTACCTGAGCCCAATATATCTCCAGCTATGTGCACCAGAGCCTCGACTCTCCCTCCTCATTTGCTAAAACAGTGGCAGGAACCATTGGCTCCCACTTCTGTCAATCACAGCCAGTGAGCCAATGAGAAAAGAGAGGGGCCAAGTCAAAGCTCTGTGTGTTAATTGACACTAATGCCCCGTACACACTATAACTTTTTGTGATGAAAAAAAATGACATTTTTAAAAATGTAATTTAAAATGATCGTGTGTGGGCAAAATGTCATTTTATGTCTTCTGAAAAACTACCAAAAAAAAATTCGAACATGCTCGAATTTTTTATGTCATTTTTAAAAATGTCATTTTTTGTGTCATAAAAAATGATCGTGTGTGGGCAAAACTATGTAAAAAATGACATTTTAAACCCGCACATGCCCAGAAGCAAGTTAGGAGATGGGAGGTAAAACTACCATTCATAATGGAATAAGCACATTCATCGCGCTGTAACAGACAAAAAAGCCGGAATCGTCTTTTACTAACAAGTAACCAGCTAAAAGCAGCCTCAAGGCAAATAGAACTTCCCCTTTAGAGTGCCGTGGTTTTGTTCATCATTTTCCAAAAATGATGGTGTGTACGCAACATCATTTTTGAAAATGAAGTTTGAAAAATGTCGTTTTTTCTCATGAAGGAAAATGACATTTTTTTAATCACAAAAAGTGATAGTGTGTACGAGGCATAAGAGCAGCGGCTCGGGATCAAGTCTGCTCGGGTGACCCCATAGTATGTTGTTTGCTATGGGGGCTAGAGAGGTGGATCAGGGCTGATCTGTACAAAAACCACTGCACAGAGCAGGTATGACATGTGTGTTATTAAAAAAATAAAATTGCCTTTAATATCGCTTTAAAACTGCAGCGAAATTATGTGGATTTATGAATTTATGAATTTAACACCCTAACATTTAAGTGATTCTAATGTATTTTATAACATCACATTTATGTAAAATTGAAGAATTCCAGGAAAGCAAACAGCAATGGGTTTGATTCCCTAAGGGAATAGAGCATGCTCACTTTGTAATGTGAATTGGCACTTAGCATAGTTAGTGAAAATTCACGTTGCAAAGAATACCAAATCATGTGCAAGGAATAAAATTTAAAAAAAAAACAGGAAACTTGCTTACACATTATTGAGTTATAGAATCAGCACAACTTCACATCCTTTTAGAAAATCAACCTTAGCCTGGGTTCACACTCTTGCAATGTGGGAACCAGTGTTGTCTCCTTGGTTTAGCCAGCAAATGAATAGTGACATAGCACTCCGGTATTGAATTATATTATAACTGTACTGTCTTCCCTCATGTTGTAAAGTGCTGCACAAACTATTGGCGCTTTACAGATCCTTTATAATAATAATAATAATAACAACAACAACAACAAAAATAGCAGAAACTGAGTGTTTTCAACTCTCTCTTAGCTTTCCTGTCCTTGGCTTATTGCCACCAGGGTCATTAGTGTGACATGGGTCTAACAGGGTTGTTAAAAGAAGGCAGAAGCATGCCAGGATCCAGACTTTTCAATTTTAAATTACAGCATGGAGATTTATAATAGAAGATATAGTATTTGTAGTGCCTGGTTTCTTCAAAGTACAGGTGCTATTTAAATTCAGATCAGAGTGTAGTTAAACTCTGATCTGGTTAAAATGTTAAAATTGGGTCTCTGTCTCAGCTTGCCTGTGCTGTGGGCTCATTCTGTTGTGCTAGGGTGTTCTTCCCACCCCAGTGCAGTAGATGGCAGCAGTGGAGTCAAGGTTTGGTTGCTCTTCCCCAGCAACCAATCAGGAGGGTTGAGCCTCACTGTGCATTATGGGGGAGGGTATTTATGGGGCAGATGCCATAGGTTCTGGGTCTTCTTCTTGAAGTGCGGCATCCACCTTTAGGGTGTCTGCACCACGGCGCCCCGGCGTTATGGTCTACCTGGCCGGGGGGTGCGTGCCACGTGGAGTTCCTGGGCCTGGGACCATATTGGTCCGGAACATTTGAGTCGTGGCAGGGAGCCCAGTGGTCGACTGAGTTCCCAATCCTTAAGATCCCAAGCGGTATAGCTGTTCGGTGGGGATTCTATCTGAGGAGAGCCAATGAGAGGCTGGCGATCCAATAGGGTCTCAACAATCCACCGGGGATCGAGGTATCCGGACACTGGGAGGTTGGTCACCTGTCAGTCAGTACCTGAAAGAAATTAGAAGGAGATCCAGGTTTGATTCAACTAAGGAGGTACATCTCCGTAACTACAATCAGGAGGGCCTGTGGCAGAGGTTTCTCACTGAGTCCATCCTAGGAGGGTCTGTGGCAGAGACTTATCCTTAAAGGTTCGAGCGATACACAGGAGTGGCGCCAAGAAGTGTTACACGTGGGAGCAGGACTGTTTCCATATTATTACGCCTGAATTTTCTATTCTTCTTCTTCCTTCAACTTTACCTTCTTCACCACAAGTTTATCGTTTTTACCCGGCTGGGTAATAAACAGCACAGCAAAAGACACCTGTTGCGGACATTCCTTTACTTGTGCTATAAGCACCATACACCCCTAGGAATTCGGAGAGCCACAAGGTAAATGTGCCACCCAAAACAAACCAGCAGCTCCTCCAGGGTTGTGCTACATATTAATTTAGCATAATTTATTTACTCTGTAATTTAAAATTTTGCAAAACATAAGGGGCCAGATCCACAAAACTTTTACGGCGGCGTATCTCCAGATACGCCGCCGTAATTTCAAATCTGCGCTGGCGTATCTTTACGCCGATTCTCAAAAGTAGATACGTTAAAAAAATAGGCTTCCCCTGCCGACGTAACTTGCCTATGCCGGTGAATAATTGTGTGCAATTATACGCTGGCCTCTAGGGGCGCTTCTGTCGTTTTACTCATTGAATATGCAAATAAGCTAGATACGCAGATTCACGAACGTACTTGCGGCCGGCGCATTTTTTTTACGTCGTTTGCATAAGCGTATGTTCGGCATAAGGTTACCCCTGCTATATAGAGGCGTACGCAATGTTAAGTATGGACGTCGGGACAGCGTTGAATTTTTGACGTTTTACGTCGTTTGCATAACTCGTCCGTGAATGGGGCTGGGCGTAACTTACGTTCACGTCGAAACCAATGAGTCTCAGCGGCGTAATTTGGAGCACGCGCACTGGGATACGTTCCAGGACGGCGCATGCGCCTTTAGTAAAAAACTTAATTTACGTGGGGTCACACTTAATTTAAATAATATACGCCCACATCAAACACATTTGAATTAGGCGGGCTTAAGCCGGCCCATTTACGCTACGCCGCCGTAACTTAGGACGCAAGTGCTTTGTGAATACGGCACTTGCCTCTCTAAGTTGCGGCGGCGTAGCGTAAAGAAGAGCCGCTACGCCCGCACAAAGATACGCCGATTTTGTGGATCTGGCCCAGGGTTTCTATTCCTTTTGGAAATGCTAGTTACCTGGCTCCCACTTTCAAAGATACTTTGAGCTATTTGCCTTGGAAAAAATTCCATCACATAAAGCCAAATTGAAGCCAAAACTACATGTTTGTTCCCAGCCATTATTTTGAAATGACTGGATCAAGAGGACTAACAATATAACTATCTTGGATTCAGCAAGTGACAATCTTGGATTTAGAAAAATAAGTAATAAATCGCTGCCTTTATATCTCCCTCAGTGCAAGTTTTATTTAACACTGTTTTTTTTTTTTTTTCTCTTTTTTTTTCTATTGTACTTATCTTCCTATATTGTACCACTGTGTTGCAGACCACTCTCTGTGACATGACACACTAGTTATATTGTATTATTGTGTCATGCGCTGTTGTCCCTGAGGAGGTGCTTGTGTCAGCAAGAAACGGGTCAGGCTTTTTCTATGATACTGCTGTGATCTTCTTTCACTTTGAACTCCTGCTGCACAGCTATCTAGGTCATTACAATGTGTGCTTCTGTCATGAGTGCCCATCCATTTAACGTATATTCATTTGTGGATTGTTTACCTTAATCCTATTTAATAAAAACTGATTTTATCTAAGCTAAGTATTACAAGTTACCATTTTAAATCTTAAATTTGTATGAGAACATGGTTACATATTAGATATTCATAATTGTCTTACCCTTTATTGAGATAAAATAAAATACTGTTACTTTAATATCAAAACACATTTGTAAATGCTTTTCTGTTGAGCTTACATTGTGTGTTTGATGTTTAATCCATATCTATAGTAATCTAATTAAAATGTCTATCATTTACACATAGATGTAATGAGAATCCATGAATTTTCATTAAAAAAAAACTTTCTTTCCACTCCCCAGACCTAATCTTATGCTTTCAATCCTATAATCCTGACTGTGGTTGCTGTCATCGGTAATCCTTTAACTGTATTACAGTGCTAATCCAACATACTGAGCCATTAATGAGATAACGTGGCCAGCAGTTGTGAATCCTTTTCTTTCATTAATATGATATGAAATTCCCTAATGAGCAGCTTTAATACAGTAAGACTATCAAATCAATTTAAAATTGTATTGTGAAAAAGCTAATGTCCAGAGTGTTTTACATAATTGCTTTAAAGGGACACTAACCTGTTTTAATTTCACATCCTTTTATCAAATTATTTGTAGATTAGTCTTCTACTTAGCATATGCAAAATGTACACCTCTTGCAAATTTAATTTGATGCCAAAGTTAGTTATGTAACGCACTTTGAATTTGTGTGCCAAGTTCCTTCTGTCCTTGTCAATTGAAGTTCATGAACTTAAAGTAATTGTCTCCTTCTAGGAAATATTTGTAGCAACTATATGAAACCTACTAGGAAAGTCCATCTCCTGCAATGTCAGATGAGCCCTGCTTAGGTCATATTTTTTTGATACTGTATTGTTTTACTATGTTTTTTTTATACTTAACATATAAAGAATCTGCAGCCAAACGTTGATATGATCAATGGGTTACTTGTAAAAAGAGAGGGTGGATAAGGAACTTCCAAAGAGCTGCCCCAACCCTAAGGGTTGAAGCGGTTCAAAGAAGGAGGATAGAAGAGAACCTCTACCTGTAGGTAAACAGTAGAAAACATATTAAAGCGGATGTAAACCCCCCAAAAAATTATAATTTTTTGCCGTCACAATGTAGAGTATAAGATTTCCTATCATCTGTGCCCAGTCTTGCCACACAGAGTTAATGCAGCTCTGAGCAATCATCTTTTATTGTTCAGTGAAATAAAAAAGACTTCCAGATAAAAACCTGTCTAATTTAAAAAGTCCTTACCGCCCCCTTGCTTTGAGTGACAGGTTATTTACATATCTCGTGCACATTCCTGGATGTTTATCATAATATGAAGTGATGCACAGAGAAATCCACCCCTCCCCCCACATAACACATCCTGGTCACTTGTCTATGAACTGTGACCTCATATTATGATAACATCCAGTAGGGATATGTAAATAACCTGTCACTCGAAAAAGGGGGCGGTAAGGACTTTTTAAATTAGACAGGTTTTTATCTGGAAGTCTGTTTTATTTCACTGAACAATAAAAGAGGATTTCTCAGAGCTGGATTAACTCTGTGTGGTAAGATTGGGCACAGATGATAGGAAATCTTATACTCTATATTGCGACAGCAAAAAATAACTAGCATCAACAGAGGAGTAGAGGCTTGAGTCCTTGTGTACCTAGAATACCAATGCCGTATTGAACAGTAGAAAAAAGGCCTGGAGGACCCCAAATGAGGGGTAAGAGGGTAGGGCATGCAATCAGGAAAGTTACATGAAAATGTTTCACCTGTGGTGTTTGTATTGGTCCAGCAGCACACCAACACCTTTGCAGCCATTGTGCTACATGCTGGGTGTTTGGTGTGCTCCTGTACCTTTAAGGAGGGGTGGCTCCCCTTTAGTCCACCTGCCCTCATCTATCCATTAGAATGCATGTGCCTCCATTGTGGGGAAACTCATTGTTTAGTGTTAGGACCACAGATTATAGGGTGCCTTGGCGCAGCTCTGTGGCTCACGCATGCGTTTGCAAATGCATGCGGACAAAACCCCTGTTTTTAACGCATTCTGTTAAACAGGTTAATTGGTTGTTCTTCAAGCTGGTCGGTAAGTAAGCTTGGTTTTTCCCTGGGCACTCCCTAGGTTTTGTTGTTACATGAAAACAGAAACTGAAGATTAATGAGGTTGAGCAGAGGTATGGGTGTATCCAAGAACCAAAATGAGCATAGCAAAGCATCTCTTTCCATTGAAGGTATTGCAAAGTCCATAGATGCCTGCCATTTGCTTTGGAGCGGTGGAGGAAATAGGAGTGGAAAAGATCCAGGACAAGTTTCTCTCTGTAGAGAAGGGTTTTTAGCTCGCATTGACATCTGAAACAATGGGCGCCATGAAGGAGATCAATTTTTTTCAATATGGCTCTACTGGCCACTAACAGGCATACATGACTTCATTGTAAATGGTTTGCCAAGCCCTGTTGATAAACTGAGGTAGGTG
Source organism: Rana kukunoris (assembly GCA_029574335.1). Lineage (NCBI taxonomy): Eukaryota > Metazoa > Chordata > Amphibia > Anura > Ranidae > Rana > Rana kukunoris. The sequence continues at coordinate 192,461,270 of CM056051.1, forward strand.
GAACTATTGGGGAACTGAATAATATCAGCAGGTGGACTTTAGGGATAGTGCAATGATGATAACCTCAGCCACTTGGTTCCAGAAGTATGAAATGTAATGGCAAGAAGCGAAATGTCAAAGAAGGTCTGGGTAGGTTGCAATGAGGACAAATGGCAGATTGAGAGTTGCCTTTAACGGAGAGAAATGGGATAAATGCCCTGTGGAAAAGCTTGTATTGACTAATGTCAATACTTTGTTGTAGCCGAGAGAGAAAGTTTACTGCTCAGAGGTCCCAGGGAACTGCAAGGTGGAGTCCAAACACATGGGTGCAGGCACTGCAATAATATGCAAAAATGTGTAGAGAAAAACCCGGGACGGCCGCACTCCAAAAAAATGGTTCCTTTTAATAAAACTGGTCACAACATGAACATATCACAGCAAAAAATCAGGAAAAAACTGACGCGTTTCACACTATCATACAGTGCTTATTCATAGCTATACCGCCGATTCTCAGAGGTCCTTGAGCAGAGAGCTGCTGACTGTTAGTCAGCAGCTCTCTGCTCTGCCACCCCATTCTCACTGGAAGGCTGGGCTGTGTAGGGGGCAGAAGCAGCAGGCTCTCCTGAGAGGCTGAGCCAGGTGACATTCCAGGCATGTGGGTGGATCCCAACCATTTTTTTGCGATCTTTCCCAAGCCTGGACTAGTTCTGTGATGTCAGCTGACAGGGGACTTTAGCCCGCTCTCTGCTAAAAATGGTTCAGAGGAGTGCAGAACGAACTGCAATCCACAGGAGAAATACAGCCAAATGAGTTTTGGCTGTACTTCTACTTTAACCACTTAAGGACCAGACCAATATGCTGCTAAATGCCCAGAGGCGTTTTTACAATTCGGCACTGCGTCGCTTTAACAGACAATTGCGCGGTCGTTGCGACGCGGTTCCCAAACAAAATTTGCGTCCTTTTCTTCCCACAAATAGAGCTTTCTTTTGATGGTATTTGATCACCTCTGCGATTTTAATTTTTTGCGCTATATACAAAAATAGAGCGACATTTTTGAAAAAAAAACAATATTTTTTAATTTTTGTTATAAGAAAAATCGATTTAACTAAATTTTAGTCAAACATTTAGGCAAAAATGTATTCAGCCACATGTCTTTAGTAAAAAAAAAATCGCAATAAAAAAAAGTAGCTACCTAGCGGCAACAGTGACACTAATACAGCGATCGCTTAGTGACACTGGCAATAGGGAGTGAAAGGGTTAACTAGGGCGGTGATCAAGGGGTTAAAACTTTATTAGGGGGGGTATGGGGGCTACCCTGAACCTATCACTAACTGCCTGTCACACTAACTATCACACTGACACTAAATGCAGTGATCAGTACATATATGATCACTGCATTCAGTGACACTGTGACAGGGGGGTGGGGGGGTGATCGCAAGGGGTTAATGTGCCTACATGTCCTGGTGTCAGTGTAGTGTTGTGCAGACTCACTTGTGATGTCTTCTCTCCTCAGCGGCGGTTGAAAATACCGCCGAGAGGAGAGATTACATCACTTCCCCCTTCCTGTAATTACACAGGCAGAGGAAGTGACACGCGGGGGGAGTGCGCGGATTGGCTGGGAGCGATCCGGAGGGGGCGGACAAAAACGAACAGCCGCCCCCTCATCCTGGATCGCTCGGACAGCCACGAGGACCGCCGCAGGTACCGGGGGGGGTCCCGATCGGACCCCCGACCCACGTCTAGGCAGGGAAGTACAGGAACGCCAATGTGCCTGTACGTGCCATTCTGCCAACGTATATGTACATGCGGCGGTCCTTAAGTGGTTAAAGCAACAACTTTACATAATGTAGCAATTTATCTCACGTTCTTTATGATCTCTTAAAAGCCTATAAGGTGAAATAGTGCAATATATAATTGTAAAATAGTTTAAAATCCTTATTGCTTAATATGCTTTAAAATTGTAATTTATCTTTTTAGCAGGTACATCTGCCGTAGCCTGCATCCTTGTAAAGTAATTCTCTAACTGTATAATTACAATATCTGCCTCCCAGTAGACTACATTGGAATAATTAATTTTATCGCCATAATCAAAACATGCATTTAATGATTTTTGTTAACATCAACCCTCACCTGGATTAATCGGCTTAGAGCACTGAACTGACCTGTCTAGATAATATTGTTTGAAGAACATAGATTCATTTTAGTAACAACAAAGTAAGCAACATTTTTGGAGTAAATGAAAACTAGTTCCTGTCTTTAGCTGCATAAACTATACAAATATCAGAAAGTCAGATGGCACAAAAACTAAAATCTATTTTCTATGTTCTAAGGCAGGGGTCTCCAACCCCCGAGCCGCGGCCTACTACCGAGCCGCAATCTGTTTACCGGCGGGCGGCAAAGTCTGCACTATCTGAGGTGTGGCAGGCGGGCAGAGAGATCGCCGCCATTGCCGCACTGCCCCCCACACAACCCCACCGCTACACTGTTAGGGGTGAAGCAGGCGAGCAGAGAGATAACATCTCACACTGCCCGCCCGCATCACCACTCAGTGGCGGCTGGTGCTCAAAAATTTGGGGGGGGCGCAAACGGAAAAAAAAAAATATGAAAGCCTCACTGTGCCCATCACATGCAGCCACTGTGCCATCAAACGCAGCCACTGTGACATGCCACCAAATGCAGCCACTGTGCCATCAATTGTCACCACTGTGCCATGCCATCAAACACAGAAACTGTGCCATCAATTGTCACCAATGTGCCATGCCATCAAACGCAGCCACTGTGCCATCAATTGTCACCACTGTGCCATGCCACCAAATGCAGCCACTGTGCCATCAATTGTCACCACTGTGCCATGCCATCAAACACAGCAACTGTGCCATCAATTGTCACCACTGTGCCAAGCCATCAAATGCAGCCACTGTGCCATCAATTGTCACCACTGTGCCATGCAACACAGCAACTGTGCCATCAATTGTCACCACTGTGCCATGCCACCAAATGCAGCCACTGTGCCATCAATTGTCACCACTGTGCCATGCCATCTAATGCAGCCACTGTGCCATCAATTGTCACCACTGTGCCATGCAACACAGCAACTGTGCCATCAATTGTCACCACTGTGCCATGCCACCAAATGCAGCCACTGTGCCATCAATTGTCACCACTGTGCCATGCAACACAGCAACTGTGCCATCAATTGTCACCACTGTGCCATGCCATCAAATGCAGCCACTGTGCCATCAATTGTCACCACTGTGCCATGCCATCAAACACATCAACTGTGCCATCAATTGTCACCACTGTGCAATGCCATTAAACGCCACCACTGTGCCATCAATTGTCACCACTGTGCCATGCCATCAAACGCCACCACTGTGCCATCAATTGTCACCACTGTGCCATGCCATCAAACGCCACCACTGTGCCATCAATTGTCACCACTGTGCCATGCCATCAAACGCCACCACTGTGCCATCAATTGTCACCACTGTGCCATGCCATCAAACACAGCTACTGTGCCCATCAATTGTCACCACTGTGCCATGCCATCAAATGCAGTCCATGTGCCATCAAGTGTCACCACTGTGCCATGCCATCAAACGCCACCACTGTGCCATCAATTGTCACCACTGTGCCATGCCATCAAACGCCACCACTGTGCCATCAATTGTCACCACTGTGCCATGCCATCAAATGCAGCCACTGTGCCATCAATTGTCACCACTGTGCCATGCAAAACAGCAACTGTGCCATCAATTGTCACCACTGTGCCATGCCATCAAATGCCGCCACTGTGCCATCAGTTGTCACCACTGTGCCATGCAACACAGCAACTGTGCCATCAATTGTCACCACTGTGCCATGCCACCAAATGCAGCCACTGTGCCATGCCATCAAATGCAGCCACTGTGCCATCAATTGTCACCACTGTGCCATGCAACACAACAACTGTGCCATCAATTGTCACCACTGTGCCATGCCATCAAATGCAGTCACTGTGCCATCAATTGTCACCACTGTGCCATGCCATCAAACGCCACCACTGTGCCATCAATTGTCACCACTGTGCCATGCCAAAAGCCACCACTGTGCCATCAATTGTCACCACTGTTCCATGCCATCAAACACAGCTACTGTGCCCATCAATTGTCACCACTGTGCCATGCCATTAAATGCAGTCACTGTGCCATCAATTGTCACCACTGTGCCATGCCATCAAATGCAGTCACTGTGCCATCATTTGTCACCACTGTGCCATGCCATCAAACGTCACCACTGTGCCATCAATTGTCACCACTGTGCCATGCCATCAAACGCCACCACTGTGCCATCAATTGTCACCACTGTGCCATGCCATCAAACGCAGCTACTGTGCCCATCAATTTTCACCACTGTGCCATGCCATCAAATGCAGTCACTGTGCCATCAATTGTCACCACTGTGCCATGCCATCAAATGCAGTCACTGTGCCATCAAGTGTCACCACTGTGCCATGCCATCAAATGCAGTCACTGTGCCATCAAATGCAGTCACTGTGCCATGCCATCAAAAGCCACCACTGTGCCATCAATTGTCACCACTGTGCCATGCCATCAAATGCAGTCACTGTGCCATCAATTGTCACCACTGTGCCCTTTAATTGTCACTACTGTGCCCGATGATGCCACTGTGCCCATTGTCGCCCCTTTCCCTGTAAAAAGCACTTACCTGACGCTTCCATGTCCTCCCTCGATGTCTTCTGCCGCCGTGGAGAAGCTTCAGCCAATCAGGTTCCTGATAACCAGAATCTGGGAACCTGATTGGCTGAAACGGCCGTCAGTCTTATGCAAGCAACGCAGGTTGCCTGCGCTCCGAGTATAGACTTCTGAGAGCCGGAGGGCGGTACTGGAAAAGCCTATCAGAGCCGCTGGCTTTGATAGGCAGTTCCCCTCAGCCAACCAGCTGCCGCTATTCGGGTAACCGGCGCCCAATGTCCGGTTATAGGAATAGACCAGGTAGCTGGCAACAATAACACACGTTCAATGCATTGCATTGAATGTGTGTTATTTGCGAGAGGGGGTGGCGCTGCAGCGCCCTCTATAGACGGCCGCCAGAACTTCATGCTAAAATGTCAAAATGACATTTTAGCCGAATAAAAGTTCTTAAAGGGCCCGTTTTTTGTTTTTTTTTGAGGGGGAGCGGCGCCCGTGCGTCCCTATGGACGAGTGGCATGTTCAATCTGCATCTGGTGGCATGTGGCAAGCAAGTAACTGTGGCAATCTGCATCTGGTGGCATGTGGCTGTGGCAAAAACTGCATTGTCGCCCAGACTTCTGCCGCCCCCACCCCCGGGCCTTGGCACAATTTTCACCCACAATGCCGGTCCCCGGTGCCAAAAAGTTTGGGGACCACTGTTCTAAGGGACATATTATGGTAAGTACAAAAGTCCTGTTTTCTTTCACATTTATTACAGTGATACTATACACACACTGTTTAATTTACAGTACATTATCTCTTTCTGTATGTGGGTGATGGCACTGTGATTATTTTAAAAATATCAAAGTACCTTTTTTCCTAATTGATATAAAGCTGTCACATGAGCTCTTTCCTAGCCTGTCTGAAGGGAAACATAAGCAGGAGGAGCTTCTAGTTCTCTACTGCTGGTCACATGTTCAAAATAAAATAAAAAACAGCCTTTGGAAGTAAAAATGTATAATTAATATCAATAAACGGTTTTAAATCATCATAAAAATATAAGAAATCAAATCTTTATTATTTTTTAACAATAACATGGTGTGGGCGGATTTCTGCTAGTCATGGGCTGTGCCACACCCCTCTAGTCTGTGGCTTAGAACAGGGGTAGGCAACCTTTTGAGCACAGTGTGCCGAAAAAATATTTTCAAAGAAATTGAGAGTGACTATTACTTGAGTAGTAGTGGGAAATTTACATCCTGCCTCAGATCAGCCCTAATTCCTAAAACTCCACACTTTAAATCAGCCCCAAATCATGCACCTTCACACCTCAGATCACTGTCCCCCCTGCAAATCTGTTTTACAACTGTTCCCCCATGCTTATCTGCCCCACCACTGTAACTCCCTGCTCATCTGCCCCACCACTGTAACCAGGCCCGGACTGGCAATAGGGCATACCGGGAAAATGCCCGGTGGGCCGCGGCGGCCCGTGGGCCGGGTGTGGCCCGCGACCGGCCCCATGTGGCCCGCGGGCCGCAACGGTCATCAGCGCCCAACGGGCCATGTCCCGTCTCCCCAGGGGTGTACACCACCAACACAGTGCCAGATAGTGAGAGATCAGCTGGGGTATCAGACACTGTTCTGCTGCCTAAGGGATGTGGGCGGGAATATTCAAGCTAAAGCCAAACAGAAAGGAAAGATGGAGTCTGATATCTATCCATCCAGTCCCTCCTGCCTCTAAGTAAGTACTGTGAGTACTGTACACTGATGTAGGGGTGCCCTTCATCCATCTCTCTCTCTTTCTCTCTCTCTCTCTTTCTCTCTCTCTCTTTCTCTCTCTCTCTCTTTGCAGCCTCACTGTGCCCATCAAATGCAGCCACTGTGCCATCAATTGTCACCACTGTGCCATGCCATCAAACGCAGCCACTGTGCCATCAATTGTCAGTTACCACTGTGCCATGCCATCAAATGCAGTCACTGTGCCATGCCATCAAATGCAGTCACTGTGCAATGCCATCAAACGCAGCCACTGTGCCATCAATTGTCACCACTGTGCCATGCCATCAAAGGCAGCCACTGTGCCATGCCATCAAACGCAGCCACTGTGCCATCAATTGTCACCACTGTGCCATGCCATCAAACGCAGCCACTGTGCCATCAATTGTCACCACTGTGCCATATCAAACACAGCCACTGTGCCATCAAGTGTCACCACTGTGCCATGCCATCAAACGCAGCCACTGTGCAATGCCATCAAACGCAGCCTACTGTGCCCATCAATTGTTGCCACTGTGCCCTTTAATTGTTGCCACTGTGCCCATTGTCGCGGCTGAGCCATAGGGGGCGACACTCCGGTGCCCTCTATAGACGCACCGCCACTGTCTATCTATCTATCTTTATCTATCTATCTTTATCTTTATTTATTTATCTATCTATCTTCTTTCTTTCTATCTTTATCTCTCTTTCTTTCTATCTGTATCTATCTTCCTTCCTTTCTATCTATCTATCTATATCTATCTATCTATATTCCTTCCTTCTCTTCTTTCTTTCTATCTTTATCCATCTATCTTTCTTCATCTTCCTTCCCTTCTTTCTTTATATCTTTCTTTCTCTATCTATCCATATATCTATCTTACTTCCCTCCTTTCTTTCTGTCTTTATCTATCTTTCTTTCTTTATCTATCTTCCTTCCTTCCCTTCTTTCTTTATCTTTCTTTCTTTATCTATCTTCCTTCCTTCCTTCCCTTCTTTCTATCTTTATCTATCTATATTTCTTTATCTATCTATCTATCTATCTATCTATCTATCTATCTATCTATCTATCTATCTATCTATCTTCCTTCCCTTCTTTCTTTATCTTTCTTTATTTATATATCTTCCTTCCTTCCTTTCTTTCTATCTGTATCTATAATTTTTCTTTATCTGTCCATCTTCCTTTCTTTCTATCTTTATCTTTCTATCTAGCTAAATCTATCTTTCTTTGTATCTATCTATCTTTCTTTCTCTTTCTGTCTATCTATATTTCTTTATATCACCCCACATCCCATCATTAACCCCCGCTGTGCCCCCCCCCCCCCTGGGCTGCTCAGTCTAAAATGCCCAGGCCTATTTTTTGTCCCAGTCCGGGCCTGACTGTAACCCCCTGCATATCTGCCCCACCACTGTAACCCCCTGCATATATGCCCCACCACTGTAACCCCCTGCACATCTATTCCACCACTGTGACCCCCTGCTCTTCTCTCCCACCACTGTAACCCCCTGCTCATCTGCCCCATCATGAAAAAAATTGTAGCGCTGTGTTCATAAATCATATACACATATCTAAAACATGTAAAATATATAAACTAAATCACCACGTGAAAGTGTGTTATAGTGGTTAAACATGACAAAAGAGAAGAGAAAAAAATTATGGAAATATACTAAATAAATGTATGAGGCATTCAACTGTGGTGTTTAGCGTCCTAATTTACCGATCACCGTGTGTGAAGTTGTTCCAAGAGCAGAGAGGCAAGCAAGCGGTGGTGAGAAGATCAGGTTCAGGGTGCGGAGTCACAGAAACACAAATGGTGTGGTGGAAGAATTATTTACGTTTTTTAAGAAGATTGAATGATTGTTTAGGTGTGAACACCTGGAAAAACACTACAATTTATGGACTTGATTTTTTTGATTTTTCTCACACTTTACATGTGGATTTTGGATGAACACTTATGAATATTTGTTTAGAGATCATACATTTATTTAGTATATTTTCATACATTTTTTTCTCTTCTTTTTTGTCATGTTTAATCACTATAACACTCTTTCACGTGGTGATTTAGTTTATATATTTTAGATGTTTTAGACATGTTTATATGATTTATGAACACAGCGCTACAATTTTTTTGCATAGATATGTGTGATATGCAGAGTGGTGAAGGGAAGCAGAGATGAGACACATCTACCTGTCCTGGCACCAGGGCCGTCTCTACCATAGGGCAAACAGGGGCAGCTGCCCAGGGCCCTGTCACTGTTGGGGGCGCAAAGCAACCCCCTTTGAATTTTTTTTTTTTTTTTTAGGGGTCCGGAGGCCCCCAGGGCCCAAGATGGCAACCCCCCTTTTTTTTATTTATTTTTAAATAAAAAAAAAATATTTATTTTATATATTTTTATTTTATTTTTTATTAAAGGGCCAATTTTTTTAAATATATATTTTTTTTTAAAAGGCCAATTTTTTTTAGTGGTTCCCAGGGACCCGGAGGCCCCCAGGGCCCAAGATGACAACCTCCTTTTTTTTATTTATTTTTAAATAAAAAATATATATTTATTTTATATATTTTTATTTTATTTTTTATTAAAGGGCCAATTTTTTTTAGAGGTCTGTGGTCCCCAGGGGCCCGTAGTTCCCCAGGGCCCCGGATGACAACCCCCTTTTTTTATAAAAAAAAACTTTTTTTATATATTTCTTTTAATATATATATATATATATATATATATATATATATATATATATATATATATATATATATATATATATATATATACATATTATATAATATAAATGTTATTATTATTAAAGGACCCAGAGGTCCCCAGGGCCCTTTTTATTTATATATATATATATATATATATATATATATATATATATATATATATATATGTGTATATTATATTATATTAAAGGGCTCAGAGGTCCCCAAGGCCCCATGTGGCAAACACCCTTTTTTATTTTTTTTTATAAATGTTTATTTTTTTATTTTTGTTTATATATTTTTTTTATTAAAGGGCCCAGAGGTCCCCAGGGCCCTGGATGGCAACACCACTTTTTTTTTTATAAGTGTTTATTTTTAATATATTTTTTTTATTTTATTTTTTATTAAAGGGTCCAGAGGTCCCGGATGGCAACCCCCCTTTTTTGTAATTTATTTTTATAAAAAAAAAAAAAAAAATATTAAAGGGCCCAGAGGTCCCCAGATGGCAACCCCCTTTTTTAAAAAAAATATATATATTTTTTATATATATTTTTTATTTCTTTTTTTCTTTTTATTAAAGGGCCCAGAGGTCCCCAGGGCCCCGGATGGCTACACCCCTTTTTTTATATATATTTTTCTGTATTAAATCTTCTTTTTTGTAAAGGGCCTCCCGCTTCTAAATTCGCGGCAGCCCCGCCCCCCCCGAACCTCAATTTAAGGGGGCAGCACCCCCCCCCGTTCTCTGCTCCAGGGGGCCCATGCCTGAAGCTGTGTAAGGGGCCCCATAATTCCTGATGGCGGCCCTGCCGCCCGTTAAGCCCCTGTGCTGCCCACAAATCAGGCTGAAAATCATCAGCGGCACGCAGCCAGGTGACAGTACTGCTTCCCTTCCCAGTGTTTTAAAATGTACAGTACCCCTGGCTCCCCTTTAGACGTGCACTTCTCCCTTCCTGCCACTGGGTGCTGCTTGTATATAAAAGTGAATTAGAATGTGATTTTATAGCATCCCCAGTTTGCTCTTCCCGAGGCTGACTTCTTCATGTCCTGCTCCTCAATGTATGTCACTGTTTGCTATATTGTAAATAGAAGTTTTCTGTAGAGTGTGCCCAAAGTCTTTATAATATTTGATGATTCACTGCAGGTCTGGTCAGTGTTTTAAAAAGTTCCTGTATTTTACACATGGCATGGCATGGGGTCACAGCACCGTCTGTCCATTTTGCTTTAGCACCATGGGACCACATGCCATGCCATGTGTAAAATACAGGAACTCTTTAAATCACAGACCAGATCTGCAGTCCAGGCTGAGTGAGGCCTCAGAGCACATGGCATTACTGTCTGTATTTAACTGCTTGATGGGCTTATCTTGGGCCTGACTGGTTCACATGTATGTGTTTTGGCGGCCCACATTTGTGCAGGCACAGCAGCCCATTCATTGGATGCCTCATGTAATAGGCTGAGCACACGGCACACCTATGCCCATCAAGCAATGAAATACAGCACTGTCTGTCTATTCTGTCTGCTGTGACCTATCTGCAGTTCCTGCACTGTCAAACTTGCTGCATTTTTAGACGTTTAGGTCACGCTTTTAAAAACACTGTGCGTTTGTGTGTGCAAGAACTGCAGGTATGTCGCATGGTTCAAAAGCAGAATGGATTTAAAGGCAACTGTGTTTTTAAAATGCTTAATGCACCTTTTTTCTGCAGGAAACAAAGGCATGGCGGCCCATTCAAATCAATGCTGTGCCTGCACAAATGAGGGCCGCCAAAACACATACATGTGAACCAGCCAGGCCCAAAATAAGCTGAAGGGGGGCCCAAAAAGAATGTTTGCCCAGGGCCCAAACCATATTAAAGACGGCCCTGCCTGGCACACTCATCCTGCTGATTTAGCTCTTGCATCTAGCCCATGTGCTTGTATGTGATGTATGTGATGTCACATATAATCATCTGGAATGAATGTGCACTGAGCTCAGGGCATGTGTATTTTCTGAAAGCAGTGGGCCTGTGTGCAGTTTCATAACTTGGGCCCGCATCTGAGAAAAAGTGCGGCGCTATGCACCACAGCCAAGTGGGGGTTTGATTTTCATTGTGCTGAATACTGGCTGTGGCTTAAAGGGACACAGAGTGCTGGGATTCAGTAGTAAGTAAAACAAAGGTTTAGGAAAAATTTCACTTTGCTGACTATTGGTCCCAGCTCATCCGATTACCTTTTTCTATACCCTGGCTTCTGTTTTTAACTCCGTTCCTGAACTATGTTATTTTTTCTATTTCATTATAAGGTGTGATTTTAACTGCATTTCCTGTCTCCATCTGGTTTATGGTTCCTGACATTAGGTAAGGGCCATGAATTGAGAAGATATAGGCAATCCACCTAGTTGTCATTTTTTTTTCCAGATTGGACGAGCAGGACCACTGTATGGAACTGCACATCTGGATCCTCCCACTCCAGCTGCTCTGGTGTAACCAATGTTGCAAGCCACCAAGAAAGGTGGGCTGCTTGGTCGAGTCGCCAGAAGAAAGCCATAACCAAGCAAATGCCACAAAGTTTTCCGCTTACAATACACCAAACAGCACAGAGACAAGCCTCAAACCTTCTGGCACAAAGTCATTTGGAGTGAGGAGACCAAAATTGAGCTTTTTGGGCAAAACTATAAACTAGGATTCTCCCGATACCACTTTTTTAGGACCGAGTACAAGTACCGATTACTTTTTTTCATGTACTCACCGATACCCAATACCGATATTTTTTTTAAATGTCATGTGACAGTTTTCAAACCACAATACAGACTGAGGATATTTTCTTTAGAATTATGAAGAACTCAAGACATTATTAAAGAATAAAAATGAGTAAAAATGAATAAAAATGTTTTATTTGCTTGTCACGCAGTAGTAAAAAACTCAAAGAATTTTCACAGAACATGTTGATAAATACAAAAAAGTATCGGCAGAAGCATCGGGAGCATTTGCACGAGTACAAGTACTCCCGCAAATACTCGGTATCGGTCCCGATACCGATACTGGTATCGGTATCAGGACAACCCTACTATAAACACTTTATTTGGAGAGGAGTCAACAAGCCCTATGATGAAAGGTACACCATTCCTACTGTGAAACACAGAGGTGGGTCGCTGATGTTTTGGGGATTTGTGAGCTGCAAAAGCACAGGAAATGTGGTCAAAATTGGTGGCAAGATAATTGCAGTATGTAATGAAAAAATACCGGAGAAACATTTGCATTCATCAGACTAATGTAACATTGTTGCAAAAAAAGGGTCCACTACCCCCACCTATGACTGGCCATAACAGTAAGCAGCATTGGAGGGCAAATAGATATGTATCTTACCCTTAAAGTTGAACTTGGGTAAGAAAAACAAAATTGCGAACAGGCAGGAATTTGAATGCAGAAGAAACAAACTGTGGGGCAGATTCACGTAGATCGGCGCATTATCATTCCGGCGTAGCGCACCACTTTTCCGTTAGACTTGCGCAATCTAGCCGCGTAATCCGGCGATTCACGTAGCTTTTACGCAAGAGCTTGCGCAAACGTAAGGTTTTTTCCGTAGGCGTAAGGAGGAGTAATACAAATTGGGAGGGACGTGGGCGTGTTACATTGAAATGAGCCGTGACCCCATGCAAATGAAGGGCCGGCCGACTCGCGCATGCGCGCATGAAGGAAACCATGTCAGCTCCGTTGTGCGCATGCTCACAACTCGGGAGCGGCGCAATCATTGAAATTGGAAATGGACTAGGGCAATGTTGTGAACTACGCAGACAGCATAAATAGACACACACAAACGCCCTTCCATTGCAAAAGTACATCCCTTTGTGTCCCTTCCCATTGAATCAAGTGCTTTTGCTCTGTTGTTCGTTAGAGTGTGTTTTGTAGTTGTGAGATTAGTGTTCTGTGTGATCTTGTGCTTGTTGGTAGTTTTGTGAAAGTGTATTTTGATAAGTGTTTGAGACTGTTTGTTTGATTGATAGATTTCTGAGCGTTTGTTTTCTTGCTTTATTTTTTCATCTGATTTTTTTGTGTGTGTTTCTTGCTGAGTGCTAGTGTGATTTTTGGCTGTTCTTTTTCTCTTTGTGTGTGTTCTTGTCTGATTGGTTGTGCTTGTATTTGTGACAGATTTTTGGTGACTGCTAGTGAGTTTGTTTGGAAGTATGACTGAGAGAAAAAGAAAGCTGAATTTTACTGTGGGGGAAAAAAGAATTCTTGCCCGGGCCATTACCGACTATGGGCGTTTTCTCCACGGCCCGCAGAGTGCCACCACCACCCCGGCCAGGAGGAGGGAGATCTTGGATATGATCACAGAGCAGGTCAATTCATCGGGGGAGGGGGAGACACGGACCCGCTCTGGGATAGAAAAGAAAATAAATGACCTCCGGCGTGAGGTGAAAAAAAAACTGGCCGCAATAAATGCCCATGCCAGGGGCACAGGAGGGGGCCCACCATGCCGGGTTAGATTTTCTGAGACGGAGCGTGTGGTGGCCCTGACCTTTCACCGGCATGAAGTGGAGGGCCTGCCAGGCTTTGACACAAGTCCGGTCCCCGCGGTGCCAGGTAAGGTTTTTATTTCTCTCAGGTGTGTAGCATGTGTGGGGGAGGGGGTGAAAGGGAATATGTGGCAAGTGTGTGGATCCTCCAACCTGTGAATGTTTTGTGTCATCCACAGCTGTGCAGGAGGGTGCAGGGCCATCTGGACTGACCGCTCCAACCCCAGGACAGCAGCCTAATGAGGCCCCCCCAACAAGGCCAGAGTCCGCAGAGGAGGAACAAGAGGAGGGGGAGGATCATGCGGAGGACGATCATGAGGAGGAGCAGAATCATGAGGAGGAGGAGTCCATGGAAGGCACTGGCCCTTTGGTTTCTGCGGACTCTTCCCCTCTGGCTGCAAGAAGCCTGCCCTCCCTAAGGGTCAGCCCCCCCCCCTCCTCCCCCAACATGGCTCCCCTCACAAGGGCCTCCCCTTCTCCCCGGCCACAACCATCAGCTGGAGCCAGGAGGTCATCCCCAAGCACCAGGGGGGCGCCCAATCTCATGCCCGCCTGTCTGAGAAGGAACCTGGCCACCCAGACCCGCCTTCTGAGACAGCTCTGCCAGACTATGGGGCGGGTGGATCAGAGCCTGTCCTCCATTAATGATAGCCTGGGTAACCTGGACTCCCACTCCCGGGCCTCCACAACCTGCCTAAATGACCTGCAAACTACAGCAGCAGGCGTTGGGCAGGATGTGAGGGCCCTTACCCAGGCTATCCAGGGCAACACGGCAACACTTGGTGCTGCCCTGGACAGAATAGCCGTGGCCTTGGAGGGCAGGCCGCCAGGTGGGCAGATCTCAGGGGCTGCTCCTCCTTCCCCGGCTTTTCCCCTCCCCCATGCGTCTCCCCTGAGGGTCCGGGGCCGTGGCCGGGGGCGCCCCAGGCGTGGCTCAGGCAGAGGACAATAATTTTTTTTTCCCCCTTTTGTTTGTTTTGAAAGCTTTTTTATTTTTGTTCTCTGCTTTTTTTTGTTTTTTCTAAGCATTTTTTTTTTCCTATGCATTTTTTGTTTTTATGCATTTTTGTTTGTTTGACTTTTTTGGCATATTTTGGGTTGTGAATGATGTTTGAATGTGGGGGTGACATTCCTGCTGGAAAAGGGGTGTCACCCTCAATTTTGGTGGAGAAGGGTTCCCCAGGACCAGGGAGAAGTGATTCCCAGGTCCGTGTGAATGGTGTATGAATGTACAGTGACATAATTGGAGCCTTGACGTGGCGTTACTGCTCACCAGTCTTGCATGGTGGACTGGTGCCAATCCAATTTGATGAGGATGTGGGGTGTGTGTGCTAGGGACCACAGTGGTGTGCATGCATGCATTCTCATTGTGCCATGATTAATGTGTGTGTTTAACGTGCAAAGATGCCCAATATGAGCTGCCTCCTGACTGCTCTTCCCTCAGAAGACGGGGTATCCTCGGTTAGGGGTTGATTTTCTGGTTGGGGGGTCAGATCATCACGTAGCTCAACCTGCAGGCCCTTCCTCACTGCGAGATTGTGTAGCATGCAACATGCAGCGATGATATGGCACACGAAGTTTGGGGAATACAACAGTGTACCCCCTGACTTATCCAGGCATCGGAAACGTGACTTCAGGAGGCCAAAGGTGCGCTCCACCACTGCACGGGTTTTGATGTGTGCTTCATTGTATCGTTCCTCTCCTGGGGTTTGGGGGTTCCGGATAGGAGTCATGAGATGGGGTCCCAGTGCATATGCAGAGTCACCTGTAAAGGAAAAGACAGGAGAATGTTAGTCATGCATGTGCCACTTCTGTTGTGCATCACGGGAGGGGATAGTCATGCCTGACTCCCATGTCACTCACCAACCAGCCAGGTGTTCCCATACACGTTCTGTTCGAATTCTGTTCGGATGTGGCTTTGATTGTAGATGTAGCTGTCATGGCTGGACCCTGGGTGTTTGGCACGGACGTGCCATATGAGGCCTTGGGCATCAACTATCACCTGTACGTTGATGGAGTGCCAATTCTTCCGATTGCGGTACATGTGCTCGGTCTCATGGGGGGGCTGGAGTGCCACATGTGTGCAATCTATGGCCCCCACAGTGCGTGGGAATCTGGCAATTCGGTAGAAATCTGCCATTGCCTTGATTCGAATCTCCTCAGTGGTGGGTTTGATGATTTGGTTGGCCAAGCGTGTGAGGATTGCAGGGACAACCTGGTGCACACATCTGCTCATGGAGGATTGTGACATCCCAGCCACCACTCCACTTGTACGCTGAAAAGAGCCACTGGCAAGGACATGGAGTGTTGCCAGGACCTTCACCAGTGGCTGCACTGCATGTGAGCGTTGTGTTGGGCTGGTGATGTCCTCCTGCAGGGTTGTGGTTAATTCCAGGATGGCATGAGGGGGGAATCTGAAGATGCGATACACCTCAGAATCACTCATGCCAAACAGGTCTATGCGTGTGCGGTATACCCTCTCCCGTGCCATCCTCCGTGCCCTCCTCCTTCTTTGGTCATCTATATTCACTAGTGCAGCTATGAGCGACGATGCCCCTAGCATGTTGGCAGTCAAATTGTAGTGCAACACGTGTGTGTGGTCTGCTCCTCAATAACGGTGTTGCTTTATCTGACAATTAGACTTTTTTTCAAAAGTTAGATCAGCTTTTATGGGCTCTAACTTTAGACAGGACATTTTGCAGTTGCGCACATCGCGTAGCCTGCGCAGCAACTGCGTTTTTTTGTGGATCCCCGTAACTCCCTCATTAGCATATTTGACTAGCAAATCAATGGTGTGTCTAGCGCAGTTTTGCGCGAAGGGAAGCGAATGTCTAACTCAATTACGCCGGACCAAAAAACGTAGATTTCTGGCGTATATTGTTTTGTGAATCGCGTCCAACTATACGCACGCGCACATTTAGACTTACGCACGCGCAACAGCAGTTGCGCACGCGTAATCGCTCTGTGAATCTGGCCCTGTGTCTCTTCTGCATTAAAGTCTCTTACCTGCCTCATTTGCATTGCACACTAACTTGCGCAAGATGAAGGAAGATATCAGCAACTGAATGAGGGATCTCCAAGACACATTTATTGCTGGAGTGGAGGTAAATATAGTTCTGCTTTAGTGTATGTGAAGCTGAAGAAACTTCTCTTATTTGTCTGTTAACCACTACCTGACGGCCGTATGACTTTGTACGGCCGCAGGGTGGTTCTACTTCTCTGGGAGGTGTTTTTACGGCCTCCGCTGCTCCAGGCCACTGGGTGGCGCACGAGCACGGCCGTTGGCGGCACGCGCGTGCCCGCCGCATCGCTGAGATGCCGATGCGCGTGCCTGCCAGCCGCGATGTCCGCCAGTCACTCGCGATCGGCGGCTACAGGGACAAGACGTGGATCTGTGTGTGTAAAATATGTAGAAGAATACGTATCGCCTAGACTGAGAAAAAAAACTGGGCTATTAATTATAGCAACAAGTAAAAAATATTGTTTTTTTTTTCAAAATTGTCGCTCTATTTTTGTTTATAGCGCAAAAAATAAAAACCGCAGAGGTGATTAAATACCACCAAATGAAAGCTCTATTTGTGGGGAAAAAAAGACGTCAATTTTGTTTGGGAGCCACGTCGCACGATCGCACAATTGTCAGAAGCTGAAATTTCACCTGGTCAGGAAGGGGGTATACATGCCCAGTAAGGAAGTGTTTAAATATCCCATTAAAAGCTTTTTGTTTTATGTTTGATAAGTGTAAAGAACACCCGATCGTCTGCCAGAAATCCAGTGATCTCCTAACTATTTCTAGTAAGATGAAAATGCTGCACTGAAATGTTATGATCCCTGAATTTTCTATGTGGACTAACATCCTTCCCAACTTTCCGATATGGGAAAGAGGGACACCTATTAGCAAAAAGGAAGTAGGCAAAGGACACACCCCCTGCCACACCCTGTTACATGGAGAAATATTATAATTCATAAAAATGATTGGTTAAATCTACAAGTGCTTTTTTTTAATGCTACTGTTCCTTTATTCTGGCATTTAAAATGTACAAATGCAACATTTTAGAACTTAGACAAAAAGCACTGTAAAAAAAACACTTTGTGATAGTTAAAAAAGTCAGATCAAAATGAGGGACAAATGAGGAGGAAAGAGGGATTTTGTTCCTAAAGAGGGACATTTCTTGCGGATTAGGGAACAGTGGCGGCCCGTCCATTAGAGGCACACGGGTGCCGCACCCCTAGCCTCCATGCTTCCGGTCCTCCAATCTACATGCGGTTTGCCGGATTCCAATGTTTTTTTTTTAAGCACGTAATAAAAGCTGTAAAAAAAGGGTGGGCTCAGAGTCCACCCAGTTGTGTGACAATAGGGAATGAATATTCGCTATTGTCACACTGATTCTCCACCCGGCCAATCAGGAAGCAGATCCTGAGACATGTCACCCAATTGGCTGAAAGAACGGGCGATCATATTGGCCACCTAGGAGGAGGAGGGAGAAGACGCACGGCCGCCGTGAGGAGACGCACGAGAAGCCACTGCCCGTTGCCTGGAGGGAAGCACTGCCCACTTGGGCTAAGTGCGGGGCCGACCAACGGGGGGATGTAATTGACCCGACCGACCGGTGCAGTGGCTGTGGGTGCATTGTTTGCCACCGCCCCCCAAAAAAACATGTTGCATGTTATAGAGATAAGGAAAAAGAAAGATGTTCTGGATTCCTAACACATCTTCTATCCTAGGGTAATAATGCTGCTCAGTAAAGTGAGTAAACATTGGCCTCCCATGTAAGAAGTGTGTTACTGGCAGGATCAGCAGAAGAAATTTAAGTATATTAAATTTTTGTTCTTGGAAATGGATACATTTTAACACTACTTTATAAAATGAATATGAGGTTAGTTTGCTATTTATTGCTATATTACTGATTTATTACTATATATCTTAGAAGCTTTGTGGATCTGCCAGTGCTTATTAGCTAACTTACCATAATCTGATATATTAGTAACATCAGTTTTATTAATGTACTGTAAAAATCACTGACATGAATGACATTACCGTAATAAATATCACCTAATCGCATTAGCGTTTCTGTCTCATTAGCAACTTTTTAATAAAATACAGTCTTTGAATGAGAAAACGTCCAATGGCACAGGGCTCAACCCTGTAATACAAATTCAATTAAGGTTGGAGTTGTACTCTTCTAGCTAGATGAAACCTTGTAAATGTAAATTAGGCTAATAACTTTGAATATATATAGCTTACAGGTATAGTTACTTGCCAAGAGGTCACATCACGTTCTATCTTAAATGACACTTGCTGTAATTGTTATACAAAACTGTACTGAAACATAGTTAACACAGTTAATTCAGGCTCTGCTGCATACATGTGTAGCGGTACCCCCTAGGGTCTGTTAAGTGTAGTAATCCGTCTGTCACCCTGCCCAGCCAGGCACACACGTTTCAAGCATCCAGAGACATAAAAGCAGTCCATGCACTTGTTTTTTTTTTGTATTTTTTTTAGGGTAATTTAATTTGTATAGGCATGGAAAACTTATGAGATGCCTAAATAATTGACAGTCAAAATTGAGACTAACTATACACATCACAGTATATACAATCTCATCTTCTCCTCCTGCACTTCCTTGCTTGCAGACTATTACTCACTCCTTCAGCACATCGCTTTCTAGAACTTCCTG
Source organism: Rana kukunoris (assembly GCA_029574335.1). Taxonomy (NCBI): domain Eukaryota; kingdom Metazoa; phylum Chordata; class Amphibia; order Anura; family Ranidae; genus Rana; species Rana kukunoris. Next base: position 192,480,534 of record CM056051.1, read on the forward strand.
GTCCAACTACCACTGTAGGCCAGACACTGGCTCAGCCAGGCCTAAAGCAGATGCCTTTTGCAGGCAGGGACTGTGGGGCCCTATGGTGTAGCAAAAAGTAGAACGTCCCAGTGCTAGCTGTCCATGTGGCTACCACACCTTCAGGTCCTGCAGCCCTCCTGGCTGCAGCTGCCCCTTTCCACCGCCCGTGCTACCACAATCCTTCAGACTGGCTCTGCACCCATCCTAGACTGCTCAATCTCAGTCCTCTCAGGCATGCCTCCAAGTCCTTCCGACTGTGTGAACACTCACCAGCCCTCTTAGCTGCCACGGTGGAATTCCTGGAGACTTGCCCATCAGTGTTCTCCCTCTGTCCTCTCTTGCTCGTCCTGTGCCTCCTGGTTAGGACATCCCTGTGGGTTGTAAGAGGGTCCCGTCCGCACCTGAGCCCAGGCCCAAGGTCATCCCCCAGACTAGGGTGATCCCTCAAAGACCCCGACAGCCTAAAACTCCATCTCCATCTCTTACCCAATCAAATTTTTCCCCAGCTGGGCTGACCCAGGGTATTTAAGGAGGCCTGCCCCCTGCCAATCCAGATTGGGGATTGGTCATGGCTCATCAGAATACCCCAGGTGGCTCCATCCCCCCTCTCCACCTCTCTTTCCAGAAAACACCAGAAGATCCTGGAAAGAAGTGGGAGGTCCTAGTGACACCACCTTCTCAGATCACAAAAACACACCAAATTGACCATCTCTCAACAAAAAGGCACTATCACTCCTAGCACACTAGAGGGTGCTACACACATATTGGCCCGGATTCACAAAGCACTTACGCCGACGTATCTCCAGATATGCCGCGTAAGTAATAATATGCACCGTCGTATCTGTCCGCTGAACCCACAAACTTAGACATGCCTAAAACCAGACTTCATCCCACCGACGTAACTTGCCTACGCCAGGGTAGAGTGGGCGCATATTTATGCTGGACGCATGTGGCGCTCCCATTGATTTCGATTCAAATATGCAAATGAGGGAGATATGCCGATTCATGAATGTACTTGCGACCGGCGCATGATTTACGCGGTTTGCGTAAGTTTTACGTTCGGCATAAAGTTATTCCCCATAGATGAGGCGCAACCCATGCAAAGTTATGGACCAGGGAACACAAGCCTCCGTATTTAACATTGGATGTCTGTGAATATGGGCCGACGTGGGTCAGGCTGGATGTAGGTTACGTTCACGGTGTACACAGTGATCTGGCGTATCTTAGGCAGTTGTTCCGATGTGGTTGTACGCATGTGCACGGGGATACGTCCATGTCCCAAAACATGCGCAGTTCATTTTAAGTACTTATCTGGCGCCCGGTTCATCATTTGCATGGGGTCACGCTTCATTACCATGGATCACACCCACTTCCACCTACTTCCACTTGTGCTGGCTTACACCTACGAAATATACGCTACGCCGGCGCAGAGTTGGGAGCATTTGCTTTGTGAATTCCATGCTTGCCTCTCCACGCTGCGATGGCTCAGCGTAAAAGAGATACGCTACGGCGGCATAAATATGCGCCGATGTATGTGAATCCGGGCCGTTATATGAGAACATGTTGACCGTAGAAGAGAACCAAGTAAGCATTATTAATGACTTTTTAATAGGGATTCAATAGGGATTCCTAAAAATCTAGATTTTTTATTCTGTGGAAATTAGTTGAAAATCTTAACGTCTCCAAAAAGGCAGCATTTTGGCAAAATACATTTGAGTCAATGGAAAAAAAAAAATGATGCTGGTTTTTGGTACTTGTTAAAGAGGAGCTCCAGTCTTCTCAACAAAAAAAAAAGTCAGCAGCTACAAATACTGTAGCTACTGACTTTTAATATGAGGACACTTACCTGTCCAGGGATCCAGTGATGTCGTCACCCCAAGCCGATTCTTCAATCAGCTTACAGCTAGTGTACACTGAGGTATCATCACATTAGATTGGCTAGGCATCAGCCATTTATTCACTGTCCATGGTGAAGAGAATCATCAATGATTCATCAACTATAGAATGATTTATATATTTTCACGTTTTGTTTGTTATTTGTGCCTAGGCTGACACATTGGACATACTGGTATATCTTATTGCACTGTTCATCATATTGCACTGTTCTACTATTTGAGTTTTTTCCACATCATGATTTTTATCAATTCACTCTATATTTTATCACGTTTGTGATTTCTCTGATTCATCATTTATTTAGTGTGGATCATTTGCACATTAATGTTATTTGCACTTGCACTTTAAACTGAAGATATTTGTCACTTAGATATTATCACTAGTCATCTTACAGTGCAGCAACACAATTTTTTACACGTCCCTGATTGTTAGCCACATTGTCACCAGACAAGTGCAGCCGGCAACAGTTCCCTAATCATTAGACACACCAGTTACAATGTCACCAGTGCCAGTGCAGTCAGCTACTGTGTGTCTCAACTGCTAACCATACCAGTGCCAGTATCATCAGACCAGTGCAGCCAGCAACAGTTTTCCTGAGTGCCACCACACCAGTGTCAATGTCATCAAACCAGTGTAAGCCTGCAACAGTGTTTCTGATTGCAGCCAGACCAGTCCAATCAGCCATAGTGCCTCTGATTGCAACAATACCAGTCCCAGTGTCCCCAGACCAGCAAAGCCACCCATAGTGTCCCCAATTGTTCGTCACACAAATGACAGTGTCACCAGAGCTTATGAAAGCCAGCAACAGTGCTTTTGATTGCTTAAACTTCAGTGCCAGTGTTTACAGATCAGTGCAGCCAGTAACAGTGTTCCTGATTGCTAACCACAACAGTCCCAGTGCCACAGGAGCCAGTGATTGCAGAAACAGTGTTAAGGGTTGTTACCACACCAGTGCCAGTGTTGTTAAGATCAGTGCAGCCAGCAACAGTGTTCCTGATTGCTGACCACACAAGTGCCAGTGTTACTCTGCGTAACTTAATCTTTCACATTAAACACATTACTAGAACCGCTGTAGCCAGAATATTTGTTCCTGATCACTACCACACCAGTGCTGGTGTCAGATCATGGCAGCCAGCAACAGTGTCCTAACTACTAGCCACACTAGTACAGTGTTGCCAGAACCAGTATAAGCCAGCATAAGTATATTCTGGCAACAATGTCCTAATCCCCCCCCGTATAATCATCCACTCTGGTTATAAGGATGTGTGACGGTCACTGACACTCGGCACCGCACCGCCACCACACCAGCAGCACCTGGTTGGGGGAGAGAGGAGGAGACTCAGACCTCCATGCTGCCACCAGGCACCAATGCCATCACCATTGTTGCCTCCATTCGCATGTGAACAAATGTACATGCAGTTTTCCAGGTAGCTCCGAACATTTTTTTATAAATTGCCCCTTAAAGTTGCTGCTGCAAAAATTATAAAAAATAAATAAAAAAAAGCCCAAATCTCAGTGCACACTGCACACCAAGCAAGTTTCAGGGTCATATGATATCTCTAGCAGGAATGGATAATCCCCAGTCTGCACAATTACTCCCCCCATCCCCCAGTCTGCACAATTACCCCCCAATCCCCAGTCTGCACAATTACCCCCAATCCCCAGTCTGCACAATTACCCCTCAATCCCCAGTCTGCACAATTACCCCCCCCCCCCCAATCCCCAGTCTGCACAATTACCCCCCAATTCCCCAGTCTGCACAATTACCCCCCCCCCCCCCCAATCTCCAGTCTGCACAATTACCCCCCAATTCCCCAGTCTGCACAATTACCCCCCCCCCCCCAATCCCCCAGTCTGCACAATTACTCCCCCCTTCCTTCAGTCTGCACAATTACCCCCCCTTCCCCCACAATTACCCCCCCCCCCCAGTCTGCACAATTACTCCCCCTTTCCCCAGTCTGCACAATTACCCCCCCATCCCTCAGTCTGCACAATTACGCCCCCCCCCCTCAGTTTGCACGGGGGAAGAAATGAGAGAGAAGTAGAGGCAAAGAAAAAATAATTCAGGGGGTGGAGGGGGTTTTGCAGATAGCTCACGTACCTTCCCACTCTGGTTAGGCATATGAGTCCATGCTGGAGGCTCCATGCAGGCTGGAGTGTGGGCGGAAACAAAGAGGAGGAGGAATGTTGGATTGGACAGACGGCTGAGTGGGGGATGAGCTAGGAAGACGAGCAGATACAGCCCGACTTGTGTGTTTGACAGTGAAACAAACAAGGAGAGGGAGGATGGAAGGGAGCATTATGGCACTTTGGCGCCCCCCCTCTGCAGGTGCTAGGGTGAACTGCACCCCATCACTAGAGCCGGGACTTTGTTACGGCGGCCGCTGGAGGAGGAGCAATAGGCGGACCGAGGGAGGGGAGGACGGACACGTCTGGATTACTATGGGAACGACCTTCCTGCTGTGGAAAAGGTATAGGAACGTCGTTCCCATGCGTTCCCACAGGACTCGAGCCCTGGTGGGCGTACACTACTTGCCTCGGGACATTTCATTGATTTTAAAAAGTGACACGCACTTTCCCGGACCCGGTCGGACGCCGGGATTTCGCCCCCCCCCCCCAATTTTTTCGCCCTGTGCGACAGACACCCCCCCCCCCCCCCGCTACGCCAGTGCACCAGGCACATTAGTACAGTATAGCCCTAGTATTATTGTTTGTCAGAACCAGTGACTTGATCACTAACTAGGAACAGCGCCAGTGTCATCAAGTACCAGTACATTCACTGCCAAAAATGTACACTAATAAGGAAACATTTAAAATTATGTGTATGACTGATGAGAGCAGCAGGAAGAACTTACAGCCAGATTTAGATATGAAGTAATAACCTGAGGAAAAACATGGTTCATTATTGACCATAGGGATGAGTCGAACACCCCCCTGTTCGGTTTGCACCAGAACTTGCGAACACACCAAATGTTCGTGTGAACTTTAGAACCCCATTAAAGTCTATGAGACTCGAACGTTTGAAATCTAAAGTGCTAATTTTAAAGGCTAATATGCAAGTTATTGCCCTAAATGTGTTTGGGGACCCGAGTCCTGCCCCAGGGGACATGTATCAATGCCGTTTTTTCAGGAGCAGTGAATTTAATAATGCTAAAAGTGAAACAATAAAAGTGAAATATTCCTTTAAATTTCGTACCTAGGGGGGTGTAAAGTTAGCATGTGAAATATCACATGAGTCCCGTAGTTAGAACTGTCCCTGCACAAAGTGTCATTTCTGAAAGAAAAAAAGACATTTAAAACTGACTCGCGGCTATAATGAATTGTCGGCTCTAGCAATTTAGAGAGGATTCATTCATTAAAAAAAAAAGCATGGGGGTCCCCCCAAATTCTATTACCAGGCCCTTCAGGTCTGGTATGGATATTAGGGGAACCATGCCGTCAATTTGAAAAAAAAATGGCGTGGAGTTCCCCCAAAAATCCACACCAGACCCCTTATCTGAGCACGTTAACCTGGCCGGCCGCAGAAAAGAGGGGGGGACAGAGTGCGGCCCCCCCTCCTTAACCGTACCAGGCCACATGCCCTCAACATGGGGAGGATGTCCCCATGTTAATGGGGACAAGGGCCTTATCCCCACAACTCTTTCCCGGTGGTTGTGCGGGTCTGTGGGCGGAGGGCTTATCAGAATCTGAAGGACCCCTTTGACCACTTAAGGACCGCCTCCTGCACATATACGTCGGCAGAATGGAACGGCTGGGCACATGTACGTAGAGGTACGTCCTGTACTAGTACCCAGCCGTGGGTCACGGGCGCACGCCCGCGGCGCACTCCCGTGACCCGGTCCGAAGCTCTAGGACCGCGGCACTCGCGGACCCGATCGCCGCTGGAGTGCGGCAATCAGTCCCCGGAGCTAAAGAACGGGGAGAGCCGTGTGTAAACATGGCTTCCCCATCCTTCACTGTGGCGGCGTCATCGATCGCATGATCCCCTATACAGGGAATCGCAATCGATGATGTCACACCTACAGCCACACTGCCCTACAGTTGTAAACACACATTAGGGAACACATAACCGCGACAGCGCCCCCTTGTGGTTAACTCCCAAACTGCAAATGTAATTTTCACAATAAACAATGCAATTTAAATGCATTTTTTGCTGTGAAAATGACAATTGTCCCAAAAATGTGTCAAAATTGTCCAAAGTGTCCGCCATAATGTCGCAGTCACGAAAAAAATCGCTGATCGTCGGCATTAGTAGTAAAAAAAAATTTTATAAAAATGCAATAAAACTCTGCCCTATTTTGTAAACGCTATAAATTTTGCGCAAACCAACCGATAAACGCTTATTGCTTTTTTTTTTTTTTACCAAAAATATGTAGAAGAATACGTATCGGCCTAAACTGAGGGAAAACAATTTAGATATATTTTTGGGGGGTATTTATTATAACAAAAAGTAGAAAATATTGCATTTTCTTCAAAATTGTCGCTCTATTTTTATTAATAGCGCAAAAAATAAAAACCGCAGAGGTGATCAAATACCACCAAAAGAAAGCTATATTTGTGGGGAAAAAAGGACGCCAATTTTGTTTTGGAGCCACGTCGCACGACCACGCAATTGTCAGTTAAAGCGACGCAGTGCCGAATCGCAAAAAGGGGCAAGGTCCTTTACTAGCATTTTGGTCCGGGTCTTAAGTGGTTAACAAAGGGGACCCCCAGATCCTGCCCCCCTATGTGAATTGGTAATGGGGTACTTTGTACCCCTACCATTTCACGAAGGAAGTGTAAATAGTTGGAAAAAACACACACACCATAGAAAAAAGTCCTTTATTAATAAAAAAAAATCCAGCGGTGGTAATCCACTTGGTCCCGGCTCCCTGCTCCGACGTTGTCTGAATCCAGCGACGGGTGATCTCCTCTCCGTTCCAGCGATGAGAAGATCATCCAGGATCCAGAGCTCCAGAGCACAGCATTGGAGGCAGCTTGTCTCCGCCGGACACAGCCCAGTGGAACGACACGGCTGGAGCTTTGACATTTCTTATATAGGGGATGTGGTGCCCCGCCCCCTCTGACGCACCCTCTGCTACGTCACTGGGGAAGCCCAGTCTTCCCCCTTGCGTCAGAGGGGGTGGGGTCACGTGACGGATGGCCCCGCCTCCCCTATATAAGAAATGTCAAAGCTCCAGCCGCGTCATCCTGCTGGGCTGTGTCCGGTGGAAATAGGCGGCATCCAATGCTGTGCTCTGGATCCAACTATTTACACTTCGTTCGTAAAATGGTAGGGGTACAATGTCTAAAGACATCCTCCCAGAACCCTGCCTTCTGCGTGCCCCCTGACGCGAATCCAGCGCACTCTGTGACTGCTCTGTCCATAGAAAGGGCCAATCACAGCGCCCCTTTACCATGTGATCAGAAGGGTCCTTTCCTCCCATGCTGTGTCTGTGTGAGAAAAGGAAAGCCGTTAACAGGCAAGGAAGGAAGGAGGGAGGGGAACTGTCAGTACATGCTCTGAGCTGTATGGGAGAGATGCTCTCAGCGCTGCAGCTAGAAACCCCACTGGTGTCCCCCAGACTGTGGCAGAACACCAGCCTCCCTCCAAGCAAACCCAAAGACTTTGAAACAGATAGGCTGTAACAGTAATCTGTTGCATGATATAATTAAACACATCAATTTTATTACTAAAGATTTAAGGCCCCATGAACACAGGGCGTCTGTAAAATTAATAAAATGCGCTTAACCACTTCAGAACATTATTACAAAACAACACAACAGTCACGGTCCATCTTATTATTATACATCCCCTTTTACCTTGTTGTCAAAATCAAACATATATCTCCTTCTTACGTATCTCTCCCCTGACTGGTGTACTACTGCTACTTAAACCAATAACAAACCCCAAAACCTCTTAACCCCCTATTTAAACCACGCAACACCTTCTGGATTAAATGGCCACTAAAGGTCCCTTTATTTAATACCAAAAGGTAAATATTAAAATAACTTTAATAAAATACCATTTATAAATATATATATCTTTATAAAACTTCATATATATATTTACCAAAAATAGAATAAATTAACTCAAACACAACAATTATACAAAACTGCTGTAAACGAGCGGTTCCTGAGAGAAGGGAAAGAAAAAGTGCTAGGTAATCGGCTGTACTCCATCAGGAAGCATCCTGGCCTCTAGCCGTGCTCCAATCAGCTCACGAGACAATGACTTCCTCCTTCATTCCACTCTTCAGCACGATTGACCAGTAGCCCCCACCTAACCAGATAGGGAAGGTGCCCATCCCATGACAGGCCCCAACTCATACCAACAATCTCAGGTATATACATCCCATATATATATACCAACCACCACCCAACCCTCAGGAACCCCAGACCAATGCCACAGATGCACACGGTGACACCTCACGCGTGGGCGGCCCGCCACAGCCCTAAGGCACGTTGTAACCCATCCTGGAGCCCCCAGGACCCACATATCAATACCCACCAGGATTAAATGTACTCCATCACCCCTAAAGTAAAGACCAAAACCACTTTCAGTTCGCAATGGCGAACAACCAACCCCCCACCACAGATGATGAACTTGGGGACCACCTTATTGGCCTTAATTCTGGCTTTGTTAATCCTGACTACCGACCGGGGACCCCTCTGTGCTCCATTTCTGACCACAGGACTAAAGTATCAAGAAGCACACTGCGTAAGCACATGAAGTACCATGTAATATCCTGTATCAAATCACGAGACGCCATAAGGCAAAGGTCATTGCCCCAGACATGAACCAACAGCACATCCGGGGGCCTGTCCAATCTCGCATAATTCCGAACTTCCGGCATAACCCTGGACCAGAGCATGCAGGAAATCCTGATATAACTCACCCTGGCTTCTTCCCTAGTAGAACCCATCTGTCTGCCTCCTCCCCTAACCATCGCCCTCTTGGCCCCCCACTGAACCCAGGAGTGGTCCAAGATATATATCAAGCATACCAGGCCTGAAAGAAACAAAAAACGGGGAAATACCAGAAACAGAGAATTAAACATAAAAGATTCACACAACCACACAGAACAAACCACACACCCAGAACAAGCATTGACGTACTGACACATAACACCCAAGACGTTAGAACAGGGTAAGGAATGCCTAACCCACTGCCCCCCCTTTTAACAGTTGCGGTCAGACATACAACCTGAACCGGCGGGACTCCCCACAACCTATCCGCTGCAGGGTCTCAACGTTCAAGCCCCAACGCGAGCCTCCCGTTGCCGCCCCAATCCTAAATGAATGAGAAGAGTAGTCCAGCACATTGAAAACCTCCCGCCCCCAAACATCGTTTAAAAAACTGCCCCAAATTGATGCCTGGACAAAGGCAGCCCATTCCCGAAACAAGGGGCGGACCCCATCCCTGGAGGCCGTGAACCTAACCATTCCCGAACCACTTCCATCGGGCACACCCCCAGCCCCCGACACTTTTTTCAGAACCACCTTGTTACCCTTGCCCAATTGATCGGTTTATTGACCTTCGCACGAACAACGTGACCGAATCAGCGAGCACCGTCACATCAGATATATGTATCCCCCTGCATCCGCCCTAGCAGGGCTGACCAATTCCCCACCCGTAAAGCCCCAAATATTGCCAACAAAAACGCCGTCCGAAACAACTGAACCTCAATGTTTGAAGAGCACACCTAAGGCAAAACACCCACAAGAACCTCCAACATATGCCAAGAAACCGGCCTCCTGGAAACCGGCCTGACCCGACATTTTCTATAACCGCGCAACACCCCATTCAATTGAAAAGGCATGCCAATCCAGCCATTATTTTGTTTAGTTAAGCAAAGTAAAAAATAACCGAGGAACCAACCTCAAGATCACTCACCAGGCCATGCCACTCCTGCCCAACATGCTCATACGACCCCCAAGTGGAGTCAGCCACTGACCTCCGAACTAGAGCCATCACCGTTCCAACACAAGGTCCCACAAGCCACTGGGGACGGAATCCCCTCCTGCTCTGCCTCCGGCGCCAGCTGCCGGAACCAGTCCCACTGTAAACGAGTGTGCGCAACAGCCACCTGATATTAGACCCTAGGGATATGCACTGCACCCACATCAATATTCAGCGCCCAACAGTTTAAAACCAAACCACGCAGTAACGAATTACAGGCAAAGACGAAGCTGTCAGGGGAGAAATGGCCTGTATTACCCCCAAACTATCACGATGAAAGCGAACCTTCCAGTTCCTAACACCGCCCCCCACAGCTCAACCGCCAACACTATCGGGAACAACGGCAGGAGCCTCAAATTACTGATCAATGCGAACCGGCCATTTACTCTGGCCACCGACCAGCGCACCACGTACCCTCAAAGTAGACCGCAACAAACCTACTAACCCAGCCGCATCAGTAAAAAGCACCAATTCACTCACTGGGACCACCGGAGCCAACCACCATGATTTTCTGTTGTATTGCTCCAAAAATGAGTCCAGTACCTTCAAATCCTCCCTGTGCTCTCGACCCAACTGCACAAAGTGATGCGGAGGTCTAACACCCGCCATGGCAGCGGACAAAAACTGTAGAAAAACTCTCCCCATTAGCATGATGCGGCAAGCAAAGTTGAGCTTTCCCCATAAAGACCGCAAATCCGTAACTTGACTTTCGCACAACGCGCTTCCACCGCGATTGACTCACGCAGTACCCCAGCTTGTCTTCTGAAAGCCGGCATTCCATCCTAACCGAATCAATGATAATGCCCAAAATGTTTTCAATTCGATCGCCCTCCCTTTTCATTTGTCCTGAGCCAGCGGGACTCCAAACACCTTGAACACCTGCTGAATGGTGGTAAGTAAAATAAGGCAGGTCCGGTCATTCGACGAACCGACCCCAAAAAATCAGCGAGATAATGCAACATGCCAAGCCAGTCAGCCCACAAAACGCACACCATCCGGGTGAACCGGCAACAGCCGAAATGCCGATCATTGCCAACAAGGCCCCCCGAAAACACTGGGCCCAGCACCCCGCCACAACGAAAGACGCATCCGACACCTTACACAGGGCAGGATAATGCATCATTCACCGACCCTATTTTTTGGGGTAAGAGAGAGGATGGATGATCCAAAACTGATTCGGCTCACGCTTCGGCACTACCCCAGTGGAGAAACACCCACGTCTCCAACGGGCGGGGCAACAACGGCCCCGCCATCCTGCTCAATCCCACCTCCTTCCGGAGCTTTTCAGTAACCACCTCCGGGTAGTCGTAAGATGACTTTAGGTTAGACGCCAAAGTAGGGATTTCTTACAAATCACTGGGAAACTGGGAAACCCTACTTAAAAAAACACAACCACAATGCCCGCGCCGCTATCCTATTCGGGTACCTACGTAGATACGGCGCCATCTCCTCCACTTTCACTGGTCCTTCCTTTTTCCAGCGTCACTTAGCTTCTTTCCTTTCTTGCAGCACTTTGTCGAGGGGTGGGCTCCCCCACCACCAGAACACTCGTGGCGGAAACAAGAAACCCAGAATTTCCAGGAGCCCTCGTTAAATTGCCAGCAGAACCTCTTGCGTTAAGTGACCGACGGCGAGAAGGCCTGAGCTCCCCCGACCCTTCCCGAAAGGGCTGCGGCCCTGCCCTGGCCTGAGTCATAAGCCCCATACACAAGGCGATAACCTTTTGCTGTACACCCTCTCTGCCTCACTGATGACAACAATATAGCAAAACAAGCCAAAGCAATTCTGCGGCACCATTCCCCTATTACCCTCGCCAAAATGTCACACGCCTGTGCCCAATTCGCAAACGACCAAAGAATAATGCGAAAAAACTGTGCTTTTCCTCCTCCTCCGTTTTACCCATATCATGTCGGACCTTATCCAAGATAAACTACCCCAGCGGAAGCAACGAGAATACTACCGCAAAATCCCACTTCCAAATCCGCTCTTTCCTCTGCCTTCAAATGAGACCCAAAGGGCCCATCGAAACAAATAAATACCTCACACCGGGCCGCATCAGCCCACCGTACGCCATCCGCCGTCACACCTGACGCAACCCCGGGAACTGTACTCACCTGTGCCACCCCCGAAGTAAAGTCGCCCACAACGGACCCTGTGACCGTTGCTGCCCCCGGCAGAGGAGGCACCCCCACTCCACTCGAACTTACCTGGGACTTAGCCACACTCCCGACACCCACTGACGGAACGGAGTGGGTTAACAACACACCACCATCCCCGCTCCCCCGGGAAGTCCCACCCCAACCTGAATGTGTCACATGAAATGCCCCTACACTAACCGGCCCATTCGCGGAAGGAACCAACCACGCGACAGTGGGAGGCACCGTAACGCCCCCACCTGCCATGGCCCAACATCATTGCAACAAGGAGGACCACAACTGCTGCAGCATCACCGCGTCCATGTCAGGCGTACCCCCCACAACCGTCCCACCCCAACAGGAGAAGCCCACCCGGACTCCCTCCCCCCCCCCGGGGGCCCAGCATACAGAATAACAGGCACATGAGAAAGGGGGGGAGAAGGAGGGGAGGAGGGAGAGTAAAGCAGGAAAAACAACTGTAGCAGAACTAGAAGATTACTTACCCAGCTGCCCAGAGGAAACCATCCGACCAGCCGCCACTCCGGGTCCCCGCTGAAGCCCCGAAGGGCCCGCCACTATGCCTGGACCTTCGGAGTCCGTGTCTGAGATCTCTCCTTCCGACCGTTGGTCCCCCCGCCCAGCAGGGGATGCTGCGCCCGTCAACAAGGCCGGATGCCCGCTGCTGAAAAAATTGTAGGAGCCCTGGGATCAGGCCGTGTCAATTCCGACGTCACCCTAAACAGAATTCCTGCTTCCTCCTGCTCCAGCCGTGGCCGCCCTGGATGAGAGGCCCCCAGCCGTGCCTGCCGTTCTCCCGCATTGATTACCAAGCTACCGCTCCATCATCACCACCCAGATCAGGCCTGGCAGGCAACGGAGATGCCGTTTACAGTGCAGTGTCGCGATCTAGGATTCCCCCCCTGTGTTCCCAGTTGAAACAGCAGCCGGTACGCTTCCCGGGACCTGGAGGGTCCGCCGCATACCTCCCAATATTTTAAAATTTCCCAGTAGGACATTTTTTTTTTTTTAAGTGGGGGGGAGATCGGAGATGAGGGGCAGGGGAGGGGCGCCAATCATATATTTTGAGCGGGGGGGCCCGCAAATGGCGGGTGGGGGCCGTGAATCGCAGGGGGTGCCGTGAATCGCGGGTGGGGGCCGCGAATCGCGGGCGGGTGCCATGAATCGCGGGTGGGGGGCCGCGGATCGCGGGGGACTCCAGTGCTGAAAAGTCCTGGGCGGCACCCCTCCGATGACGGGACCGCCAGGTGCGGCGTGGAGGGGGGCTGTACCTACCTTCCCCCGATCCCAGGGGGTGATCCATGGATGAGATAACAGCACAGAAAAAAACAGTCTGTGGGTAACCTCTTCCATGGAAAGGCCCCAGAATGACCAGCCCCACCCACCCACTACATTTAACTAACCCTCCTCGTGCTAGGTAACCCCACCCCTAATACTTCACTTCCCTATCCTGTGTGTGCACCGCACAGTGTTCCCCCAGTCATGTGGCCCCTCCGCCTGGGTTCCCCTTACTATGGGGCTTTCTTTTCCAAACATCCCTGAGAGAGAAAGAAGAAAGGGAAAAAAAATAAAAAAAAACCACCCTACTTCCCTCTCCTCCGACCCTTCTCCATATTCCTGTGGTTTCTTATTAAATCCCACATATACCCAATCCAAGTTCCCGGGCTCCTTCTATACTGTTCAGCCTTATCCTCCTTAGCCTTCACCTCTGTATTCCATATCCACTTCCCGCCCGCCCAATAGCAGATTTACGGCCAGGAAGTGGTTATGAAATCGTGACTAGCCGTTCTCAAACGTCTAGCACGATTTCAATGCCGCGCGCGCCCGTGGGGGCGCGCAGCGCGGCGATCGGTGATGCGGGGTGTCAGTCTGACACCCTGCACCTCTGATCTCGGTAACGAGTCTCCGGCGGAGCCTCGTTACCACGTGATCAGCCGTGTCCAATCACGGCTGATCACGATGTAAACAGGAAGAGCCGCCAACGGCTCTTCCTCACTTGCGTCTGACAGACGCGAGTAGAGGAGAGCCGATCAGCGGCTCTCCTGACAGGGGGGGTTCGCGCCGATTGTTTATCAGCGCAGCCCCCCCTCGGATCGCCACACGGACCACCAGGGAGTGCCCACACTAGACCACCAGGGTACTAAAAAAAAAAAAAGGACAACAAAAAAAATAGGACAAAAAAAAAAAAAGGGCAGTAAAAAAAAAATTATGCCAATCAGTGCCCACATATGGGCACTGATTGGCAACATTGATCCATCAGTGCCACCCCTCAGTGATCATCAGTGCCACCCCAGTGTCTGTCAGTGCCAATCCATGCCCAGTGCCCACCTATCAGTGCCCACCTGTGCCACATATCAGTGCCCATCTGTGCCACCTATCAGTGCCCACCTGTGCCACCTATGAGTGCCCACCTGTGCGACCTATGAGTGCCCACCTGTGCCGCCTATGAGTGCCCATCTGTGCCGCCTATGAGTGCCCATCTGTGCCGCCTATGAGTGCCCAGTGCTGCCTATGAGTGCCCATCAGTGCCACCCATGAGTGCCCATCAGTGCCGCCCATGAGTGCCCATCAGTGCCGCCCATGAGTGCCTATCAGTGCCCCATACCAGCGCCGCCTATCAGTGCCCATCAGTGCTACCTAATCGGCGCCCATCAGAACTACCTCGTCGGTGCCCATCAGTGCCACCTCATCGGTGCCCATCAGTGCCACCATATCAGTGCCCGTAATTGAAAGAGAAAACATACTCATTTACAAAAAAATTAACAGAAAAAAATAAAAACTTTATTTTTTTTTTTTAAATCTTCGCTCTATTTTTAGTTGTTGCGCAAAAAAAAAAAATCGCAGAGGTGATCAAATACCACCAAAACAAAGCTCTATTTGTGGGGGAAAAAAGGACGCCAATTTTGTTTGGGTGCAGTGTAGCATGACCGCGCAATTGTCATTCAAATTGCGACAGTGCTGAAAGCTGAAAATTGGCTTGGGCGGGAAGGTGCGTAAGTGCCTGGTATGGAAGTGGATATACGACTTCCAGGGAGTCCAAGTTCTTATATATTTTCCCCTTTTATATTGTGTTGTCAGAACTAACTCTTCTAATTTGCTTATTTCCTTAACCACTTTAGCCCCGGACCATATTGCTGTCCAAAGACCAGAGCACTTTTTGTGATTCGGCACTGCGTCGCTTTAACTGACAATTGCGCAGTCGTGCGACGTGGCTCCCAAACAAAATTGGCGTCCTTTTTTTCCCACAAATAGAGCTTTCTTTTGGTGGTATTTGATCATCTCTACGGTTTTTATTTTTTGCGCTATAAACAAAAATAGAGCAACAATTTTGAAAACAAAAACAATATTTTTAACTTTTTTCTGTAATAAATATCCCCAAAAAATATATGAAAAAAAAATGTCTCTGTTTAGGCCGATATGTATTCTTCTACATATTTTTGGTAAAAAAAATTGCGATAAGCGTTTATTGATTGGTTTGTGCAAAAGCGTCTTCAAAATAGGGGATAGTTTTATGGCATTTTTATTCATATTTTTTTTTTTACTACTAATGGCGGTGATCAGCGATTTTTATCGTGACTGCGACATTATGGCGGACACATTGGACACTTTTGACGCTATTTTGGGACCATTGTCATTTATACAGCTGTAAGTGCTATAAAAATACACTCAATACTATGTAAATGACACTGACAGGAAAGGGGTTAACCACTAGGGGGTGGGGAAGGGGTTAAGTGTGTCCTAGGGAATGATTCTAACTGTGTGGGGGCTGGGCTACATGTGACACAACAGTGATCACTGCTCCCGATGACAGGGAGCAGAAGATCAGTATCCTGTCACAAGGCAGAACAGGGAGATGCCTTGTTTACACAGGCATCCCCCCCTTCTGCAGCTCCGTGACACGATCGTGGGACACCAGCAGACATTGAGTCCGCAGGTCCCGCGGGCACGGTCACAGAGCTTGCGGCAGGGGCTCAGAGCTTGCGGGAGGGGCACAGTGCCAAGTTCAAACATGCAGCCGTGCCGTTCTGCCGACGTATATGCATGGCTCTCAACTGTCCCTGACTTTGAGGGACTGTCCCTGATTTGGTGCAATGTCCCTCTGTCCCTCATTCCTCCTCATTTGTCCCTCATTTTGGTTTGATCTGTCTAGAGGTATAAAAAATTCCAGGGCTAAACATTTCATCTGATTACTAAATTGCTGTATTTGTAAATTGCAAAAGCCAATATAAGGTAATAGTAGTGGTAAAAAAAAAAAAGCACTTGTGGGTTTAACCAATCTTGTTTTTTGTGTAATTCTCCATTAAGGGGGTGTGGCAGGGGGTGTGTCCTATGCCTGCATACTTTTGCTGATAGATGTCCCTCATTCCAATCTCAGAAAGTTGGGAGGTATGGAATATGTACAGGACGCGGTCAGCAAGTGGTTAAAAATGGCCAGAGGCTGCGTATTGCATATGCGATTGAGCGTTAATGCATTCTATTATATTTATTTATTCTGGTTATTGGAATGCATCAACATTAAAATGCACAATTAGATGAGTTTTGGCGTTTTTTCTGCGTTTTTTCTGCTTTTCCGCTCCTCTCCTGAGTGCGCTTTTGGTGGGCAGTTTTTTCATTCTGTAAACGCTCCTTTTCTTATATGCCTGTGTGCATAGACATACAGTATAGGCTTACATAAATGTGCTTTTATAAGCTAAAAAAATAAACACGTAATGCCCGAAAAAACAGCGTTGTTTTAAGCTCCGTGTGCATGAGCCCGCAGTGTTTGCTGAATGCAGACAAGTCAATATTTACCGACAGCTGCAATGCAAAAATCTGTTCACTCATGAGCAGACATCAGTGTTATTTGGAAAATCATGTGTAAAAAAATTATTTTCATTTGTTTTACATGACAAAATATTCAGACATCTATCTTTTGCCATTGAAAAATCAAAACCACATTTTCTTTGAACATTGGGGTTTATAGAGATAATACAACCTCTTCTACCTAAGTAGGCTTTTACATAAGGAGATAAGGACTCTATCACTCAGAAGTAGATTAGCCACTACTGTATTTCACTTCCTGAACATAGCACTAGTACAACAAAATGAACTTACAATAAAGGAAATAACAGCACCACCTGCAGATGAAACATCATAGAACTGGAAGACGTATTTATTTTTGCTGGAACATTAAAATTGTTATCTAATTAAAAAAAAAAAAAGATGCATTGCCACTAAACTAGATTTTTCTGCTTCTGATTTGGTTTTTATTCTGAGATAATTTAACTAAATTCTTGGGGCCCTCTGAAAAAAACGGTAGCTAAGTCTAATGTGACATTTTTTAATAAGAACTTAATCCTGGACAGCTAGGGAGGGGACTTTACCAAACAAGGTATCCGGATCTTATGAAGGATATTTAAAATGTATAATAGGAAGTTACAAACAGTAGGCACTGGCAATATCTTATCAATCTAATTTACTTCATCTTTATCTTCAAAATTACAACAAGGGCACCCTTAAAAATGTTTAGCAAGGGCAGTCTATAAACTTTTAGGTATTTGCAGATTTTGTATTCTTTTCATATCTTACCTTTTTCTCCCTGTTCTTCTCACAGTGGCTATTTTTAATAAGGGCCCACAATCCCCATGTTCAGTGTGCAGTACTCATTGCAATGGGTTTGCAACATTTTTCCAGTGCGCTCTGTGTCTTGTTTGTAATTCACTGCATTTTCAGTGTGTACATGTGTACCTGTGTTCTAGTACCTCTACATGCAAAAAAAAATTTTTTTAAATGTGCATGAAAGAATTGCAGTGGTGTGAACTAGGCACATTTAAATACATTACAGATTAATTGCGGCAACAGAGATTGAGGTGCCATTAAAAATGAATGACTCTCAAACACGTGTGGTGCGTTGTTTCCTCTATTGCAGTGCAATTTGGAATCGCAGTGATTATATAATAGCATGTAGGGCTGTATCTAGGCAGGTAGCCTACTGTATGTGCAGTTGGCACTCTGTTGCCCAGGTCAGGGGGAAGGAGTTATAGTTTTTGCAGAATTTTCCCAGTATGTTTGTGAGTTTTCGCTGGGGACTAGTCACCCTCCCTTGGCATATATATATATACAGTAAAAGGGCAGAGATCTGGGTCCCAGGGGTTGCCAGGGGGGGGTCCTGAGAACACTTGTAGAAATGTATGAGAAACGCACGTTCAAGACTTGCTGAGACCTATGGTCAGAAATTTTAGAGTGATGACACTAGTTCTTAGGGCGGGGTGGGGGGCAATGGATTCCCTTAACCACATGCTTACTGGGCACATATACCCCCTTCCTACCGAGCGAAATTTCAGCTTTCAGCACTGCATGCCTCCCAAACAAAATTGACGTCCTTTTTTTCCCACAAATAGAGCTTTCTTTTGATGGTATTTGATCATCTCTGCGGTTTTTATTCTTTGCGTTATAAACAAAAAAATAGCGACAATTTTGAAAAAAACACAATGGGCCAGATTCACAGAGCGATTACGCCGGCGTTACAGGAGATGCGCAGCGTAAGTCTAATTTTGCGCATGCGTTTCGATGCGCCGCATCCCCAAAACGAGATACGCAAGAAATCTACTTTTTTTGGACCGGTGCAATTTCGATAGACAGGCCTATCTATCCGCGCAAAACTGCGCTAGACACACCATTGATTTGCTATTCAAATATGCAAATGAGGGAGTTACGGGGATCCACAAAAGAACGTTGGTGCAGCGCAGGCTACGCGCTGTGCTCAACAGCTGCACGTCCTGTCTAAAATTAGACCATATAAAAGGTGGTATAAAATTAGACAATCCGTCTACATGTCAGCTAAAGCAACACTGTTAGTGAGGAGCTGAGCAGTCACACTTGCTGGACAACAAACTGTATGCCAAGATGCCAGGGGCATCCTTGTTAATAGCTATACTAATGACTTTAGAGGAGCAAATAAGTAGGAGGGCACGGAGGAGGGCACGGAGGAGGGCACGGGAGAGGATATACCGCACCCGCATAGACCTCTTTGGCATGAGTGATTCTGAGGTGTATCGCATCTTCAGATTCACCCCTCATGCCATCCTGGAATTAACCACAACCCTGCAGGATGACATCACCAGCCCAACACACCGCTCACATGCAGTGCAGCCACTGGTCAAGGTCATGGCAACACTCCATTTCCTTGCCAGTGGCTCTTTTCAAAGAACAAGTGGAGTGGTGGCTGGGATGTCACAATCCTCCATGAGCAGATGTGTGCACCAGGTTATCCCTGCAATCCTCAGACGCATGGCCAACCAAATCATCAAACCAACCACTGAGGAGCTGCGGCTGAAGGCAATGACAGATTTCTACAGAATTGCCAGATTCCCACGCACCGTGGGGGCCATTGATTGCACACATGTGGCACTCCAGCCCCCCCCCCCATGAGACAGAGCACATATACCGCAATCGGAAGCATTGGCATTCCATCAATGTACAGGTGATAGTCGATGCCCAAGGCCTCATCTGGCACGTCCGTGCCAAACACCCCAGATCCAGCCATGACAGCTACATATACAATTAGAGCCCCATCCCAATAGAATTCGAACAGAACGTGTATGGGGACACCTGGCTGGTTGGTGAGTGACATGGGTGGCAGGCATGACTGTCCCCCCCCTATGATGCACACATCACAAGGGGCACATGCATGACTAACATCCTCCTGTCTTTTCCCTTACAGGTGACTCTGCATATGCACTGGGACCCCATCTCATGAATCCTATCCGGAACCCCCAAACCCCAGGAGAGGAAATATACAATGAAGCCCATGCCCAAACACGTGCAGTGGTGGAGCGCACCTTTAGCCTCCTGAAGTCACGTTTCCGATGCCTGGATAAGTCTGGGGGGCCCTGTTGTATTCCCCAAACTTTGTGTGCCAGATCATCGGTGCATGTTGCCTGCTGCACAACTTCGCAGTGAGAAAGGGCCTGCAGATTGACATACGTGATGACCTGACCCCTGAACCAGACAATCCCCCCCTAACCGAGGATACCCCGTCTTCTGAGGGAAGAGCAGCCAGGAGACAGCTCACATTAGGCATCTTTGCACGTTAAACACACACATTAATCATGGCACAATGAGAATGCATGCATGCACACCACTGTGGTCCCTAGCACAGACACATCACAACCTCATCAAATTGGATTAGCACAAGCCCACCATGCAGGACTTGTGAGCAGCAACGCCACGCCACGGCTCCAATTATGTCACTGTACATTCATACACCATTCACACGGACCTGGGGATCACTTCCCCCTGATCCTGGGGAACCCTACTCCACCACAAATGAGGGTGACACCCCTTTTCCGGCAGGAATGTCACCCCCACATTCCGAAATCATTCACAACACACACACAAAAAAAAATTGACCAGTAAAAAAAAAAATTACCAGCAAAAAAAAAAAAATACAGAAAAAAAAAACATGAAAAAAAAAAAAGTCATGAAAAAAAAAAAGTCCAGAAAAAAAAAAAAAAAGGGGGGAAACCAAATTAATGCCGCTGGCGTGACCCACGCCTGGGGTGCCCACGGCCCCGGCTCCTCAGGGGAGACTCATGGGGAGGGGGGGTAATCCGGGGAAGGAGGAGCAGCCCCTGGTCTCTGCCCACCTGGCGGCCTGCCCTCCAAGGCCACGTCAAATCTGGTCAGGCCAGCACTTAGTGATGCCGTATTGGCCTGGTTAGCCTGGGTGAGGGCCCTCACATCCTGCCCAACGTCTGCTGTAGTAGTCTGCAGTTGGTTTAGGCAGTTTGTAAGAGCCAGGGAGTGGCAGTCCAGGTCCCCAAGCGTATCCTTTATGGAGGACAGGCTCTCCTCCATCCGCACCAAAGTCTGGCTGACCTGTTCCAGATGGTGGGTCTGAAGGGCCTGGTCCCTTCTCAGATTGGCGGGCAGAACCTCGGCCACCCCCCTGGTCTTCTGGGACGACTTCCTGCCTCCAGCTGATGCTTGTGGCTGGGGAGAAGGGGAGGCCCTTGGGAGGGGAGCCCTGTTGGGGGAGGAGTGGGAGAGGCTAGCCCTTATGGAGGGCTGGCTGCTGCCAGCCAGAGAGGAAGACTCCTCCAAAAACAACAATCCACTGGCTGACATGACATCCTCCGCCTCCTCGAACTCCTCCTCCTCCAACTCCTCCGAGGACTCCGGCACTTGTCGGGGGGTCCTCATCAGGCTGTTGTCCCGGGGATGGTTCAGTCAGGCCAGATGGCCCAGCACCCTCTTACACATCTGTGGATGACACAAAACATTCAAAGGTTGGAGGATCCACACACTTGCCACATATTCCTTTCCCCCCCCTCCCCCACACATGCTACACACCAGATAGGAAAAAAAACCTTACCTGGCATCACGGCTTCATGACTGGAGTCATAGCCAGGCAGGCCCTCCACTTGTTGTCTATTAAACGTGTGGGCCACCGCACGCTCCTCCACTGTCAGCCTAACAGGGCATGGTGGGCCCCCTCCAGTGCCCCTGGCATGGGCTGCCATTTTGGCCAGCTTCCCACGGACCACACAGAGGTCATTGATTTTCTTTACGATCCCCTCGCGTGTCCGGGTCTCCCCCACCCCCACCCCCCCCCCCAATGAATTTACCTGGTCAGTAATGTTCTGCAAAATCTCCTTCTTCCTGGCCGGGGTGGTGTTGGCACTCTCCGGGCCGTGGAGGAAACGCCCATATTGGGTAAGGGCTCGGGCAATAATTTGTTTCTCCCCCAAAGAAAAATTTCTCTTCCGCTTCCTCTCAGTCATACTCATACAACAACTCTCTCCCAAACAATCACCAAAAATCACACACAAAAACAAGCAGGAAAAATCAAGCAACAAAACAAACAAACAAAATATATCAACCAAAAAGTCTCACAACCAGTCACCAAAAAACACTAGCAAATATATTCTACAAAACACTAGATCAGTCAACAAATATCACAAAGACAAGTCACAACACAACAAACAACAGAACAAAAGCACCTTGCTGTATAGGAAGGGATACAAAGGGATGTACTTTTGCAAAGGAAGTGCGTTTGTGTCTGTCTATTTATGCTGTCTGCGTAGTTCACTAAGTTGCCCGGGTCCACTTGCAATTTCACTGATTGCGCCGTTCCCGAGTTGTGAGCATGCGCACAGAGGTGCTGACCATGGTCTGCTTCATGTGCGCATGCGCGAGCCGGCCGGCCCTTCATTTGCATGGGGTCACGGCTCATTTCAATGAAACACGCCCACGTCCTTCCCAATTTGAATTACTCCGCCTTACGCCTCGGAATTAACGTTACTCCGGCGCTAATTTCTGCGCAAATACTACGAGGATACGGTGATTGCGCCTCTACATTGTGCCGGTTTAACGTAAAGGAGGTGCGTCTGGTCAAAATATGCGCCAATGTACGTGAATCTGGCCCAATATTTTTTACTTTTTGCTATAATAAATATCCCATTTTCTTTAAATAAAAACTATTTTATTTCTCAGTTTAGGCCGATATGTATTCTACATATTTTTGGTAAAAAAAAAAAAAATCGCAATAAGCGTATAGTGATTGGTTTGCGCAAAAGTTATAGGGCCAGATTCAGGTAGAGTTGCTCTGGAGTAATTCGATATGTGCCACGTAACTGTGAAGATGCGCCGTCGTTTCTATGTGCCCGTACCCACCAAACTAGATGCGCCCAATAACGGGCCATTTGCGACCGGCGGAACGTTCCGACGCCAGAGTATCGTCAGCGCTTAATTTCGCTTGGCGCATCAGTCGCGCCTATTGATTTCCCCTGCAAATATGCAAATGAGGGATTTTTCCCAATTCACGAACGGATTAGCACCATACGCTGGCTACATGCGCCGCGCGTATCTCGTCCGTCCGGCGCAAAGTTATTTCTACAAAAGGCTGCTTTATCTTTACTCAGGTCACAGGTCAGCAGGAGAGCAGCTACAGCAGCGTTACCGATGAAACTAGCAAGCTGAACAACCACACTTGAAAGGACAACACCTCTGTGTGCCAACATGCCGGGGGCACTCGTGGTCCTAAGACTAGTACTGGGTCCCTCGCTACGGAGGAGGCGGGCACGTGAGAGGATATACCGCACGCGTATGAACCTCTTTGGCATGGGTGATGAGGAGGTGTATCGCCTCTTCAGATTCAGCCCAGATGCAATACTTGAACTAACCACAACCCTGCAGGGTGACATCACCAGCAAGACACACCACTCACAAGCAGTGCAGCCACTGGTGAAGGTACTGGCAACACTTCATTTCCTTGCAAGTGGATCATTCCAGCGTACAAGTGGAGTGGTGGCTGGGATGTCACAGTCCTCCATAAGCAGATGTGTGCACCAGGTTGTCCCTGCAATCCTCAGACGCATGTCCAACCAGTTCATCAGACCCACCACTGAGGAGCTGCGGCTGAAGGCAATGACAGATTTCTACAACATTGCCAGATTCCCACGCACTGTGGGGGCCATTGATTGCACACATGTGGCCCTTAAGCCCCCCAGTGCCACAGAGCACATATACCGCAATCGGAAGCATTGGCATTCCATCAACGTACAGGTGATAGCCGATGCCCAACGCCTCATATGGCACGTCCGTGCCAAACACCCCGGGTCCAGCCATGACAGCTTCATATACAATCAGAGTCCCATCCCAGCAGAATTCGAGCAGAACATGTATGGGGACAGCTGGCTGGTGAGTGACATGGGAGTCAGGCATGACTATCCCCTCCCGTGATGCACATCAGAAGTGGCACATGCATGACTAACATCCTCCTGTCTTTTCCCTTACAGGTGACTCTGCATATGCACCGGGACCCCATCTAATGACTCCTTTCCGCAACCCCCAAGCCAGAGGAGAGAGAAAATACAATGAAGCACACATCAAAACTCGTGCAGTGGTGGAGCAAACATTCGGGCTCCTGAAGTCCCGTTTCCGCTGCCTGGATAAGTCCGGGGGGACCCTATTGTATTCCCCTACCTTTGTGTGTCAGATCATCGCTGCATGTTGCATTCTGCACAACTTTGCTATGAGAAAAGGCCTGCAGATTGACATGCGTGATGACCTGACCCCCGACCCACACAGTCCCCACCTGCCAGAGGAGAACCAGTCTGCTGATGGAAGAGCAGTCAGGAGGGTCCTCGCCGTAGGCATCTTTGGACACTAAACCAAAACATTGATCACACGGACAATGCACGCGTGTACACCACTGATGTTCCTAGATCACACACACCACATGCACATCGCATTGGATTAGCCCAAGTCCAGCATGTAGGACTTGGGAGCAGCAACGCCAGCGTCAAGGCCCCAATGATGTCGCTGTCCATTCATACACCTTTCACACGTCATTCATACAGCCGTGGGGTTAACTTCACCACCACGGCCGAGGGTGACATCCCTTACTGTCAGGAGTGCCACCCCCTCACATTCACACACCATTCACACTGTCCCCTGCACTCCTGACCGTGTGCAGTTCAAAAGAAATAAAAAATCTCATAACCTGAGCAAGAAAATAAAATATAAACTCATAACCTGAGTATAAAAATAACTAAAAACTCATAACCTGAGTAATAAAAAAACAAAAAATATAAACCAAATAAAAAAAAAACCCTCATCTGGGATGACGGGGGCTCCTCCTTGGGGGCACTCTCGGGCTCCTCAGCTGCCTGGAGGGAGTGGGTGGTGGTGGGGGTGCGGGGGCATCTTGAGGAGGCTGATCCCCGGGTGGGCCACTCCGGGCAGCTGTTGGCTGCATGCCCTCCAAGGCCACTGCAATCCGGCTCAGATAGAGGTTAGTCTGGGCCTGCATCCTCAACTGGCGGGTGACTTGATGCCGCTGGTCACGCTGCCGCTGCCTCCCCTCTTCCCGGATGGCAGCAGTGTTGGCATGTACAGCTGCTGTCAGGTGCCGGACATCAGCCTGCACCTCCCCCAGGCTGGTAACAAGGTTCTGAACACCACTGGGCAGCTGCGACATGGAGCCCAGGCTGTCAGCGACCCGGTCCAGGTGGCCAGCAATCTACCCCATCTGCTGGGTCTGCTTGGCGTGGTCCAACAGCACCTGGTCCTCGACCAGATCACACACCCCCCTGGTCTTCCGGGTGGCCTTCCTGGGGGCAGGAGAAGGTTGTCCCCGTGGGGTTGGAGTCGCCCTTGAGGGGCTACTGAGGATGGGGGAGGGGATGACAGAGGGCCCTGCTGAAGAGGAGGACTCCTCCAACAATAAGATGAAGTCCTGTTCAGGGACAGGCTCCTCCACAACCACCTCTGCAGAGGTGGTGTGGGCACTCTCCTCCACCTCGGTCTCTTCAGCACCCAGGGGCTCATCATCACGATCCCGTTGGGAGGTTGGGGTGGACTGGCCGCCAAGAGATGATGGCCCAGCTCCGTCATCTGTGGATGACACAAAGAAGACACATGTTGGTGGTCCCACACACTTGGCACATGTACCCTCCCCCCCCCCCCCACATGCAACACACCAAATAGGGGATAAAAAACACTTACCTGTCCTGGAGCCTTCCTCCATGGAGTCATATCCAGGGACCCCCTCCAACTGCTCCCTGTCCAGGCAGCGTGCGACCACCTCCTCCTCTGCGGTCAGGCTGACAGGACATGGGGGACCACCACCTGTGCCCCTCTCATGCCTCCTGATGGTGGCCACCTTGCCCTTGACCTTGCGCCGCAAGTCATTAATTTTTTTCTGAATGTCAGAAGCAGTCCCGGTGGAGTACCCCAAGACATTCACCCTGGCAGCAATGGGCTCCAGGATGCCCTGCTTTCTCTCCCAGCTGGTCTTCCGGCTTTTTTTCCCATGGAGTAAATCATTAACAGACTCCATTGCTGATATGATGACCGAGACCTCCTGGGAATTAAAATTGAGGTTCCTCCTCTCTTTGGGGGTAGCGGGAGCAGCCATCACTGAGCAAAAGTATCTTCCCTGGGGTGGGGGGAAAGGAACTACTTTTGCGCCGGAATGGCGTTTCCGCCTGCGCTTTTAAGCGCCCAACGGAAGGCATTGCGCTGACGTTTCCCGGGAAGTGGTGTCGACGGAAGTTGTGAGCATGCGCACAAGGGGGCGAGTGGAGCCGCACTCACTGCGCATGCTCCGTGGATGATGCGCTGAACGTAAGCCTCTGCGCTGGGCTCCGCCCATCATTTACATATGATCACACCCACTTCCACTTGCGTCGGGTTACGCCAGCGCATTATCGTTACTCTGGCGCAAGTTTACGCGCAACTGCTATGTGAATAACAGTACTTGCGCTGAAAGGGTCGTCAGAGTAACGTAAATGAGAAGCGTTACTCTGGAGCAAAGATGCTCTCATCTACCTGAATCTGGCCCATAGTGGCTACAAAATAGGGGATAGAATGCTGACATTTTTTTTATTATTTTTTTTGTTACTAGTAATACGGCGATCTGCGAATTTTGTCAGGACTGCGATATTGCGGCGGACACATCGGACACTTTTGACACATTTTTGGGACCATTCACTTTAATACAGCGAACAGTGCTATAAAAATGCATTGATTACTGTATAAATGTGACTGGCAGGGAAGGGGTTAACACTAGGGGGCAAGGAAGGGGTTAAATGTGTATCCTGGGTGTGTTCTAACTGTGTGTGGAGGGGGACTGACTGGGGGAGGTGACCGATGCTGTTTCCCTATGTACAAGGGACACAGCATCTGTCTCCTCTCCCTGACAGGAAGTGAAGCTCTGTGTTTACACACAGAGCTCCACGTCCCTGCTCTGTCATTGCCGATTGCAGGCACCTAGCGGACATCGCGACCGCCAAACACACGCATCGGAATCTCGGGGATGCCTCCCAGTGGCCAGAGGACGCGAGGGCGTCAAAAGATATTTTGATATTTGCATAACTTCTCTCAAGATCCAGCCCAGTATTGCATAAGGTCTGAGAGCTCCTGAGAGAAGTACTGAGGCAGGGTGCTCCCATATTTTCAGGAAGTTATATACAGCACCCTACCGGTGCCCCCACTAGCCAAGATTTGCCTTGTATTGCATGGAGAAGCACAGAGACCCAGTGATGATGTCACTGGGTCTAAAATAAGGTATGTAATGAAAATGGGAAAGGTTTTATTTAAAAATGTACTTAGCATGTTGATAAGGGGGAGAAAGGAACCAGGGAAGGCAAAATAAAAGCAGATACAACTTCAGCTTTAACCACTTCAGCCCCGGATTTGCCCCCTTAAAGGGGAGTTCCGCCCACAATTTCACTTTTTAAATATAAATACCCCTGTAATACACAAGCTTAATGTATTCTAGTAAAGTTAGTCTGTAAATTGAGGTCCGTTTTGTTAGGTTGTTACAGCATTTAGATAGTTTAGTTTATAATCTAGAAATAGACCGTGGCCATCTTAAGTGTGGGCATCATGAAGCCAGACTGTATGACTTCCTGGATTTCAGCTTTGGATTTCAGCTTTGCATATCTCGCACATGCGCAGTGCTGCACAAGCAATGTCATAGGTTTCAGTCAGGTTTGCACTACTGGAAAACATGATGCCTATCCCAGAAACCCTTGCAAATAGCCATGTGACTTAATAGCCTAGGCTAATAAGGAGGAGGAAGGACTACAAAATAAAGGTATTTACAAGCAACAAAATAAATAAAAATTGTCCATTCTGAACACTATGGGCCAGATTCTCAGCGGCGATACGACGGAGTATCTCAGATACCCCGTCGTATCGCCGTTTTTTTGCCTCGTATCTATGCGCGTGATGCTTAGCATCACTTTGGCATAGATACGCTTCAACATCCGACAAGTGTAAAACCATTACACTTGCGGATCGTAGTTGTAATGACAACTCCGGCCACTAGGTGGCCTTTACGTTGTTTTCTCATTTGCATATGCAAATGAGGTTAGTACGCCAATTCCTGATCGCTTTTACGCCGCCCCGTCGTCGCGTACGTCGTTTTAGTCCGCGTAAGGTTACCCCAGCTTCTATGTGGAGTAACCTTACGAAGTTCCGTCGGATGCCGTCGGGTGCCGTCGGATGCCATGTTAAGTATGGCGTCGGGTCAGCGTCGGCTTTTTCCGTCGCTTACGTTGTTTTACTAAGTCCTTCGCGAATAGGGCATTGCGTAAGTGACGATCACGTTGTTTTGACGTCGGTTTCAACGCCGCTTTCCGACGTGAGCTGGAGCATGCGCACTGGGCTTTTTCCCCGGCCGGCGCATGCGCAGTTCGTTCGACGTGGGGGCGCGCTTAATTTAAATACAAGCCGCCTCATTTGAATTACGCGGGCTTACGCTGGGCCATTTTCGCTATGCCAACGCAAACGACGGAGCAAATGGTTAGAGAATACGACACCTGCTCTAGTACGATGCGGCGGCTTAGTGCAAATGGCTTACGATACGCAAGCAAAATTCTATGAGAATCTGGCCCTATGAGATTAGGGCATGCAGCACAGACAAACATAAAAAAATGGGCGGAACTCCACTTTAATGACCAGGATTTTTTTTGCATTGCGGCACTGTGTCACTTTATCTGACGGTCGTGCAACGCTGTACCCAAACAAATTTGACATCCTTTTTTTCCCCACAAATAGAGCTTTCTTTTGGTGGTATTTGATCACCTGTGCAGTTTGTTTTTTGTGCTATAAACAAAAAACATAGATAATTTTGAAAAAATATATATTTGTTTCTGTTATAATACATATACAAAAAAAAAATGTATTCCTCAGTTTAGGCTGATATATATTCTTCTACATATTTTTGGTAAACAAACGCAATAAGTGTATATTGATTGGTTTGCACAAAGTTATCATGTCTACAAACTATGAGATAGATTTATGGACTTTTTAGCAGCACTGCAACATTGCAGCAGACAAATCTGACCCCAAATGACACTTTAAAATGCATTGATCAATGTAAAAATGACACTGGCAGGGAAGGGGTTAACACTAGGGGGCGTTTTTAGAGGTTAAAGCAGAGTTCCACCCAGAAATGGAACTTTTGCGGATCCGGTTCTTCCCCCCTCTGTGTCACATT
Organism: Rana kukunoris; assembly: GCA_029574335.1. Lineage (NCBI taxonomy): Eukaryota > Metazoa > Chordata > Amphibia > Anura > Ranidae > Rana > Rana kukunoris. The sequence continues at coordinate 192,509,536 of CM056051.1, forward strand.
TGGCACCTTTAGGGGGAGGGGGGAGCAGATACCTGTCTAATCCAGGTATTTGCTCCTACTTCCATCGAAAGTATTCGTGTTGATCTATGCCATATCCAATCCCTACACTGTACCCCCCACTGCCTTATGAGAGACACGCAGGTCCCAGAAGGCAGTAGAGAATGAGGCTGTGAAGCCACAAGGCTTAATTTCCTGATCCCCTTACTTTAGATGCAGGTGCCTCCATGGGACGGGTTTGCTCCGGGTGAGGACATCGCGGGTACTCTGGACAGGTAGGTGTCCTTATTTAAAAGTCAGCAGCTGCAGTATTTGTAGTTGATGAATTAAAAAAAATTATTTAAGCGGAACTCCGCTTTAAGTGGAGTGTGTTCTAACTGTAGGGGGGATGAGCTACTAGGGACATGACAGAGATCGCTGTTCCCGATCACTGGGAACAGAAGATCTGACATGTCATCTGGCAGAATGGGGAATCACCTTGTTTACATAGGCAGTTCACCGTTCTGCCTCTGTACACCAAGATCATGGGTCACCGGTGAACATCGAGTCCGCCGGCACCCTCTATGCAAACAATGGCGTACACCTACGGCAGTTTGCGCAGGATAGGAAACCTGACGTAGTATAGGTCGGCTGATCGGCAAACGGTTAAAGCTAAATTCCAGAAATTCAGCAACTTTGCAAAAAATGTTAAGTCCTATTAGGTTCTTGTCACCTCCGAGACTTATCACTATTACTTATATGTGAGAGGTTTATTTCACTCACAATTGATACACTCCACCTGTGAGAGGAGAGAAGCACACAGAGAATCTATGTTTGCCCTTCCTCTCTGCTGCCCATTCACAGAAGCCTTTGTATTTTGTGAATGAGTTCACATTATACAAAGGCTTCTGTGAATGGGCAGAGAGAAGTGAGGGACAGACTCCAGTGACTCTGCACTTAAAGAAACTGAGACCACAGTGAGCAGCGTCAGAGACAGAAGTTATCTTTCTGGAGCACAATAATCATGTCACATGTAAATAATAGGGATAAGTCCATGACAGCAGGAACCTTATTAGCCTTAACTCACGGTATACCTGCAGTTTTTACAAAGTAGCTGCATTCCTGGAATTCAGCTTTAAAACATCTATGGGAGTTTAGTTATTGGGTTTAGATCAGTTTTAAAGAAGAGAGACTGTAAAAGCATGTGCTCACTGCTGTGACACACTTAAATTTTCATTATGACAGAACTTGAATGAGCTTGGGTCCTCTCCTTGCACTTCATCATCTTGTACTATTAAGAATTTCATGCACTGTGTATTTTATACTGTCTTTACAATTCTCTGAGGACACACGCAAATGACAAAGCCTCTTCAAATCCTAAAATAAATATGTCTGCACATAGTTTTCTGTCAAAGTGCAAATTCCAGAGAAGTAACACATTGATTTTTTTATGAATATTGTGTGGGGAGAAAAGAAAAATGCAACGAAAAGTAAGAAATATTGATTTAAGAGCATTGATTTAGAACTGCGGGCTACCTACTGATTACTTACTTTTCGAACAGCTCTCACAGGTGACTCGCCAACATTTCTCTATCGACTTCCAAAGACATAGAGGATGCCTCAATTGTGTCCAAAGAGCAAAAATGCATTACAGAGGAAAGGGATCATTATTTTTTAGAGGAGATGCTGAAAGTGAAAGAATTTCTGGAGTAAATATCCCAGAGTCATTTTGTTCAAGTTTCAGTAATAGTTTGTTCTTCTAAAGTAAATAAGTAAGTCTTCTGAGAAATACATAATGTTTTGTGTTGTGCAAATGTACCAAAAGATCATTTCTGTAAATATTGAGAACAGGGCTCAAGTCCTGCGGGAACGCGTAGGAACAGAGTTCCTGCACTTTTTTCACAGCAGGAACTCAGTTCCCTTTGCAGGACTAGAGCAGCCGAGCCGCCCGAGCCAATCCTATACTAAGCGGCGATGCCCAGCTCCAGTCACTGTCAGGGGCAGGCGAACCTTAGTAATCCTTTATGTTACTGGGCGCTTCCTGTATATGGATTCATCGGGTAGTGTGCGGGTATTCCGTCACTTCCTCAATGCTGCAATGTCTCCTGGGAGCTTTTGTCATTGTTCCCAGGAGACATTGTGGAGGTCTGCCGCGAGTTATCGCGGGATTTAGAAAGAACTTGCTTAAAGTTCCTGCGGTAACTCGCGGCAGACCTCCGCAATGTCTCCTGGGAACAATGACAAAAGCTCCCAGGAGACATTGCGGCATCGAGGAAGTGACGGAATACCCGCACACTACCCGATGAATCCATATACAGGAAGCTGCCAGTAACATAAAGGATTACTAAGGTACAGTGGATCGGGAAAAAAAACATGCGGTTTAGTAATTATGTATATGAGCGTATCATTTAATTTTTTTTTTGGCGGGGGGTTGAACTTGGGTTGAAGTTCCCACACTTTTTTCCCCAGGACTTGACCCCTGATTGAGAACCTATAGAAGTCTGAGAAGCTGCTAAAATTCTCATAAGACAATGGCCATTGGCTATTGTGAGTAAGTGAATAACTTGTATAGCGCAACAATTGCAAACTGAATTGCCTCAAAGTGCTTGGTATCCCTTTTGCTTCTGTTTCTCCCTCAGAATAGGGTCTTGAGTTTTTTTCTGAAGGCCAGGTGATCAATTTCCATTCGGATATTAGTTGGTAAGGCGTTCCACAGTCAAGGTCCTTGGAATGCAAATCGACGTTCTCCTTTGGTCTTGTAGCGGGCTTTGGGGATTTGTAGTAATTTTTGGTTGGTTGATCGAAGCACTCGATTGGGGTTTTGTTGTTTTATTTTCTCACATAAATATTGGGGAGCGCTTCCGTGTACACATTTGTGCGTTAGGCGTAGGGCCTTACATGTGACTCGGTCTTTTACGGGCAACCAATGGAGGGATCTCAGGGACAGGGTGATTGATTCCCAGGGTTTTTTCCCTGTTGCCAGTCGTGCTGCCGTGTTCTGGACGACTTGAAGACGGGCCAGCTGGTATTTTGGGAGTTACAGTGATTGACATGACCATCCTGAAACTAGTAAACGAGCTGGAGATGATCATGGAAGAACACAAAACTGTTTCTGAGTCAAGTACAGACAGCAATAATAAATACACTTTAAAGCCCAGCTCCTGCTATAATATTAATTTTTTTTATAGATAGAGTTGGTAAACATTAAGCGCTCCTATCAAGATTTTACTGTTGCCTGTGTTGCCATATTGGGGAGGTTTTCTAGCACTTCCTTTTTAGGGCAGGAAGTAATGGCAAACCTTCACAGTGGGGGGCATAGCCAGAAGTACATTTGTAGCAGTGATATTAAGTGGTTGTAAACCCTTACATGTACCCAATGACACTTCACTAGCTGCAGATGATTTATAGAGATGAAACAAATCCTCCTACATAAATTGTGCCTGTTTATTTTCAGCCATTTCTAATGTAGAGCCCTGTAAAAAAACACAGCTCAATTGATTTTTTTCAGCAGCAAAAAACTGAGGGTGGGGATCTGACATCACATATGCTGCTGATATAGTGCACATATCTACCTGTAATCTGACAGATGAGTGGAGGAAAGGAACCCTACAGAGCAAACATACAGAGCGGAGGCTATGAGTCACCAGCTGTGTGCTGGAGGAGAGGCAGGATTTCTCCCAGGAGGCAATTCTATCAATGACTCATCCAGATAGCAGAGAAAGGAAAAATCAGAGAGGAACCACACTCTGTGGTTTGGATTGAGGCTAGTACACACTATGGGGGGGGTGTACTTTGTTTATATTTCATGTCTGAAGTTTACATCCACATAAACCGGTTCCTGACTGGCTCACGCAGATATACTGCGGTAGAATGGCTCTCCTGGGTGAAATCCCGTATATATACGGCTTCGCCCAGAAGAGCCACCAGCACGGCGGGGAACCCAATGTGCATGCCCAGCTCGCGCGATCAAGAGCAGGTGAATTATCCCAAACATGTTGCTAAAGCAACACTTGAGTGGTTTAAGGGGAAACATGTAAATGTGTTGGAATGGCCTAATCAAAGCCCAGACCCCAATCCAATAGAAAATCTGTGGTTAGACTTAAAGATTGCTGTTCACAAGCGCAAACCATCCAACTTGAAGGAGCTGGAGCAGTTTTGCAAGGAGGAATGGGCAAAAATCCCAGTGGTAAGATGTGGCAAGCTCATAGAGACTTATCCAAAGCGACTTGGAGCTGTGATAGCCGCAAAAGGTGGCTCTACAAAGTGGTGAATAGTAATGCACATTTACTTTTTCTGTTATTTTGCCCTATTTGGTAAAAAATAAAAAAACATTTTTAAAGTTGTGGGCATGTTCTGTAAATTAAATAATGCAAATCCTCAAACAATCCATGTTAATTCCAGGTTGTGAGACAACAAAACACGAAAAATGCCAGGGGAGTGAATACTTTTGCAAGGCACTGTATTATAGACTATGGCATCTCTGGAGTCACATCCTGGGATTCTATACCTTGTATTTTATTATTATTATTTTTATTTTTCATTTTGGATTATGTATCTATGTATGCATATAATACAGTAGTAGTAGTAGTAGTATTTGTAATAGTGGGGGTTATTTATGAAAGGCAAATCCACTTTGCACTACAAGTGTAAACTACAAGTGCAAAATGCACTTGGAAGTGCAGTCGCTGTAGATCCGAGGGGGACATGCAAGGAAAATAAAAAACTGAATTTTAGCTTGCACATGATTGGATGATAAAATCAGCGGAGCTTCCCCTCATTTCAGATCTACCCCTCAGAGTTACAGCAACTGCACTTCCAAGTGCACTTTGCATTTGTAGTTTACACTTGTAGTGCAAAGTGGATTTGCCTTTAGCAAATAACCCCCATTGTGTCCAGGTATACTATGGTCCCCTTTAATCAGGCGTAGACTTTCGCCCCACTCACAGTTAATCCCAAGCTTTAGTCGGCCTATTTAAGACTGACATGTGTTGGATTTAATTAGGTCTGATAAAAAAAGCTGAAGCTTTGAAAAGCATCACCTGACTTGTCTTTGGATGTCACATCTGGCCAGGCCTCTTGTGCATTCCATGCTGATTACGAGACAGATCAACCTTCATTCTGCAGTCCAGCTTGGATGCACCCAATTGGGAGCCACCAACGCACTGTGGTTCTCTCTGGGATTTTTACATTGACTCTGCACTTAGTCTGGTGCAACCTGCTCTTTTCTTTTTAGATCTTAGCCATGAAGCCATGGAATGTTTGGATCCAGTTAAACTAATTAAACTAAATTAGAGAGCACAAATTAAGCTCTTTTTAACTAAAACAGAAACAACCAAGCATCGTGTAGCATCTGATTTAACTCAGAATTTTTAAAAGTTTAAAATGGAATACAGCACTGTAAAGGGGCAACCCCATTCCTATTGATCATGTTTTGGGCATCACCTGGAAGTTGAAACAAAAGTATTCAACCAACCGAAAACAGTGTCAACATATTTAGGCAAACTGAACACAAATTCAGCCTGCAGATCAAACTGATGCAGATTACATTTTTGCTTAGAGTTTTCACAGATGAGAACTAGGGTCGAATACAGATATTACAGATAATACATAGATTTTTTATGTGAGAGGGAGTAACAACCTCTAAGCACAGGTACACTTAGATAGGTTAGGAGAAAAAGAGCACTGCTATGTTATGACACAAAAATACTTGTTCCAGGGCAGCGGTTCACTAGGTAATAAAAGTCCAGATCAAGATGATAGTGATAGCCCTGTGGTATTCAAATCAGATCCTACATTTCTATCCTGACAGCCTCCTTTTAAGTGTAAAATAATGAATATAAAGTTGAATCTGGTGTAAACCAGAATAGTCAGAAACTGTTTTGACCGCATATACACTATTATAACTGAAACTGAATTTCCAATGTCACTGAATAAAATCTTTAAAGCCTTTTTTTTCATATAGAGAGAAAACACTCCTATATCTGCAGGTTATACAGAAATAATTTGAGAGCTTTTTGATTTTTATCAAAAGTGCACTTCAAACAAGACCTGGTACTCACATGGGAATATGAAGAGCTCATGCTTTTAAACACTAAGTTTCCAGGCAACGTTAATGTATTTCGGGAATTCAAGACCACCAGCATCTGCTAAATAAAAAGAATAAACTATTAACAGTTTGAAGATGGAGAAATAATGTCCCAAAACACAAGAACACAGGAAAAAGCTGTTAGTGCATACAATAAAGGTGCCTCTTTCTTACAGACATCCATCATGACAGAGGAGTTAAGGTTATCCGCACATTCCAGAAAAATCAATATAATACATCAGCGTTGACTTGAAAATATTGCTTTGCTTGTAGCCAACTGTCTTCATTGATATATTGGAAAAACATCTGACTGACTTGTGAGAAAAAATGAAGGAAATGTGCCATTCCTTTAACTGCAGAAAAGACCTTGCTCACAAGCACAGATCTTAAAGTGAAAAACATGCTGGGCTGCAATCGTCTATGTGTGATTGTAAGCTCAGATTTACTATCCTTACCTGGGGATTCAGAGAACATATATCATTAAATATGCCTGTGCCCGATACTCAAGTTGGGAAAACTGAAAGTAATACAATCCACACACTTACATATAAATCTGAAAGGAAAACATACTTCGACCATTCTCTGTAGACCAAAACATTCTTTACAGTGAAGGTCTTACATGTATGCTCCACTATGGTCCACGCCGTAGAGCATACATAGGTCACTATGCAATGCAGACAGACAATGGGTGGGTGAGAGGGACATGCAGGATACTGTATATAGTTTCTGAAGAAATCACAGCACTCAACTTCAGCACTCCTCTCAAGAGTCCTCAGCCATGATGCAAGAAGTGGATTGGTCCTTGGGAAGAGTTACTGTAAATACTGTAAATATCAAAATGCGACAAACACACCGCCCATGCTCAGTTTGGGATTGGCCCTGTCTCTTGGCCCTGTCTCCTGGCCCTGTCTCTCTTGAAAACTCCAAAGTGGAGAAACTCCTTGCTGCTGCTGAACACACTAAATTGATTTCTACATACTACAATACGCTCACAGACAGGGTTCTTCCAAAGGAGAGGAAACTTAGGGAAAGGTGGTTGGTTATCAGGGGCGTAGTGACAACTCATGGGGCCCCCGGGCAATAGAAGATTAAGGGGCCCCCGGGCAATAGGAGATTATGAGGCCTCCCGGGCAATAGATTATGGGGCCACACAATAGACACACACACACATACAGTATACATACACACACAGTATACATACTGCTGTAAAGAATCTGAATATCTGAAGTTGACCATTCTCTGTTCAAGATGCAGTCAGACAAACTATCGTCTTGGTGAATAACAGGATACCCCCCCCCCCCCCCCTTGCAGGAATGCAATATGTTACAATCGACTCCAAGGTGTCTAGGAAACAACTTCTGTTAGGCAATCTCCACAAACAAAAGAGATTGATTAGGTCAACATATGTACAAGGATCAAAGGAAGTCATTCTCTATTGGAGATGGTATGATCACGATTGTCCCCAGTGGCTAGGTAGGGAAGGACAGTTAATAGCAAGGAAATAATCATGGAAGTGCAATGATTGGGAGAATGGCAAATGGGCAGATGTGGGTGTATGCTTGAAGGGTGAATGGACAAAACCGAATTGCAGTGGTTAAAAGCCCTCTTTTCCCATTCTGAGCTCAGCCGAAGAGGAGCGAAAGTGTTGAGTATACCTCTATCTTATTTGCCAGTATTGTATTAGGCCATAGACATTTTCTGTTAGAGTATTGTTTATTATGCTATGGACAGTTTCTGTTAGAATACATGTAATTGTTTTGCCGCGTACACACGGTCGTTTTTTGCGATGAAAAAAAACGACATTTTTTGTGAAGTAAAAAACGACGTTTTTGAAACGTCACTTTCAAAGACGATGTTGCATACACACCATCGTTTTTTTCACAAAAAACGAGGTTACGTTCACCACACTTTTCCATTGAAGCTCGCTTCATAACTAGCTTCTGGGCATGCGCGGGTTGAAAAACGTCGTTTTAAACGACGTTTTTGCTACACACAGTGACTTTTTGTGAAACAAAAAACGACGTTTTGAAAAACGACACAAAAAATTCAAGCATGTTGGAATTTTTTTTTGGTCGTTTTTTTTAAGACAAAAAACGACGTTTTGCCCACACACGATCAATTTAAATGACGTTTTAAAAAACGTCGTTTTTTTTTCATCGCAAAAAACGACCGTGTGTACGCGGCATTTGACTCAAATGTGTCTGTTTTATTAAATAACTTCTAGCCTTAGGCCTAGTACATAGTCTGGTCTTTTACATTAGCAAGCAAGGGACTCATATACAGCAATACAGATGCAATAGTTATGTATGTTATAAGTTACAGTAAAGGATAAATAGACACATATAGTTATTATTGCATGTTTGATATAAAATTTGGCACCTCATAGATAGGACGTTAAGATTTATTTCTGCATAGAACTCGCAAAGTTCTAATGTATTTTTTGTATTGAGTCCATTAAGATTAAGCTAAAGCCCTCAACCCAGAACTGAAAATCGTCTAGCACGGACAAAGATTGGCGCTGGCTCGCAAATTCTGAAACCCTGCTTTGATCCAGAAAGTTCGGACGCGTAGAAAACTGGTAAGATTTTCTGGCTGATATGTATGTTTGTTAAGCGTTTATTGTAGTGTTCGTGTGTGTTAGGCCTGTAACCAGTGGAGTGCACTGGTGAGTACCTGGGTATATAGCCTCTAGATTGACAGGATAAACCACACATCTTTGCGGAAAAAGTGTGAGAAATACCAATTTTTTATTTTATTTAAATTTTTTATTATTTTTTTTATTTTTTATTTCAATATTTTTTTATATATAAATTTGAAGTTTTTTTTTTTTTATTTCATTTTTTCTCATGTGGAATTGAAAAGAGCTTTCTGTTCTTTGAGAGGATTAATGTGGCCTGCAGTCTGACAGGGAGGGCGTTGATTAAGAGTGCGCTCGGTAGGACTACAAACTTGTTTTATTGTTGTTTCCTGTGGGTCTGTATCTGTTTGTTGGTCTGTGTTTATATTGTCTAAGCAACTGTATTTAGTTGCAGTTAACATAATAATGGATATTCTTGAACAGTTTACTGAGGAAAATGCTTGTATCCATTTTAGTAATATGCAAAAGAATGCGTTAATATACCAATTCAATGATCTATTGAAGCAATGCAATACTCATAATGAGGCCCTCAAGTCTAAAAAATCTTCCAAAGAAGAAAAAGAAAAAGAGGATGGCCAATTTGGTATGCATGTTATTGAAGATGAAAAAGATTGCGGAGCAGTCAGAATTAGAATGGTGTAAAGATAGGACAGAATTATTAGGAAGGATAGAAAATGTGAGTAAAGATATTTCAGCTGTAGCTGCGAATGCTGACACGAATGTTTGTGAGTGTGATGAAATGAGGGATGAGATTGATTAATTGTTGACTGAGAATGGTTTGTTGGAGCAAGGAGTGGATGAATGGAAGGAAACCTGTATGTTGAGGGAACAATGTATCGCATCTTTAGAAAAGAAAGAGGCTGTGAATGAATCTGCAATAGAAATACTTAAGAGAAAGTTACAAGAATGTAAAACTCAGCTAGCCCACGAAGATCATGCCATTCTATCTTTGAAAACACAGGCAATGGAGAAAGTGCACAGCCATTGTTGTGCTAACAAGGATATACAGTCCAGTGTGACAAAGGTGCAGGGAGAAGGGATGCTGATAGAACAGCAACCAGTATGGTCAGCTGACAATCCGGAAGAGTCCCCAGATCACAGTTCTTCTCTATTTACTCCTGCGTCACAAAGGACTTGGCCAGGATCTGCAATTATAAAAAGTGAGGATGGCACGACACTCTCCATACAAGATCGCACAAATCTGTGCCAGATTTTGGGAAAATTTGACACGAGTGCCTCACCCATTAGTCTCTCAAACAGGCTGGAAGCTGTAGTGACACAGTACATTTTAAACAATAGGAATGTATGCACACTCCTCCGCGCGAGGCTTCCATTGCAACTGTGTGAAAAACTGCAACCACCAGTCGGGAATCATTCGGGGAACTCGGCAGATAGAATGAGGGAAATGCAGCGCATAATGGGAGGAAGGGATACTAGGGGCTCAGATGCCCTAGAAAATACTACATTTAGGAAGGGAATTGATCCAATACTCATTTGCAGTGAATTTATTTATTTATAAGGCCACATACAATTGTCCTGATATGTCTCACGATGACAGTAGTTTTCTGTGTTCTATGGCTAATAAGTGCACATGCATTGATTACCATACCAGAATTGCACTGAGGAATGCCACCTCATACCAGACCTTTATAAACATATTAAGGGACTGGGTTCGGGAGACAGATCAGACAATAGGCCCCATAAGAGAATTGCAGAAGTAGTTAAAAGCGAAGGTAGAGTGAGATTTGCAGGCAGGTGTTACAGATGTGGAAATACAGGCCATGTAATGAAGTACTGTCAATTGCCTAGGAGGAACCCAGATGAGAAGAGGCTTTGGCATAAGAAGGAACAGCAAAAACCTGGATCAGATAAGGTGACGACAGAGCCGAACAAGGCACCTGATGCTACATTATATGGTCCTCTTTTAAGGGAGTTAGAGAGGATAGTGCAAGCTAAAGTAAACCAGGAGGAATATAAAACCCCACCCACAACCAATCCTTATTTTAAACCATAGGGATGTCAGGCCCCGGGATTGTCCCTAGTATGTCATCTGGACAGGGACAAAAGCGGCAGACCACGTATCCAAGGGGAGATAGGGGGCCTTCGCACAAATGTGTTACTAGATACGGGAGCGGCGGTAAGTATAACTAATATCAAACTTCAAAAAGATTCTAATGGGAAAAAAATCTTCCTTAGAGGGTTCGGAGGACAATTAGTACCTTCTGAGCAATCAATACCTGTACCCATACAAATACAGAGGTTATGTGTGGAACACAATTTGTTTCTTTCCCCCAACGCATGAGGGCACTATTTTGGGCTCAGATGTCATGGGGGCACATGGACTGATTCTAGATCTATGTAATTGGTTACTGTGGAAAAGGTCTAGATACAAAGGCAAGGTGCACATGGTCATGGACAGCTGGGAGGTTGCATCAGTTAAAACAAATGAAATCCTTGACCCACAGGCAATACTGAAAACAGAGGACCAAATATTGGCTAAAATCTTGTGGCAACATAACAAAGTCTGGGCAACGTCTAAAGCGCAATGTGGTAGAGTTTCAAACATGATTGTTAAAATTTAAGGCCCTGATCCTTCACCTCAGCGTCATTACAAAATTCCACCCGAATCTATCCCATACATAGAGAGTACAGTGAGGAATTTGGTGGCACAAAATGTAATTAAAGAATGCCAATCTAAAACAAATGCAGCCCTCCGGCCAGTAAAGAAGGAGGGGGGATGAAGGCCCACTGTAGATTTCCGTGCGCTAAACAGATGCACCCCATCTATTACAAATGTAGTTGCTAAGATGCCAGACATGATGACAGCACTGAAACCTTCAGCAAAGGTGTACTCATCAATTGACATATCAAATGGCTGTTTTTCCATTCCCGTACATGAGGATAGCCAATACAAGCTAGCCTTTACGTTTCAGGGGAAACAGTATGCATTCTGTAGATTAGCTCAGGGGTTCAAATCGAGCTATATGTACTTCCATACCTGTATGGTGGACATTCTGAAGACATTTTCTGAGCCAGAATGCATCATCCAATATATGAAACATATTGAGAATGTAGGTCTGAAATTAAACCCCAAAAAGGCACAATTGATGAAGGATTCAGTATGTTTCTTGGGTGTGATAGTTTCACAGGGGGGGGGGGGGGACTCCAGACCCAAACAAATGTGAAACTATCAGGAGATTACCAAGACAAATCAATAAAACTGCACTGAGACAATTCCTGGGGATTGTCGGTTTCTGCAGGGACTTCATTGAAGGCTTTGCAGAAAAGGCAAAACCACTGCATGATTTTCTCAAAGGAGACAAAAAGGAAACAGACCCCTTAGACTGGTTGGGAGAGCATGAGCAAGCTTTCACCAAGCTAAAGGTGGGTCTGATGCAGGCCCCGGCCTTAAGCAATCCAAACGCCGATTTGCCCTTCGCACTACAAGTGTATGCCTCTGCTATAGCAATAACAGCTGTATTGCTGCAGGAGAGGCAGGGCAAATGGGTACCTGTGGGATACTGGTCCAGGGTACTAAGCCTGGTAGGAAGGGGATTTGATGAATGTGTCAGAAAACTTTTGGCAGCGCACTGGGCGGTTCTCACCACAGAGCATGTTGTGGGGTTTGGCAAAATGATTCTGCAGACACCCCATTCTCCAATTAAAATGCTTTGGAATGTACCCTCAGTGGAGTATCTTCCCAAAGGGTAACCAGATGGCTAATGGATTTAACGCCCAGAAATCTGGCTGTGACCCACAATGCCACCTACACTCTCCCACAATTGATGTAATATGAGGGGGAGCAGCATGACTGTGGAGAGGTACATCGGACCAGAACACAGGAGGTATTTAGGTTAGCAGCAGGAGATGTAGACCTTAAAATCTGGGTGGATGGATCAAGGTACTGGGATGAAGGAAGTTTTCACACAGGGTATGCCCTGTGGTGCCCCCAGACCAATGAGAAAATCATGACCAAATGCCCTCAAAGTTTTTCTGCCCAAAGAGCTGAACTGGAGGTAGTGAGAGAGGCTATCACACATTTTAGTTCAGGTCCCATAACCGTATTCTCTGACAGCGCCTATTTAACAAGGTCTCTGACCGAATACATGCCTCTGTGGCAGTCAAGGGGCTTCAGTGATGCCTCTGGGAAAGACTTGGTACATAGTGCGGTGCTAAGAGACATATGGAAAAGAGCAAGTGTGGAACCTCAGAGAGTGGCTATCATTAAGGTGAGAGCTCACCAAAGAGGTGGAGAGGAGGTTACTGTGGCCAACAACAAGGCGGATGAGCTGGCAAAGAAGGCAGCCCTGATAGGAGTCAAGTGGACACCCTATGATACTGAAGGACCTTGGAGGAACATAATTTTGAGGAGCAGGAGGTGACAGCAGGTTCACATGAACTCCTGCCAGTGCTAAGGATGCCTACCCCATGTTTAGCAGGTGAACAAAATCAGAGGCGACTCTAGGGGGGGCCAGAGGGGGCCCTGACCCCCCCAACATTATGCTTTTTTTTTTTTTCTCGGGCCGCCCCTGGAGTAACAGTCTCTCCTGAGAGGAAGAGCATCCCCAGTCAGCTCTGCGGGGCATTCCTCCCCCCTCCCTCTGCTCACTGACACTGCATAATGCAAGCGTTCACACAACCACAGCCCCTGATCTCCTCCTTCCCCTGCATCCTCATTGGCAGGGAGAAGAGTGAGTTGCAGAAAGGACTCCATGAGCACTGTAGGGGAGGGGGGGCCCAAGCCTTCATCTCAGTTACTGAAAAAACAGACTGATTTCTCCCGTCCTTAGGACAGGAGAACCAGCCTGTAAATTCCGAGAGTGGTGACTGCAAGCTGAGCCGAGTGTCAGTCTATGACACTCTTTTACAGCCCAGCGAGTCCAACCACCTCCCCCCCACTCTCCTCACATACGAGCAGGTAGGAATACAGCTCCTCCTCCTCCTCCTTTCAGTCCCACCCACACTATCTTGGTTGCTGTATATGAAGAGAGGGGATGTGTGTTCAGGAAATATGAAAATCAGCAGCATGTGTGTGAATGATCCCTGAGATTCTAGCCTGGACCATGGGTAAGTGTGTGCACTGCAGACTGCAGTACACTGTAATCACTGAACTGCATTATCTCCATCCCTTCTCTCCCCCATCTGTCTCCCTCCCCTCTCCTGTTCTTTCAAGACATTCACAATTTACTTTCTGTAATGATCACCAGCGTTTACGATATTCCATTCCATCGCCCCATGACAGCTTATCCGACAGTCCGACAGACATCATACACAACCCATTTCATTTCCCAGAATAACCGAGACAACACAAGCTCTGGTACTGGTTCCAAAATGAATGAATGAATCCTTTAATGGTAACTTAGCTTTCTTATATACAGTACAAGCATGTTACAGTTAATCACAGGGACAAAGACACACTCCACCCACACATCACACACTGGGGGGGGGGGCTTTATACACATTCTTTTAGCTAATGACATTCCGATGAGTTAATTACTACTCATTACCCAGACAGTCTGGCTCCGCATTTAGAGGGGTTAATTACTACAGCTTGACAAGTCACATTCCACATCTTAACAGTGTCATTAGCATACACAATAAACAGGTCTTAGGAGCAGACCTAATTAGCACAATGGACACAAAACAGTATTAGCATCACGCAGTGGAATGTCTAGGAGCAGACTCAATTAACACCTCAAAAGCATGTGTCCCCACATTGAATGAAAACACTCTATTGACCTGTTGGAGTCAGACTTTAACAACTTGTAATATTTAAAGATATCCTGCAAAACATGAATTATCAGCAATGTCCCATCCCATGTAATTTATCATTATCATTTCTCAGTCACCCTATGCCCAAAAGGGGCAGGCACAGGATGACCCTAGACCCAAGAGTCGTTAGTGATGCTGGCACTCGAGTACCAACCCATCCTTCAAAAGTCTCTGGGTGTCACAGGCCATTTTGTTACACTTCCACTTTCAGTTAGGCAGGTAATATACAGTGCAAATTTCTTTCCTACAACCAAAGATTGCAGGAAAGAAACTTGCATGATTCCCCCATCAACACAGACAGTGCTGACGGAAATATCCCTCCTGCCCAGCAATTGTATTCTCTCGACAAACAGTGATTCTCACTAGTGGCTATACAGCAACCACTAGTGATAATCATTAGTGTTGCTCACGAATATTCGCATTGCGAATATTCGCTACGAATATTGCATATTCGAGTATTCGCGAATAACACGAATATCGCGGCGAATATTCGCTATTTCGAATATTCAAATTTTTTCATTTTTTTTTTTAGAACAGATCACATCCTAGAGATCCCCATCGACGTCTAAAAGCATTGCTGGTATGATTAGAGACCTTGGGCCGAGTAGCTGCAGCGCTCATTTTATATTGATATATGGAAATATGGAAATATGGAAAGACTCCTGCGCTACCAAGGGGGATGGGTGGGAGTGGAATTGGGCTGGAAGGTGGACTGGGGATTCTGCAGCAGACTCCTGACACTCTGTCCTGGGCAGAGAGAAAAATGTATATGTAAAAGAAGGGGGTGTTGTCTGCGCTGAAAGTGAACAGGGGGGGAGGAGGGGGGGTGTGGGTGATAGGGGTGAATGGATGGGACGGGTGGCTGGATGGGTGGATGCAGGTGGGTTTAGGACAACATGATAACCAACATAATCGAAACAATGATGTGAATGAATATACACATAAGGGTGATAACCAATAAATCAAAAATTATTATTACAATAAGGAAAAACCCAACACACTAGCCGGTGTAATGTGAAACCAGTGAAAAACAATCCTAAATCCAAACTATAAGACCAGAGAAAATTCCATGAGGAAATGCCTCTGGATGGAAAAAATGTGAAATAAATAAAGTCTCTAGTGAAAAAACCCAAGAGTCCAGATAAGTCCAAATTGAAATGGTGGTGCCAGGAAAGGGTGACAGCAGAAAGCACCTCAGGTGGTCCCCAGCTCCTCACCTCAAGGCTATAGCTCGGATAGCCTGCAACAGCACCTCCCGGTGGAGGACAGTGATCCCTCGGCAGGGCAAGCAGCAGAGGCACTCCTCAGCGGTAAAGGTAAAGCAAAAAAGAAGAAAGCAAGTGAGTGACAATAAAAGACGTCTAGTAGGCAACGAGTGTCACTTGTACATCCACTCACCACGGGGTGATGGATGATGGGCCTATCTCCCACGAACAGCGAGTTCGTACTTCTAATGGCAGATATCCTCTTCTAAGCTGGCCAGATGGTCACTCACAACAAGGGATCTCTCAGATGGCATACATGATAAAAGAAACAGACCATAGCGCAATCCCGCAAGGTAAAAAACACATTTAATAAAAAAATAAAACTCACATTTAAAACGATCCAAAAGGCACAAAACAAACAGACGTCAGGAACAAACTGCGTCAGGCGTGTGGACTCTGTGGCTCCTAGGATCCCTACGCGTCTCGTCACACCTCGTGACTTCCTTAGGGACTTTATTTATTTCACATTTTTTCCATCCAGAGGCATTTCCTCATGGAATTTTCTCTGGTCTTATAGTTTGGATTTAGGATTGTTTTTCACTGGTTTCACATTACACCGGCTAGTGTGTTGGGTTTTTCCTTATTGTAATAATAATTTTTGATTTATTGGTTATCACCCTTATGTGTATATTCATTCACATCATTGTTTCGATTATGTTGGTTATCATGTTGTCCTAAACCCACCTGCATCCACCCATCCAGCCACCCGTCCCATCCATTCACCCCTATCACCCACACCCCCCCTCCTCCCCCCCTGTTCACTTTCATGCTCATTTTATATTGCCGAAAAATCGCAATGCGATTATTCGGCAATAGCGATATTGCACGATTATTTTATATTGTAATATATCACGAATATTCTGAGCCAATCAGAGTGCTCCATTCCGCATTTCTCGAAATTTCGCAATTATTTTGTATTGTAATATATCACAAATATTCTGAGCCAATCAGAGTGCTCCATTCCGCATTTCTCGAATATTCGCAATTATTTTATATTGTAATATATCACGAATATTCTGAGCCAATCAGAGTGCTCCATTCCGCATTTCTCGAATATTCGCAATTATTTTATATTGTAATATATCACGAATATTCTGAGCCAATCAGAGTGCTCCATTCCGCATTTCTCGAATATTCGCAATTATTTTATATTGTAATATATCACGAATATTCTGAGCCAATCAGAGTGCTCCATTCCGCATTTCTCGAATATTCGCAATTATTGTGTATTGTAATATATCACGAATATTCTGAGCCAATCAGAGTGCTCCTTCGGCATTTGCCGAATATTCGCAATTATTGTGTATTGTAATATATCACGAATATTCTGAGCCAATCAGAGTGCTCCTTCCACATTTCTCGAATATTCGCAATTATTTTGTATTGTAAAATATCACGAATATTCTGAGCCAATCAGAGTGCTCCTTCCGCATTTCTCGAATATTCGCAATTATTTTGTATTGTAAAATATCACGAATATTCTGAGCCAATCAGAGTGCTCCATTCCGCATTTCTCGAAATTTCGCATTCGCAATTCGCATTCGCATTCGCATTCGCAATAGCGAAAATTCGCAATAATTTCATTTCCAAAAAATATCACGAATATTCGTATTTAGCGAATATATCTCGAATATTCGACTATATATTCGAGATATATCGCGAAATCGAATATGGCATATTCTGCTCAACACTAATAATCATAAGAGAATCTGCTCATTAATGGTTCAAATCTCAGCCAGTTCCTGCTGAACCAGCTGAGATTTAAACTGTCTATGGCTGGTCTTAGCTCTTAGGCAGCCCATGCATTGATCACTTTTTTTCATTCAACTATTAGGTTGAATGAAAAAAAAAAAAGAAATGATCCAATTCCACCATCTACACATTATAGGTGGATGGGGGAATCCTCCCAGTGTGGACCAGTGCTGGAATAACCAGAGTTGTTGTCCTGTCCCGGCTATTCACAGTGCTGGTCTCTGTCTCCTTGGCAGCGGCGGCAGCACATTGGAACCCAGTGCTGGTTACTTTATGGGGCTGATGTACAGGAGGGCCAGCACAATTTGTTGTTAGAGATGGGCTGGGCATGTTCAAAAATCCACATGCCAGAGCCTGCCAGGAAGCCCACACTGCACAGCGCTAATCACAGGCAGTGAGAGATTTCCCGGTCCGCAGCTCTGCACAGATCCGGAAATGTCTCACTGCCTGTTATTAGCACTGTGGAGTGTTGGCTTCCTGGCGGGATTGGGCATGTGGGATTTCAAACACACCCGAGCCCATCTCTATTGGTTGTAGACAGTTGAGCTCCCTGCAGGTTGCTTAGCAGCAGTGGAGCCTTCTCTGACATGCTGATCGGGATGTAATCCAGGTGATGCTCCCAGTCAAATCCTAGTGTTAAATATCAGAGATTGTATTGATCAAAGCTCACACTTTACAGCCATAGAGCCCACACTTTATGGGCATAGAGCCCACACTTTACAGGCATAGAGCCCACACGGCTGCGGAACATACGTTTGATTATATATATATATATATATATATATATATATATATAGTTGTACTCTTGATGCTAATAAATACTGTGTTTATTAGATCTGACTGCGAGCATTACCTGGATCACATCCCGATCAGCATGTCAACAGAGAAGGTTATACAGCATTACTGCTGCTAGGTGACCAGCTGGGTGCTCAGCTCTATATAACCAATAGTGCCAGCCTTCCCCTGCATGCATATAATGCATATAATGTCACCAGCACTAGGTCCTAATGGACTGCCGCCGCTGCCAAGGAGACCAGATGCCAGACCAGCGCTGTCAATAGTAGGGACAGGACAGCTGGGGAACACCACAGGGGCAGAACACCAGGGCTCGGTGGCAAGACAACCTTTGCAACCCTGAAAGTTCTCCCACTGCTTTGGACCCTTATATTTTCTTGGTGTGCTGGTGACATATGTCTCTTGGTTTCTGCCACCCTGGGGGGCCCCAGTATAGTAGGAAGGGAGCTCACTGCAGAACATGTAAAAGGGCCCGTTGTGGGATCGTAGTAAAGGGCCCCAGGAGATATATATATATATATATATATATATATAAAATTGCATTTTATAGTTGGCCCCCCTACTTCCCTACTTTTGTCCCTGTCCCCCCATGTGCCCCCCCTAAATATGAAAGCTGGAGACGCCACTGAACAAAATAAGGATGAGACCTTGAGCTCAATCAAAAAGCAGCTTAGAACAAAAGCGGCAGATGCTCCCCAAAATTATGTATTGCAGGACGATCTACTATTAAGAGAGACTTCAGAAGGGAGAAGGTTTGTAGTACCCTCCCAGCATCAGAAGGCAATCTCCACAAACAAAAGAGATTGATTAGGTCAACATATGTACAAGGATCAAAGGAAGTCATTCTCTATTGGAGATGGTATGGTCACGATTGTCCCCAGTGGCTAGGTAGGGAAGGACGGTTAATAACAAGGAAATAATCACGGAAGTGCAATGATTGGGTGAATGGCAAATGGGTGGAAGTGGGTGTGTGCTTGAAGGGTGAATGGACAAAACCAAATTGCAGTGGGTAAAAGCCCTCTTTTCCCATTCTGAGCTCAGCCGAGGAGGAGCGAAAGTGTTGAGTATACCTCTATCTTATTTGCCAGTATTGTATTAGGCCATAGACATTTTCTGTTAGAATATTGTTTATTATGCTATGGACAGTTTCTGTTAGAATAAATGTAACTGTTTGACTCAAATGTGTCTGTCTTATTAAATAACTTCTAGCCTTAGGCCTAGTACATGCTCTGGTCTTATACATTAGCAAGCAAGGGACTTATATACAACTATACAGATGCAATAGTTATATATGTTATAAGTTACAGTAAAGGATAATAAGACACATATAGTTATTATTGCATGTTTGATTTTACACATACACACACTGCAAAGATACTGGAGAGGTGGGGCAGCTATAATCTTGGGATTTTTTTAAAAAAAACAGGATTTTTACATACTATCCCTGGTTTTACTGAAGCTGGCAACCCTGATGGGGCCCCCTAGTGGCATAGGGCCATCGGGCAGTGCCCGAGAGCCCAAATGGTCAGTCCACTCCTGCTGGTTATCATTCCTGAACTAACGGAGGTACAGTGGGAGGACATGTTGGCCTAGTATGGGCCTACGGTTCTCTCAGCTAGAGATAAATTCATACAGCTCAGGTACCTACACCAAATGTACTGTTGAAATTACATAGAATGGGATGGAAAGACAACCCCACATGTCACAAATGCTTGTCAGCGGACTGTTACTTTCTCCATATGGTCTGGGAATGCAATAGAAAATGCCTATTATGGTCACAAGTGACACAGTTCATAGCTGATACATTTGATCTGCCGAGCATGAGTAATAGTATGAGAACGTTGCTTAAACTATTTTTTTTATGTTAGAAAATTGATTGTCCTTAACTGGATAAAAAGGGAATATCTTACGCTGTCAGCCTGGAAGGGCCTGGTCAATGCTAATGTAACAATGTATAAAATGACTTATGAATCCACGGGCTGTCCCAAGAAATTTAACAAGATCTAGGAGAAATCTTAGATCTTGTTAAATTTCTGGAGACACTGTGCAGTCCAACACTTCAGAGATTCCCTACTGACAGGGCGAAGGGGAAATAATATATAGAGTGAGAGATGGATGCGAGAGTGGGGTATTAGATGGTGAACAGCGCACAGCACACAAGGTTACGGGGGTGGTTACCCTCATCAGGTTGTTGTAGGATAAGATTGGGATTATTGTGCCTCTATTTAGGCTAGGCACATGGTTGAAGTGTTGTTATAAGTTGAAAAAAAAGGAGCTGAATATATGTTGAAAAATGCCATAGAGATGAACAATTTATATTGCTGTGTGTACATGATATTGTTTATTGTTGGATGATGCTTTACTTATTGTACTTGTTGACTTGTATATACATTTGGGAAATGGAAACCTTTTAAAATATATATATATTTATATATACTGTACATCAAAATACATTGATGAGTTGATGTGAGTCTGAAAGAGTGGGTGCTTCTAGACAAGTTGCACTTGCATAAAATTTAGTAAATGAAAGGTGTAAGACGAGGATAATAATGCTGGGGAAGAAAATTACAGTGGGAATCTGTGCAATTTTGAAGGTAAGGTTTAAGTTCAGCTTTAAACATAACTATTGTGTGAAAACATTACCTGCATTATGTCCTGGGCCTGGCCATACTGACTCTACGGTGCCATTGTCGACATGGCATGCCAAAACTGAAGCTACCCAATTCCCTTTCTACCCAGTACCCACAGAACTCTCTTCACATGCTTCTGTGTGTGTGAAGGATCAACAGATTTTGGAGGAGGTAAGAAGACGGATGAAACCAAGTCACAGTCTTTTTAAATGAAGTCTGAGGGTACCTTCATATGAACGTTAAACACCCTACAAACTGCCTAAAGTAGAAATTTTCTGCTATTTACAGTATTTTGTCGCTTCTATGATTCTATGATCTCTGCTCTTATCAAAGTAGTAACTTTGAATCTGTGCAGACATGTTTTGAGGTATCCCGGACACGTCAAAATTTGCATCGTATATATCTGAGAGATAATTAATGAGTCTAAGGTCCCCAAACCAAAGAAACAAGGGGGGAAGGAATGGGCCAATTAGGACTATCACGGTACAGGTACATGAATGAAAAAATGAGGGTACATGATTAAAACAAAAAATAAACTTTATTCAAGGCATAGACAGTCACACAATTAAAATAATAATAACCAAGGACAACACCATGCTGAAGGTCCCCAGGTAGGGAGAAAAACACGATGGGTTGATGGTTATGACAGTCTCAACTAGTTTCGCTGAGTATTCCGCTTCCTCAGGAGAAAATCTACAAATTATTGAACAATCAATTAATAAATAACATACATGAACATTACATCAATTAAATGGGGAAACATTGGGCTGAGCTGCTCACCTAGACAGGTCCCGCCAAGATGGAAAACAGTGGGCGTAACCCAACAAGGTCCCGTGCGGTAGCCAGGGGAGACACATGCAAGGAGTGTCCTGCTAGTCTAATATGCATAATATAAGAATGTAAAAGTTGACATCTAGTTAGCTGGCCTGGGGTGAAAGTGGGGGAAATGTGTGAACACGCGTGAGTAAAATTTAGTAGGTGAAGGTGAGGATGTGGGTGCAGAGGGGGAGAGCATGCTGTCATACAGGGGCCCAGGTGTGTTATCCACCTAATACAATATAGAATGGCATGCTGTCATACAGGGGCCCAGGTGTGTTATCCACCTAATACAATATAGAATGTTTATATCTGCTTGGTGTTAACTTTAACCATTTCGTACTCTATCCACAAAAAAAATTAAAACAATTTGGCTTTATAAATACTTTAAGCGCCCTGTGTAGCCCTTTGGACTAGGATGTAAACAGGACCTCAATTTCTCTCCAAAATTTGTTTACAACCCTTCTCTTTTAGTCTGTCAACTCAAACATGCCAAGACCTCCCCTGGCCTCCATATGGCACTGGCATTTTACAGCTAAATAACAGGGCAGGACTTAGTGCTACAAGTAGACTGAGCTTAAATTAAACCTGTAGTCATTGCAACATTGATCCATCATAGTAGGCCGGTGTTTGCAGGCGGCCATTTATCTGTCTATCCGCATAGGATAGTGGACACCTATAAAGGTAATTAAAGAGTAAAGGCATCCTGAGTCTACATGTCAGCACTAGATCACAATCCTACAAATATTATGCAAGGGAACGTGTAAACCAGACAGTGACACTTTAAAATTTGGTAATTATATTATGTTAAAATAGGACTAGACATGTGCAGACTGGAATATTTTGTTTCGTTTTCGTTTGGAAAATACATTTATTTAGTTACTCCCGAAAATCGTTTTGATTTATTTAGTTTTTCGTTGGGGAATAGCTTTCGTCCGAAAATCCAATAATACTTGGTTTCTGTCGAATGGTCAAAAGAATATTCGACGGAACGTTGAATCTTTTTGGTTGCTGGTGAATGAACAAACGAATATTCGACGGAACGTCAAATCTTTACATCTCATAAATCGAAATCTATTCTCTGTAATGTCGAATCTATTATTTCTATAATGTCGAATCTTTTCTCTATGATGTGGAATATTTTCCCTATAATGTCGAATCTCTCTATATCAAATTTTTACCGCAACGAAAACGAAAATAAAGCATTTTTTATGTCGGATCTCTCGGTTTTCGTTTCTTGCACTTTCGTTATCGTTTGTAAAAACGATAACGAAAAAAATGATTTTCGGACAAAAATGCATTCTAACGAAAACAAATGCACATGTCTAAATAGGACAGTGTTTAAATATTGGGTTATTAAATAAAACCAAAAAGTATGATGGGAAGGCCTTTAATAAGTATGAAAGTTGAAATTTAATACAATAATAATAATATTAATGCCAGAGGAAAAGCTGACTGTTTTTACACAGGAAAGAAATCATAAAAATTAAAAATAAATGATACACTAGCACTGACTTCTGCCAATCAGCAAGCCTATTGGGTAATTAGACCTAAACACCTGAGTAAACTGCTGTGTAATGATTATAGCAAGCTGTGGCATTTTATGGTTACCACAACATATTATTTAGTAAGGACACAAGTGTTTATAAAGCCCGAGGGAGGTTGATTTTAGAAGGTATTTAGTGCCTGGAAATTCTGCTATACCATAGTGTCACAGCCTATAACAATGAGATTGCATAATGTTTGATCAATAGACAAAAAAAGCCCTAGCTTCAGTGATGGCTTAACCAATAACAAACTCATAATTAGAGAATCACTGTTCCTGGCAAAATCCTTCATTTTAATGTTTCCTGAATTGGGTGAAACCTATAGAGTTGCTGCAAAGAGAAAAACTTGGTATATTATTAGTCAATAAAAAAATTGTATAAGCCAAAACTTGCACATCTGAAACCTACTTTTTAATATGAAAATATGAAACCTACAGTTTTATATGATCCACAGTTCTGTAGCTCTTCTATAAAAGTATTGCTTTGAACATATACCCATATTCGGTCACGTACACCGGTATAGCATCTTAGTACGATCAACTGTGTTTGATACCCACTGATAAGCAAAATAAAATATATATACTTAGCTCATTGGCTTGGCATAAACAAGCACTCCATATCTTGGAGTACAGTACTTGAAGATAGCATTCTGTAGCTAACTACATGTGTTGCACCAAATGCTGAGCTAAATGCCCAAGCAGGATCCAGTGCCCTAAGTAACATTACAAGCGATTCTGTGCCGTGGGATTCATCTCTCAAAGATTTACCAAGGTTATACCGATGTGGATGCACTGCTTCTTTTGCTATATAAGAAGACAGTAAGATATTGATTGACAGTTGATCGAAGAATTGGAAGTATAATAAACTATTTAACCATCTCAATACCGAACACTTACACCCAGGGGTAAGAAACCTCGGCACTCCAGATGTGGTGAAACTACAAATCCCATCATGCTTCTGCCTCCAGGAGTAATGGCCTCTTATTGTCAGGGTCTTGCAATGTCTCATGGGACTTGTAGTTTCAAAACAGTTGGAGGGCCGAGGTTGCCTACCCCTGTTTTTCACCCCCTTCCTGAAAAAAAGGAAACTGTTAGCGCAGACACTAGTGTACCTATATGAATATAAACAGGCGATCTTTGGACAGTCACAGTTCGTTAGTCCATGTGGTGTAAAGATAAAAGGGTAAGTCCTAAAGAGGGGGGGATGGTGGTAGGAGGCAGCTGTCCTCAGAGAAGAGCTGACTCTGCAGGTAGTGAGAAAAGCGAAAACAACAGGAAGCGCCACCTAGTTCTCCCCAGCTCTCTCACCTCCTCTGTGCTTCTCCTGCTTTCTCATCCTCTGCATTCCATGCTGGACCTGGCTGACTTCCTGGTGGCCACAGACTAGATTCCTCCTTTCTTCTGCCCACCCGTGGAAACAAATGCACCTGAGACCAGATCACATCGTTCACTGGAGGCACAGATGAGCCTTTTTTAAACGTCTGTAAGTGCATTACTTGTAAAACTAAAAATAAGCTGCGCTGCATGAATTAATCGATAAAAATATACATGATCAATAATAACATATACACACATAATATGTAACCGATTGAACAAAGTGCTAATCAAAATTATTATAACTTATGTGATACCAAAAATGTATCAATAAATAAGCATTAAAAACATATTAAAACATGTACACACAATGATAACATCTATGCAGACCACAGAAGTCTAAGGCCTCGTACACACGATCAAATCTGTCTGCTGGAAACGGTCTGCTAGATTAGTCCAGAAAAACAATTCTGGAGCCCCTCACATATGTGAGACCCCTGTGTTCCCACTAGCATAGCAAGATCAATCCAAGGGGCAGACAAACGTGGTCAAACAGTCCAGGGTCAGTTCCAGAGCAGGCAGAGGTAGGTACAGTTAAGCGTTAGGCAAAAGCGTAGTCGTATAACAGGCCAGGGTCAGTTCCAGAGCAGGCAGAGGTAGGTACAGTTAAGCGTTAGGCAAAAGCGTGGTCGTATAACAAGCCAGGGTTAGTTCCGGAGAAGGCAGAGATATGTACAGTACAGTGCAGTGGCATAAGGGGTGTGGAGGAAAATGACAAGAAATGATACCCACCAATAATAATTTTGGTGGGTATGGTAACGGCGGAAACATACACCTATACAGAGGCCTGGTTGGGAGGGACAATCGGGACAATAATACACAGTGTCTTTTCTGACTCCTCTGGCGCACACACAGCATTTTTTCTGGCGTCTGTAGCCTCTTTCAGGGGAGGGGGTTTTCTCAGGAAAGTGGCGCTCGTGGAGTCTGCTCACGGAATCAGATCGAATATTTTCTGGTGGGTTTTCAGGGTACAAAAGGGCGGTGATGACTTCTTCTTGGTATTGCAGATAGGATGTGGGGTTTTCTGTCGATTTTTTGTAAATAACATAACTGTTATACATGGCCAAAGTGAAAAGATAAATGGAAACTTTTTTATACCATTGACGGGATTTTCTTGTGGGAAGGTAGGGTTCAATCATCTGATCATTGAAGTCCACTCCCCCCATAAACAAATTGTAATCATATATGCATGTTGGTTTTTAGATTGGGCCTTTTTTTTGGGGAACTTCCACGTAGGTGTCATCGTGGATTGTGGAAAGCATGTGGACATTTCGTTTGTCCCTCCACCTGACAGCCAATAGCTCCTAGTTTCTAAATGATGCCGACTCCCCTTGTTTGAGCTTTTCATTGACCAGTTTTTGAGGAAAGCCCTTTCTATTGGCTCTTACTGTGCCACATGCTGGGGTGTCCCTCAGGTAGAGATTGCGAAACAAGGGGAGGTTGGTGTAAAAATTGTCCACATAAAGGTGGTATCCTTTCCCAAGTAGTGGATAGATCAGATCCCAGACCACTTTTCCACTTGTTCCGATGCATTCGGGGGGCTGCAGTTGGGAGTACTTCCCTTCGTATACCAAGAAGGAGTAGAGGTACCCCGTGACTCGGTCACACAATTTATACATTTTCACCCCATATCGGGCCCTTTTGCTGGGGATGAACTGTTTGATGCCCAGCCTGCCGGAGAATTTGACCAGGGACTCATCTATGGAGATATTCTGTTCGGGGATATATAATTGGGGGAATTTTTCAGAGAAATAATTTAGGAGTGGCCGAATTTTAAATAGTTTGTCGAAAGCTGGGTCATTACGGGGAGGGCACTGGGTGTTGTCATTAACCACTTGACCACTGGGCACTTAAACCCCGTTCCTAACCAGACCAATTTTCAGCTTTCGGTGCTCTCACAATTTGAATGACAATTACTCAGTCATACAACATTGTACCCATTTGAAATTTGTGTCCTTTTTTTCACACAAATACAGTTTTCTTTTGGTGGTATTTGATCACCTCTGGGTTTTTTATTTTTTGCGCTATAAAAGAAAAACGACTGAAAATTCTGTAAAAAAAAATAAAAAAATCTTGTTTCTGTCATATTAGCGGGTTATTTCTCACACACAGCATATGCATACCACAAATTACACCCCAAAACACATTCTGCTATTCCTCCCGAGTATGGCGATACCCCATGTGTGAGACTTTTACACAGCGTGGCCACATACAGAGGCCCAACATGCAGGGAACGCCATCAGGCGTTCTGGAACACCCAGGCCAATTCTGACATTTCTCTCCTACATGGAAAAATCATCATTTATTTGCTAGAAAATTACATAGAACCCCCAAACATTATATATGCTTTTTTAGCAAAGACCCTAAAGAATACAATGGCAGCCGTTACAACTTTTTATCTCGCACAGTATTTTCGTAGAAATTTTTTGAACGCGTGTTTTTTTAAAAAAACTGTTTTGTGCTAAAAAAAAAAAAAAACAGTAAAGTTAGCCCAATTTTTGTTCATAATGTAAAAGATGACGTTACGCCGAGTAAATAGATACCCAACATGTCACACTTCAAAATTGCGCACGCGCATGGAATGGTGCCAAACTTCGCTACCTAAAAATCCCCATAGGCGATAGTATTTGGGTATTGCAGAGTATTTGGGTATTGCAGGGTATCGCACAGGGTATTGCGGTATTGGGGTACTGGAGTATTGGGGTACTGGAGTACTGCAGAGTATTGGGGTACTGGCGTACTGCAGAGTATTGGGGTACTGGAGTACTGCAGAGTATTGGGGTACTGGAGTACTGCAGATTATTGGGGTACTGGGGTACTGCAGAGTATTGGGGTACTGGGGTATTGCAGAGTATTGGGGTTTTGGGGTACTGCAGAGTATTGGGGTATTGCAGAGTATTGGGGTACTGGGGTATTGCAGAGTATTGGGGTACTGGGGTATTGCAGAGTATTGGGGTATTGGGGTACTGGGGTATTGCAGAGTATTGGGGTACTGGGGTATTGCAGCGTATTGGGGTACTGGGGCATTGCAGAGTACTGGGGTATTGGGGTACTGGGGTATTGTGGGGTACTGGGGTAATGCAGGGTACTGGGGTAATGCAGGGTACTGGGGGATTGCTGGGTACTGGGGATTGCAGAGTACTGGGGGATTGCAGAGCTGGGATGGATTGAGGGGTGGCTGGATCTGTGACAAATGCAGTCACAGATCCAGCCACAGCTCAGCTGCTGACACCCCGCTTCCCCCCCCCCTCTCCTCGCACACTGTACCGAACGGTACAGAGAGCAGAGGGAGGAGAGGGAGGAACCGGCGTCATCAAATGACGCCGGTTTGTTTACAAGTGATCGCGCCGTCATTTGACGGCGCGATCACGTGGTAAACGGCCGCTATCAGCGGCAATTTACCGTGATCCGTGATGCGCCGGGTCTTCTAGACGTATATTTTTATCGATTAATTAATACACGCAGCTTATTTTTAGTTATTTTGATTGTATGTTTTATCTGACATTCTTTGCTGCAGCAGCAGCAATTTCACTATATTTTTTCACCATTCATTTTAATTTTGATCAATTATCATTAATAATTTAAGACCTGTGCAGTATATTTTTCACAATATATATATATATATATATATATATATATATACACACACACACACATACATATATACAGTGGATATTAAAAGTCTAGTTTTCTGTGAAAAAGATAAATAATTTTAGAACTTTTTCAAAAGTTCAAACAAAATTAAATCTTTTAGGTGGAGGGAAGTACAAATAAAAAAATAAAATATAGTTGCATAAGTGTGCCAGACTATTTTTGCAATTCTTCCTTTGCTTTTTTATTTTTCACTAATAGCTTTCAGAATTTGTGAAAGAGCCCCCCCCCCAAACCATATATTTTCTAAAAGCACACAATCAGAAGAATAAAAATACTACAGATTTTCCACAAATGTTTATCAAACCAATATATTTGCAAAACATACGCTAAAACCATTATTAGTAGATAAAAACACAGCAAATTTTACAAAATTCCTACTAAATATAAAAGCTTAACTTGTATTGAGTTACTAAATAACAAATATTTGTAACATTTAAATTGTGCCTTTTTGGGAAATTGTGAAAATTGAACAGATGCAAAAATGTATTCATTTTTTCCTTTATAGCTTTTAGAATTTGTGAAAGACCCCAAAAACCATATAATTTCTGAAAGCATATGACCTCTAGAAAAAAAAAAAGGTGCTACTGATTTTTTAAACCCTGTGGTATATGCACAAATGTTTATCAAATCTATATATTCGCAAAAAATACACAAAAAATAAACCATTATTAGCAGATAAAAACATAGCAAATTTTACAAAATCCCTGCTAAATTCCTACTAAATATAAAAGCTTAACCTATATGGAGTTAATAAATACCAAATATTTGTAACTGTTAAATTGCATCTTTTTGCAAAATGGTAAAAATCAAACATACCCACAAATTTCTTACAAAAACTGGAGGTTTTAATTTTTCACTTACAGCTTTCAGAATTTTAAAAGACCCCTCAAACTAGACATTTTCTAAAAGCATGTGACTTCTAGAATTAAAAAAGTGCTACTAATTTTTTGGGCACCACAATAATTGCCCAAATGTTCATCATATCGTTATTTTCACAAACAATACACTAAAATCATTAACCACTTCAGCCCCGGAAGAATTGGCTGCTGAATGACCAGGCCATTTTTTGCTATTCGGCACTGTGTCGCTTTAACTGACAATTGCACGGTTGTGCGATGCTGTACCCAAACAAAATGAAGTCCTTTTTTCCCCACAAATAGAGCTTTCTTTTGGTGGTATTTGATCATCTCAGATTTTTACTTGCCAGATATTTCTGCAGCTCCTTTAATGTTGCTGTAGGCCTGTTGGCAGCCTCCCTGATCAGGTTTCATAAATTTTGGAGGGAGGTCCAGTTCTTGGTAATGTCACAGTTGTGCCATATATTCTCCACTTGATGATGAGTTTCTTCATTGTGTTCCATGGTACATGTAATGCCTTGGAAATTCTTTTGTACACTTTTCCTGACTGATACCTTTTTTTTTTTTTTTGTATAATCAGTATTTTTTTTTATAAAACACATAACAGGACATGTCCAACAGTCAGTGATAAAAGAACAACTCAGACCTCGCAGGGTCGTGTAAACAGAAATGGCACACATAAACAGGTTGGACAGAGAAAAAGGGATTTTTAAATACAGCTTACCTGTAAAATCCTTTTCTTGTAGTACATCACGGGACACAGAGCGGCATATTCATTACTATGTGGGTTATATGGAGTACCTTCAGGTGTGGACACTGGCAATCTCAAACAGGAAGTCCCCTCCCTATATAACCCCCTCCCCTAGAGGGAGTCCCTCAGTTTTGTAGCAAGCAGTATGCCTCCCAAAATGGTCACCCAAAAGAGGGGTGGGAGCTCTGTGTCCCGTGATGTACTCCAAGAAAAGGATTTTACAGGTAAGCTGTATTTAAAAATCCCTTTTTCTTTCTCGTACATCACGGGACACAGAGCGGCATATTCATTACTATGTGGGATGTCCGAAAGCAATGCTTTAATGAGGGGAGGGAGACATCTTCCAAAGAAGGATTCAATTTAGAGATAAACTCAAATCATAATAATAATTCCAACTTAGTCAAGAAAAAACTTCTTTTTTTTTTTTTTTTTTTTTTTTTTTTTTTATAACCAAGGGTGCTTCTGATCCCGAGGATTTCAAACTGCAGCCTGTAATACTGCCTGTCCAAAGGCAGAATCCGCATTTCTTCTCACGTCTAGTTGATAAAACCTTGTAAACGTGTGGACTGATGACCACGTTGCTGCCTTGCATATCTGAGCCATAGAGATCTGATGGTGTGCTGCCCAAGAGGCGCCCATGGCCCTGGTAGAATGGGCCTTTACCGACAACGGAGGAGGCAACCTCTTCAATCCGTAGGCTTGAATGATTAACTGTCTAATCCATCTCGAGATGGTGGATTTTGCAGCTGCCTGCCCCTTCTTGGGGCCATCTGGTAGAACGAATAACACATCTGTTTTCCGGATCTTTTCTGTAGCTTTAAGATAGGCCTTCATGGCCCGGACAATATCCAAGGTATGCAGCAACCCCTCCTTTCTGGATGTAGGTTTTGGAAAGAAGGATGGTAGTACCAAATCCTGGTTTAAGTGAAATTTGGATATAACCTTTGGTAGAAAGGAAGGATGGGGTCGTAGAACTGCCCTGTCCTTATGCAGAACGAGATATGGTTCCTTACACGATAAGGCTGCTAATTCTGACACTCTCCTGGCCGAAACTATGGCGACCAAGAAAACCAACTTTCTTGTCAGTAAGAGTAAAGGAATCTCAGCCAATGGCTCAAAAGGCTGTTTCTGTAGAGTGGACAGGACAAGATTTAAGTCCCAAGGACAAATTGGTGACTTGACCGGAGGATTAATACGCAAGACCCCCTGTAAGAAGGTCTTTACCAGCGAGTGGGTGGCCAGCGGCCTCTGAAACCACACTGACAGAGCTGAGATCTGTCCCTTGATTGTGCTTAGTGCCAGGCCTTTATCCACTCCTAGCTGGAGAAAACTTAACACCCTATCAATAGTATATTTGCGGGAATTCCATCTTTTGGATTCACACCAGCCTATGTAGTTCCTCCACACCCTGTAATAAATCACCCTGGAGACCGGCTTTCTAGCCCTAATCAGGGTAGGGATTACCTGCCTAGACAGACCCCTACCCCTGAGAATCAGGGATTCAGCCTCCAGGCCGTCAAATTTAGACGCTGTAATGTAGGATCGGGCCTTGTGAGAGTAGGTCTGGTTGTAGAGGAAGAGTCCAAGGGTCTCCCACTGCCATCTTCAGGACTAGTGAGTACCAAGTCCTCCGGGGCCAAGCCGGAGCTACTAGAATGACTGGCTTGTTCTCCACTCTGATCTTGCGCAACAGGCGCGGGAGTAACTGTAGTGGAGGGAATGCATATAGAAGTTTGACTTGATGCCAAGGGCAAACCAACGCATCGGTTCCGCAGGCCATAGGATCCCTCGCTCGAGACACGAACCTGTCTAGTTTCTTGTTGAACCTGGATGCCATTATATCTACGTCCGGCATTCCCCACCTCTGGCAGATTGTCTGAAAGAACTGGGGATGCAGAGACCATTCCCCTGGCAACAGACTCTGGCGACTTACGAAGTCTGCCTGCAGATTGTCCACTCCGGGAATGAATATCGCTGAAATGCAGGGTACATGAACCTCTGCCCATTGAAAAATCAAGTTCACCTCCCTCTGAGCGGCCTGGCTTCTGGTTCCCCCTTGGTGGTTTATGTATGCCACTGCCGTGGCATTGTCTGACTGGATTCTCACCGGGAACCCCTTTAATCTGGAGGTCCATGCCAGAAGGGCTAGGCGAGCAGCTCTGATTTCCAAGATATTGATGGAGAGCTGCCTCTCTACTTTCACCCAAGTTCCCTGGCGGGAGAACCCCTCGAAGACCGCCCCCCAGCCTGCCAGGCTGGCGTCTGTGGTAACTACCTTCCAGACAACAGGGCTGAAGGATTTTCCCTTTAGAAGGTTCTGAGGGTTCAACCACCAGGCCAGGCTTTGTCGGACCCTTGATGATAGCGTCAAAGGGGACTCTAAGGCATGTGCCCTCTTGCCCCAGGCTGCTAGAATGGCTGCCTGTAGGACGCGAGTGTGGATCTGAGCGTACGGTACTGCCTCGAACGTGGCCACTAGCTTGCCTAGTAATCGCATACACAGGCGAATAGTTGGTTTTTTCTTGTTTAGAACCAACTGAACCAACCCCTTGATAGCCTCGATCTTTACAAGGGGCAGGAACACCTTTTGATGTTCTGTGTCTAACCTCATGCCGAGGTATTCCAACTGCTTTGTAGGCTGGAACGCTGACTTTCCCCGGTTTAGGACCCAGCCGAATTCTTCGAGGTACCGAACCGTGAGGTTTACTGCCTTTTGCAGACCCGGCCGTGAGTGATCTATGATTAAAAGGTCGTCCAAGTATGCTAGGACTGTGACCCCCTGGATCCTTAAGTTGGCCAGAACTGGGGCTAGGATCTTCGTGAATACCCGGGGGGCCGTGGCCAGCCCGAAGGGG
This sequence comes from Rana kukunoris, assembly GCA_029574335.1. Taxonomy (NCBI): domain Eukaryota; kingdom Metazoa; phylum Chordata; class Amphibia; order Anura; family Ranidae; genus Rana; species Rana kukunoris. The sequence goes on from CM056051.1 coordinate 192,542,302, forward strand.
AGCGCCCTGAATTGGAAGTGTCGCTACCCCACCGCGAAGCGTAAAAATCTTTGATGCGACTGAAAGATTGGTACATGAAGGTAAGCATCCTTTATGTCTATGGAGGCCAGAAAATCGTCCTTCTGAAGCGCGGCGGCTGCTGACCGTCTGGATTCCATCCGGAAGGAACGAACCCTTAGGAAACCGTTTAACCTCTTTAGGTCCAAAATTGGCCTGACATCGCCGTTGGGTTTTGGTATAACAAAGAGATTGGAATAGAAACCTAGGCCTTGCTCTTGGGCTGGCACCTCTATAATTACGTTCTGGCAAAGCAGGTGATCCAAAGCTGCCAGCATTGAGGCCTTCCTTGCTGGATCCCTTGGTAGCCTTGATTCTTGAAAATAAGGCGGAGGATACCTTAGAAACTCCAGTCTGTAACCTGTGGTTACAGATGCCCGGACCCATTTGTCGGGGATCTTGGCTTCCCAAACTTCTGAGAAGAAACGAAGCCTTCCCCCCACCCGTGAGAGTGGGGGCGCCCCTTCATAAGGCAGACTTAGGGGCTGTCTTTGACGGCTTGCGATACCACGGCCTCTTACCCCCAGGGGTCTGTCCCTGCGATCTACTGTTAACGTTGGATCGTGCAGGCGGCCGTCGATACTGCCTGGAATTTGAGGGCCCTGAGACAGGAAAGAGCTGCCTTTTAAATGTAGGAGCCCGGAATGTCTTTTTTACCGGTAAAAGGGTACTCTTGCCATTTGAAATAGTCTGAATATATTTATCCAGATCCTCTCCGAAGAGTCGTCCTCCATGGAAGGGAAAACCTGCCAGAAGCTTTTTGCATGGGGGCTCCGCCGCCCAGTTCTTCAACCATAAGAGCCTTCTCATGTGCACCAAAAATAGTGATAAACGAGAGGCCTGCTGGATGGAATCTTTTATAGCATCTACCGCAAAACACAGAGCTCTGGGAATGTCAGAAAACTCTTCTGCTTGTTGGGTAGGCATGTCCTTTAACATTTCCTTTGTCTGGTCTTTTAATGCCTGACAAACTCCAATTGCAGCCACTGCTGGCTGCACCACTGCTCCTGCCGTAGCAAAGGATGCTTTTAAAAGTGTCTCTAATCTTTTATCGACCGGATCTTTAAACATATGTATGTTTTCCACCGGGCAAGTTAGTGATTTATTCACACATGAGATGGCTGCATCCACTACTGGGAGCCTCCACCTCTTGGAGAATTTTTCCTCCATGGGGTAAATGACCGCAAATCTTTTCGGTGGCAGAAAAATCCTGTCCGGCCGTACCCAATCCCGAAAGATCAATTCCTCCAAGAGAGGATGGACCGGAAAAACTGCGTTGCTTAACGGAGCTTTCAAAGAGCCCAGAGAGGATACCGGAGGAACCTGAGGTTCTGGTAATGGCAAACTAAATGCCGAGCGGACCATGTCCGTCAAAGACTGTACCCACAACCGTTCTGTCTGGGAGTCTGAAAATGGTTCCTCAGAGGCAGACCCCTCCATCCCTGAACCCTCTTGGTTCAGGTCTAGTTGATCCTCCTGTGATTCCAATTCCTCCAGAGAGAGAATCTCAGCATCTGAGGATACCCTCTTGGTGATGGGGATCTAACCCGTTTTTTTACCAGGAATAGCTCTAGCGATCAATGCTGCTATTCTCTCTTCTAGCCCCCCTAGGGATACGGCTAGCATCTCCTCTGTGATAAACACAGGGCTGGGCTGATCTGGGCCAGCCTCCGCACCAGATCCCCCTAATGGCTCATCCAAGGCGCCTTTTATGTTAATAAGTTGCGGGGAAAGTATCGGCATATCATCAGAATCAGAAAGGGAACCCTTTTGTTTTTTGGTCTTTTTTGTACCCTTTGACCCCGAACCCTTGGAAGCCATAATACAAAATCGAGGGACTCCGCCCACACAACAGACTGTAGTGGCCAGGAGTACAAAACCAGTTTAGGGGACAATAGATCACTAATGCCCAAAACTGATGGGATCCCGTATGTATATATATTTTTTTTTTTTTAATATATATTATATATATTTTTAGACATACAGTGACCCCAAACTTAGTTGCCAGCCTCCAACCTGCTGCAAATAAGGGAATTTCTTGGCTTAACAAAAAGAGTCATTTGGAACAAAGTCCCGCATGTACTACCCCTCTTCCGCCACCGGGAGTCACTGTTCTGCCGCTCTGCGTCCTCTCCTTCTGAAAATCAGTCTCAGAATGAGCACTGATCATGCCTGCTGTCTATAACAGCAAAAAGGCGCGCCCCTGTATGACGCCGCAGGCACGCCCCCCCCCCGCCCTCCTGTCTGAACGGCGCGAAAAACGTCTATAAGACGTGCGCGCGCACGCGCGCGCGCGCGCGTATGCCGGAAACAGGAAGAACATGGAGGAGCCGCGCTGCTGGAGATCCAGGAACGCAGAACAGGCGGCAGATTCAAAACCCCCGGCCAGGTAAGACTCTCCAAAGGCCCCTAGGGATCCTTACTAGTCCTAGGAAGAAAGCAGCAGGTTTAGCTAGCAACACATCTTTAGACAGGGGAACCTATTGATGGGGGAAAAGGGGTGTCATCCTGTCTCCCTTAGACATAGTGAGCACGGTTGCCCATGCAGAGCATACTTAGGCTATCCCCCCTTTAGGTTACCCCGGAGAGCCTGCTGTCGAACCAAGTCCCGCAGGCTCCCCCTTACCTGCTCCATGCTGCAGGATGTTTGCCCAGCAAACTGATCCAATCTTCTCCCATCTCCGTGGGTAACGTAGTAGACCTTCAGGCCCTGGGGTCCTATGAAGGTACCCACTGTCCTGGACCTATATAGCACCCTGGCAAACAGGAACTTATGGTTTTTACAAACTCCAAGTCCTGGGCCCAGGGTCCAGCCCTCCAAAGAGGAGCATTATAGGCAAAACCCCACGGCTTGGGGCCCGGGTACTGTCCACTTTGGCACTGAGGCTCCTTGGACAGATCCGGTTAGCCCGCCCTTAATCCCAAGGATGTGGAGCAAAGCTATTCCGTGACCAACACCTAAGACACTGGCGAAAAAACTGAGGGACTCCCTCTAGGGGAGGGGGTTATATAGGGAGGGGACTTCCTGTTTGAGATTGCCAGTGTCCACACCTGAAGGTACTCCATATAACCCACATAGTAATGAATATGCCGCTCTGTGTCCCGTGATGTACGAGAAAGAAATACATACAACAAACAAAAGCGGACATCATATGAAAAGGCCTGATCTTTCTACCAGGTAGGAGGATATTAACCACTTGCTTACTGGGCACATAAACCCCCTTCGTGCCCAGGCGAAATTTCAGCTTCCGGCACTACGTCGCTTTAACTGACAATTGCGCGGTCGTGCGACGTGGCTCCCAAACAAAATTGGCGTCCTTTTTTTCCCCACAAATAGAGCTTTCTTTTGGTGGTATTTGATCGCCTGTGCGGTTTTTATTTTTTGCGTTATAATGAAAAAAAGAGCGACAATTTAAAAATATATATATATTTTTCACTTGTTGCTATAATAAATATCCCATTTTTTTTTTTATATTTTTTTTTCTCAGTTAAGGCCGATACGTATTCTTCTACGTATTTTTGTAAAAAAAAAAAAAAAAAACACAATAAGTGACTGCTTTGCGCAAAAGTTATAGCACCTACAAAATAGGGGACATAATTATGATTTTTTTTTTTATATTTTTTTTTACTAGTAATGGCGGCGATCTGCGATTTTTATTGGGACTGCGATATTGCGACGGACACATCGGACACTTTTGACACATTTTTGGCGCCATTCACATTTATACAGCGACCAGTGCTATAAAAATGCACTAATTACTGTATAAATGTGACTGGCATTGAAGGGGTTAACACTAGGGGGTGAGGAAGGGGTTAAATGTATTGCCTGGGTGTGTTCTGACTGTGTGGGGGGAGGGGGGTGACTGGGGGAGGTGATCGATGCTGTCTCCCTATGTACAAGAGAAACAGCATCTGTCACCTCACTGACAGGACGTGAAGCTCTGTGTTTACACTCAGAGCTCCACGTCCCTGCTCTCTCACCGACGATCGCGTGTACCTGACGGACATCGCGGCCGCCGGGTACACGCATCGGATCCTCGGTGATGCGTCGGGACTGTTTTTCCCCGCCGCGCGCCACCCTGTGGCGCGCGCGGGGAATTACAAGCAAATCACGTCCAAAGACGTGACCCCGGCGCCTCAGGTCTGCGCTGTTCACGTATTTTGTCAATAGCGCGGACCTGAAGTGGTTAATGGAGCCCAGGAGGGGGGGGGCAATGTCAAAAATGGCTGTGGGGGTGCAGAGGGCTTGTGTGGCAATTAGGCCTGCCCCGGGACAACCGAGTCCCTGGAGATGAGCCAGGGGGGTTGTCCCCAAAAGTGTACGAAATATAAGTGTATGAGATATATGCATCAACACTGTACCCCCTGCTCATCTGTCCCACCACTATAAACCCCTGATTATCTGTCCCACCACTGTACCCTCTGCACATCTGCCCCCCTTTGTACTCTCTGCTCATCTCTCCCACCACTGTAACCCCCTGCTCATCTGCCCCACCAATGTACCCTCTTTCTCAACTTCACACTTCAAATCAGCCTTAATTCCTGCACCTCCAGTCGTCAGACAAGTCCAAATTCATGCACCTTAACACCTCAGATCACTGCATCCCCCCCCCCGTTCTCATCTGTCCCAACACTGAGCCCTTGATAGCAGAAAACAAACACTCCTGCGCGAGTCACCAGGTGGACTAGATTTCGTAGTCGATAATACATCCGGCCTTGATATGCCCTCAGGGATAGGGGTATCTTAGCCATCAAAAAGAGAAAAAATAACAAAAGCAGAGCCCCGAGGAAGACGGTAATTCTTTGAAATGCGTCAGCCGGCAGTGGCCCCTGAAATCTCCTGTTACAATCTGGAGTCTGTTGTCATCTAGACCAATTGCTGTCATCTGGAGAAAATCTGTATCGCAAGTTTTCATCCATGTGAGTAGTTTTTTACTTAATTTTTAATAAAATATATCCAAGGATAATGCACAGGGTTGGTGCACCCTTTTTTTCTTTCTTCTCTTTCCAACATTGAACGCCCCTGCTCATCTGTTCAACCAATGTAACCCCTTGCTCTTCTGTCTTACCGCTGAACCCCCTTCTCTTCTGTCCTACCACTATAACCCCCTTTCTCATCTGCCCTACCACTGTACCTCCTGCACATCTGACCCACCACTGTACCCATGTAATCTTGTGTCCCACCACTGTACCTCCTTTCTCATCTGTCCCACCCACATACCTCCTTACACATCTGCTCCACCGCTGAATCCCCTTCTTATCCCTCCTACCACTGTACCCCCTGCTCTTGTCCCACTGCTGAAATCCCTTCTCATCTGTTCCAACACTGAACACCCCTGGTCATCTGCCCCACTGCGGTAACCTGTTCTCATCTGTTATATGCAGATTGGTGCAGGGAAGCAGAGATGAGTCATAGCTACCTGCCCTGGCACTCTCATCCCCATTGATCCACCTCTCGCATCCAGCCCAGTGATGTCACATACAAGCATCTGGAAGGAATGCGCAGTATAGACATTTTCAGTGAGATTTTCGGGAAGCAGTGGGCCTGCGTGCAAGATCATAAGTTGGTCGCTCCCAGCTGGAAGAAAGTGCAGCAGGCTGTGGGCCGCAACAAAAATTGGATGTGACGTTCATTGTGCTGAATACGGTCTTTGGATTAAAGAGACCCATAGTGCAGGGGTCAGGGGCCAGGAGTAAGTTACGCAGAGTTCAGGGCTTGGGTGTAGGTGATACTCCATGTCACCAACAAACTCTTTACTTTGCTCAATCTCCTCTCCAATGCACAGTCACAGTGCCAGGAGCTCTTCCTGTTGGGTCTGAAAGAGTGACCGTCCCCAGGGCGAGAACTGTCCCAGTAGTAATTGGCGCACGTACCTACCAGTAGGACGTGTGGCTCCTGGGCTCCAGACAGGCAGGGTTTCCACCTCCTCGCCGCAGCAGGCCCTTCCATCGGCTTCCCCAGGCCACCTCTCACCCTCCGCAGACCTCACCAGGTAAGCCCCTGCTCCTCAGGGCGTTCTACACCTCCCCAGGAGCCGTAGGCGGCCTAAACTCTTCCACCGGCGAAACGGCCCGCCCTCGTTCCTTATCCTCCATCTCCGGGCCCCCCAACTACCAGCCGGAATTTGAGGTACCCCCCCCCCCCTCAGCCTCCTACAGCCAGCAAATCGGACCCTGGCCCCTCACGCCACCTCGTGGAACAATTCACGGCGGTCGCGTTTAGGAAAGGCCGCGGCTTCATCCGCGGCCTAGTGGCTCGCCGCACCGGACAACCAGCAACCCCCCGGATAAATCCACAGCTACCCCCCCTCTTACCCTCATTAGATACCTCTCACTCCTCCCCCCGCTCGAGCTATCCATCCAGTCGCACGCCATCTAGACCAGGCCCCCTGATCTGTGGCCATCTGGAGTACACCTGGTAAATGCACTTTTCCCCCCCACCCCCCACAACCACAAGCGGCTCCCACTGAATATACTCAAAGGAGAGTATACTCCCCCCCATTCACTCTGCCCCAACAACCACCGCTTCCATCAGCGTTTGATCCAGGGTTCGTCCGATCGCCTCTTTAGGGGTCAGGAAGTCATTTTTTTCCCTGCCGCAGCATATTGGCACTGCACGGCCAAGTTTTTTTTGCCTTCCTCTGGATGAAGCTGGAGAGAAGATTTAGCTAATCCTCTCTCCATCACCCTGGAACCCCCCCCCCCCCCCTACCCGGTGTTGGCTACCATGGCGAATCTGCAATATTCTGCAGAAACCATTTGGGGTCTGAGGCGATTCGCTGCAATACTGCCAGCCATCACCAAAAAAGCCCTAAGAATTGAGCAACTATTGAGAATCGATCGTCGATCGACTGTCAAAAATCTCAGCCATTTACTCCGGCCTATGCACATATCATGTGCTTTGATCAACAAAAGATCGGCAGTAAAACACTGTTTAGAAATCCATGATTTCATTCTACAATACGATCTAGACTGCCTCTTCATTACAGATAGCTGGCTCACAGCCGACTGTAACACCATTCTAGGAGAACTGGTGCCAGAAAACTACCGTATTATAACAGAAAACAGAATAGGGCAAAGAGGAGGAGGCCTGGCGATGATCCACAAGACTCATCCGGCGATCACTAAACCAGTCCTTCAAAACCCTATTCCATTCATGGAAACCCTCACTCTGCAACTGCAAACTAACTCAAAGGAGACCGTTCACATTCTTCTCTGCTATAGGCCACCCGGCCCAAAATCGCAGCTGCTACCATCATTGACGGACTTCTTCTCCACTTACACCCTCAACAGCAAACACCTTTTGCTGCTTGGGGATTTCAACCTCTGGGCCAACTCTTCACTAGACCTCATTGCCTACTCCTGTATTGACCACCTGGAAGGTTTAGGGCTACAGCAACTAGTATGTGGGCCCACACATGCTTCAGGTCACTCACTAGATGTTATTTTCAGACAAGATCTGGAAATAAAATTTTTGGAAAATGAACCGTTGCCATGGACTGATCACCATGCAATTAAATTCACTATTTCCAAAATCCCCCCCGCAACAAAAACATCTAGACCAGTGACAACACACTGCACTAGATGCCAGAAGAAGCTCCATTCGGAACTCTTCAAAACGACATTAAGGAAAAAAATAAAAACAATTCAGCCGCATCAAACGGTCGTAGAAACACTGGATGCCATAAACTCAGCCCTACTACAGTCAGCTGACTTAGTAGCGCCGAAATGTAAAACCTGCATCCGGAAAAACAACTGCAGATGGTTTAACAACCGGCTGTCGTTACTGAAGCAAGAGCGCAGAAGCCGCCTGGAAAAGAGGCTCTTCAGAGGTAAAGCTCTCCACCTACAAGGCGATAACAAGAAAATATCAAAGAAATCTTCCAAGCCAAGGAAAATTATTTTTCCGTGGCTATCAACAGCGCCCTAAACCGCCCACGCAAACTTTTCAAGATGGTCACTCAGACCATGAATCCAGGATGTCTTGAAGCCCCCAATTCGGAAACACAAGAATTTTGCAATGAATTATCGGATTACTTCATTAATAAAATTGAGGGAATCCATGAAAGCATTCAGCAAAGCAATTCCCCCTCAGCCCCCCCCCCTGCAATTTTTCACACAATACCCACAGTAATTCACCACAATCAGGTAAGTTTACTCTGGAACCCATCACCATCTATGCCACAAAAAATATCATTGGTACTTTAGGTAATGGCAGAGCGCCAAATGATATCATTCCCACTAAACTGCTGAAGGAATGCGCCGACATCCTGGCACCCCCTATCACGCAGCTTATTAACCAGTCTTTCAAGGAAGGCATAGTGCCCTCACAGTTGAAAGAGGGCATAATCCAACCCATCCTGAAGAAACCCACCCTAGACTCCAAGGATCCACTCCACCGCCGTCCCATAACAGGCCTAAATGTACTCTCAAAGGTAATGGAAAAAGTAGTGGTACAACAGCTGCAACAGCATCTAGATACCCACAAGCTACTTGATCCATTTCAATCGGGTTTCCGTCCCGGACATGGGACGGAAACCGCATTGCTTAAAATATGGGACGACGCTGTCGAGGCCGCAGACAAAGGAGAATCTTGTCTTCTGGTTCTGTAGGACCTAAGCACAGCTTTCGACCACAAACTATTATTGACACTGCTAGCTGAAGTAGCCAGAGTCGCAGAAGGCGATTTATCTTGGTTCTCCTCTTTTTTGGAAAACCGATCGCAAACAGTGAAGTTAGGACCTTTCACTTCTGAGAAACGCACAGTATCATGCGGAGTCCCTCAAGGATCGCCTCTGTCACCGGTGCTGTTTAACATCTATCTTCGTCCTCTTTTTGAGATTATCAGCAGCCAAAAACTGCTCTATCACTCATATGCAGACGACACGCAACTGTATTTCCGCATTGGCAACAAAAAGGATCACCACCTCAGTCTAGAGACATGCCTCTCTTTGATAGAGGACTGGATGACAAAGAGTTATCTTAAACTCAACGGAGCGAAAACAGAACTTCTCCTGTTTCACGCCAAGCGTAGGAATCAACCTGCAACAACATGAACACCCCCGCCCATTCTGGGCAAAATCATCTCCCCTAGCGCCAAAGTCAAAAGTCTAGGGGTCATTTTTGACTCCTAAATGATAATGGACGCACAAATAGGGTCAGTAGTCAGCGGATCTCACCATCTGCTGCGCCTACTACGCAGACTTACTCCTTTCATCCCCAAAGAAGACTTAGCGGTCGTAGTGGGAGCAATTGTTAACTCCAGACTGGACTATGCAAATGCCCTTTAGCTCGGACTCCACAAGTACCAAATCGCTTGTCTGCAAGTCGTTTAGAACACAGCCACGAGACTTGTGACAGGAGAAAAACCCTGGAAATCAATCTCACCTTCACTGAGAGTCCTGCAATGGCTGCCAGTAAAAGACAGAATCGCTTTTAAAGCACTCTGTCTAACGCATAGATGTATCCATGGGAATGCGATAAAATAAAAGCTCACAATCCCAATCGCATTCTGCGATCCACCAATCAAAACCTGCTCCAAGTTCCGAAAGCCAACTACAAGTCCAAAGGAGAAAGAAGGTTCGCGATCCAAGGTCCCAGACTATGGAATGCTTTACCAACCAGCATTCGGTTGGAGGAGAATTACTTAGCGTTCAGGAGAAAGATCAAGACTCATCTCTTTTAATATCAAAGGAGACAGAAACAACAAGCGCCCAGAGGCGATTTAGTTCGCAGGTGCAGCGCTATATAAGTTTTCATTCATTCATTCATTCATATAGAGGACGGTAGTAGTAGGTGATAGAGAGGTCGGTAGTAGTAGATGTAAGGTTGCCACCTGTACGGGATTCCCCCGTACAGTGCGGGTCTGGAATCATGTGCCCGGGTTTTGTACTGTTTGTAACCCGGGCACATGATTCAGCCCAGAACAAGGGCAGATCATCCAGAGAGTGGGGACCATCAGCACACCTTTCACTGTGAAACCGCAGCAGTGGTGGCATTGTAATGAATACACTGTGTGCCTGCTGTGTGTTCAGGATTCAATGCTCCTTTCTGCCCCCCTCCCTCCCTCCAGTCTTGTGCTGTGCGGTGCCCTGTTTTCTCTGACTCCCCCTCCAATCAGCAGTGCAGTGTGCTGTGAGACCTGGGAGGCGGAGCTCACTGTAGCTCCTGTCGGGCGTGCCAGAGGAAGGGAGGAGGTGAGTGAGATGAATTTTTCTGGGGGGAGAAGTTTCCTAGGGTGGATAGTAGTACAAACTTTCATGGAGATTTTTTCTCAGGAGAAGAATCCGAGGAGATAGTGAGTTTGAGTGTGGGGGAGGGGAGGGGGGGTGTGAGGTCTACAGCAGCCCGATCACATGTGACAGATCACTTCACACTTCTGAACAGTCTGTACAAACATCATCCAATCCAATTGTTCAGACTGGATAATGTGGGGTCATTTATAGCCATTTATGTAACCTGTGTGTGTATGTGGTGAGTTCACACTTCTGATACAGACTCAGAACCTGTATACATGTACCATCAGAAGTGTGAACTCACCACATACACACACAGGTTACATCAATGGCTATAAATGACCCCACATTATCCAGTCTGAACAATTGGATTGGATGCAGAGTGCTAGAAGCTGGATTACATAGATCTGTACATACATCTAGTACTGTTGTGTGATTCATTGTTGTAAATGTTTTTAGTGGATGAGGTTTTTTTTTATACATCGCTATCTGACCACTTCTCAGCCCCCAACTCCCCCCAGCTTGCATCACCCCCAGATCACGTCATACAGACATCACTCCGAGCTGCTTCCTACCCCCCCCCCCAGCTGAGGGACATCGTTCCATGGTCACTTTCCTTCCCTTAGCTTCATCCCATAGACACCACAAGAAATCCCTCCCCATACTGCCACCGCCATACCCTCTGACCTCCTCTCCTGTACTAACTGTGCCAATCTTACCTTCCGCACTCCTCTCCTGTACTAACTGCGCCCATCATACCCTCCAAACTCCTCTCCTGTACTAACTGCAGCCATCATACCCTCTACACTCCTCTCCAGTACTAGCTGCGCCCATCATACCCTCTGCACTCCTCTCCTGTACATACTACACCCATCATACCCTCTGCACTCCTCTCCTGTACATACTGCCCCATCATACCCTCTGCACTCCTCTCCTGTACATACTGCCCCATCATACCCTCTGCACTCCTCTCCTGTACATACTGCCCCATCATACCCTCTGCACTCCTCCTCTCCTGTATATACTGCCCCCATCATACCCTCTGCACTCCTCCTCTCCTGTATATACTGCCCCCATCATACCCTCTGCACTCCTCCTTTCCTGTACATACTGCCCCATAATACCCTCTGCACTCCTCTCCTGTACATACTGCCCCATCATACTCTCTGCACTCCTCCTCTCCTGTACATACTGCCCCCATCATACCCTCTGCCCTCCTCTCCTGTACATACTGCCCCATCATACCCTCTGCACTCCTCTCCTGTACATACTGCCCCATCATACCCTCTGCACTCCTCCTCTCCTGTATATACTGCCCCCATCATACCCTCTGCACTCCTCCCCTGTACATACTGCCCCATCATACCCTCTGCACTCCTCTCCTGTACATACTGCCCCATCATACCCTCTGCACTTCTCTTCTGCAGAACCCTGTGCATTCAAATGTAATTGGGAACTCTGGATTCAGATCTAAAGGAGAACACGGTTGACTCTGATATAAAGGGGGACTTTTGTGATTAACTCATTATTAGAAATGTTATTTAATCACAGTATATACTACATAAAAAAATAAAAATTAGCTGTGCATTGCTTTGTACAGAGGTAATGAATTTAATGTACTACAAAAATAATTATATATATATTGGTGTGCGCTGCTAATGTGTTCGGGTTTGGCTTGACGAAAAGGTGGCAGCCATAAGTAGATGACGCAGAGCTGAGGGGTCAGTAGTAAATGACACATATACACACATAATTATATAGATTTCAACAAGGTTCCCAGAAGCACAACAGTAATTTCACAAATTGTCACCTGTGTTTTTTTCAATTACAGTAAAATCCCCTCTTTCTGAGATTGATGGTGGCAACCAAGTCAGTTATCTTCCTCTAGATGGTGGGTGAGGCTGGACTGTGATTGACCTAGCACAAATGCACCCAATCTCTTTCCCATCACAAGAGCTGAATGGAACCGTGAGTGGCAAATGCAGCTACAGCAGAGTTTGAGAACCAATGTTTTCCCATCTTGTACAATATGTGGGGGCTGTGAATTCTGAGATCGAAATGCATTAGTGATGCAGAAGCTGTGTCTCACTGACACTTCCATGTGCTGCTCTGCTCATGGGGGGGGGGAGTTGCTGGAAAAGGAGGCTTTGCGTGCCACCTGTGGCACCCGTGCCAGGGGTTGCCTACCCCTGGCCTAGCCATTTAGAGGAACCCAAAATCCAAGGAAGCACCTTCATTCATTCTAGGGAGATACATTATGTAACTAATTTCCTATCACATTTTTTGAGACCCTGAAGCACCAGGACAGTAGAAACACCCACAGAATGGCCATATTTCGGACAGTAGACTCCAATAGTCTCAAGCGTGGGTTGCAAGGCCTTCTCCCAATAAGATTTAAAAAAAAAAAGTTTAGGTTTCCAGACGCATTTCAGAAGCATCCTTAAAGGCTCTCCTTGCCCCTCCCTCCTGTTGAGTGCCCCCACAGCAAGCAGCTTGCCAATGGCACCGCGTTACTGTCTCAACCAATGAGGAGATGAGTCACTGCCAGCCGAGACACTACTGCAACTTCGCTGGATTTAGAAGGACATCAGATTAGTATTAGAGGGGCTGAGGGGGAGCTGAACACAGAAGGCTTTTTATTTTAATGCATAGAATGTATTAAGATAAAAAAAACTTCTGCCTTTAAAACACAAGATGTCGTTCACCACCTTGTGACGTTTTTGTTAAGATAGCCCACTGCATCTGCAAGGGCATATCCCATTTTTTTTTTTTTAAAGATTATAGTTTATAATTTTGCATACCATAAACAATAAAAAAATAAATAAACTGTAAAAAAAAAAAAAACACATCAAGATAGAATGTACTGCATTCCAAAGTTAAACACTGTATTAAGTTATTAAAGGGGCCACATTGCTAAATTTAACCTTTACAGTTTACAGTCACTCCCACATTTGAGAGTCCTCATGTGTCATTTAAAAAAAAAAAAAGAAGGAAGAAGAGGAAAGGAGGCAGAAGAGAGAGACATAAAAAAAGGTGATGAGAAGCAAGTACTGCAGTGGGTGGCACTAAAAGACAGGTTTAAGGTAAGTTCCTTCATCAAAATACAAAATAAATGAAAGGAAGAAAAAAAAAAAAAAGCAGTTCAATGACCTAAATAAGACAAGAGAAGTCTTGGAGAAGATGAGAGCAGTATTCAGAAGTTCACGCCACGGGGACCATGGATTTTTAATTACTCCTCTATTATAGAGAGAAGCCATTAAGTCTTCCATTTGCATAATCTCATTAATCCAGGCAAACCACTGGGACAAATTTGGTGAAGCAGTCTGCTTCCAAAGACTAGGAATGGTAGCCCTAGCTGCATTTATCAGATGAATAGCATTTTCCTTTTTGGTTAATTGTACCACACGCTGGACAGTTGTGTGGCGTTTACCCTCTTGAAGTGAAATAGAAGACACAGCGGGGTTGATTTACTAAAACTGGTTTCTATGCAGAGCTACACCAGATTTTGCACTCTCCAATCAGCTTCCAGTTTTTTTGTCAAAGCTTATTTGAAAAAGCTGAAGCGAACTGGCTACAATATACAGCTGCACCAGATTTTGCAGTCTCCAATTCTAATAAATCTGTCCTAGTGTATACCAGAATGGATTAAGTTAAGACATTTTGAATCCATGTAACACGGAATAAAGGCCAAGAAGCCCAACATAAGAGATAATAGGGATAGGAGTGAAGAAATCGAAGCAGATTGGAATCTTTTTTGAGCTAGCATACATGTAAGACCAATCAACAAATGGGGAATAGGATTCAGTGGATTCTGTGCCGACTTTCAAGGAAGGCTCTCCGTAGCAAAGGTGTATTGTATTGGCTTAAAACTGGTCAGCTGGATTTAGACTTTAATTTGTCCAACACCTCTTCACAGGTTGATAATGCTGCTGTTCAAGGGTGGATAGTGCTACTCCACAGATACAGTAGTGTAGTAAGCATTGCCACCCTAGGAAGTGTGTTATTGGTCTGATCACCAAATGAAAAAGGGATATAAAAAAGGAAAACAAATGTAGCTGCTACATTTCCTGGTAAGGACTAGTAAACTGCAATATATTTGTTTAATATGCTTTAAACAAAAAAAGCACCACACGAGATGAGCGTTTATGAACATTTAATAAAACAATTGAAAATATATTTCCATTCCAGAAGACCCAGGAAAGAACTCAAGAGCTGAACAGTTTTAAAATGATCCAGTAGATAGGAAGACGTGAGAAATGTCATGTTATGTAAAGCAGACTTGAAACTACTTTTCCATACAATATGGCTGATATATGAATAAAACAACCAAAAAGGTTTGATAGAAAGGACATCTGCATTCACAGTTCTTCACAAAAAAGTTAACAATGATTGTCAAAACATATATACAGTATACATGAAAATACATAACATACAAGGCACATAATGTCACAAGACAAAGTCTTTCCTCACAGTTAATATGCCCCAAAAACCAAAACTGTGATATCGCATTTTTTAAGAAAAACAGTCAGGACAGAGAATATGTTAGATGTGCAAGGTCCTGGGGCTGCACATCACTGTTATAATAAAATAGTCAAATTCGCTATATATTAATACACGCGCTGTGCTTGGCCCCTATACTGCTCATCATTGGAGCTTAAAATAAGTTTTTCTAAATATATATATTCATACTTACCTCGGTGGATGCAGCATCAGGCTGATGCTGCAGCCGCCCCCTGACATCTCTGCACTGAGAACCGAGCCACTAAACACCGCCGATGGCTCAGTTCTCACTCCTCCCCCGAGCAGAACGAGCCCGACACTCAGTATGGCTTCTGCTCTACTTCTCTGCGCTCATTGGAGTGCTAAAGCAGTGGAGGGGAGTGGATCGGCCTGCTGAGACTGCCATCAATTAGGGCAGCTGGGGGATCCCGATCTGGAATTCATGAGGACGCGCTGCCCCGACTGATGGCAGTGATGTCAGTGAAGAATAGACTTCAGACCGCTAAAAACGGGTCACAGCAGTGCAAAACAAAATGCACGCATGTGACCCTTAGTGCTGGTTCAGACTGTTAGACAGGTTAATTTGGTTGTTCTGCAGGCTGGTCGGTAAGGAGGCCTGTTTTTTTCCTGGGCATTCCCCAGGTTAGGTTGTTATCTGTTTTAGCCTACCAATGCCACTTACGGTGATTGCCAGCAATAGATGAGGGCGGGTGGACACGTTTTTGTGTCACCTGTGGTGTTTATATTGGTCCAGCAGTACACCAGCACCTATCCAGCCATTGTGCTATATGCTGGGTGTTTGGTGCGCTACTGTACCTTTTAGGAGGGATGGCTCCCCTTCAGTCCACCTGCCCTCATCTATCCATTAAAATGCATGTGCCTCTACTATGGGGACACTCACTGTTTAGTGTTAGGACCACAGATTACAGGGTGCCTTGGTGCGGCTCTGTGGCTTACGCATGCGTTTGCAAATGCATGCGGACAAAACCCGTTTTCAACGCATACTGTTAAGACAGGTTAATTTGGTTGTTCTGCAGGCTGGTAGGTAAGGAGGCCTGTTTTTTTCCTGGGCATTCCCCAGGTTATGTTGTTATCTTAGTGCTGGTTCACACTACCCCGACTTGTGTCGCCCCAAGTCAAGTGACATGAGAAATTCAACTGAAGTGAATGAGAGCCGTCTTAATGCACACTACTGAAGTCGCTCCGACTTCAGAAAAGGTTCCTGTACTACTTCAAGGCGACTTCTAGGCAACTTGTACCCATTGATTTCAATGGAAGTTGCCTCCAAAGTCAAATCACGGTCTTAACTGAAGCAACAATACAGAAAAATAAAATTGTTTACTTAGGCAAACCCCTCCCTCCCACAGAGCTGATTATTCTGTGATTGGCCACAGCCAAAGTCGCCTATCCTGGAGGCAACTTTAAGTTGTGTTGTAAGTTGCTCCAGGTCGCACTGAAGTCGCCTCGCCCCTGTGTGAACCAGCACTTAGGAGAAGTCCAGCCTAAAAAGCTCAGGCTGGACTTCTCCTTTAAAGTCCGATTTACTCAGAGGGGCAAATATGTGGTCCTAGTTAGGCAGAGAATAAGAGAAGACTCCCATACTTTTACTGACGTTTTGTCACATATTAAACAGCAACCTGAGCTATGGGACTATGTAAAAAAATAAAATAAAAATTCTCAATTTTTAAAACAGACCATGAAAATCTGTTTTGAAGCATGGGAGAAAAAAAAAGAAAAATGTAAAAAGGAAAGAAAAAGAAATCTGAGCTTTTCCAGGAAAAAGGTGAACCCTTTCTAGCTACTTCTAATTGGATAAACCAGAACCTAGAGCTGTGAACATCAAACCTAGCCTGAAGGTGGAACAGTATGTCAGCTGATTTCATAGACAGCAAAGGCATTCTGAGAAATCCAGAACTTATGGAGTTATAACATCCTTCCAAAGAAATAACAAGTGTTAGTAAAATTTGCTACATTTACATTACAACAAAAGTTAGACACTGGATTTGATCCAAGTTTGACATATACAATTTAAAGAAGGTAAAAACAAAAATCCATTCCCTCACATCTGGCATCCGGCAAATTAAAGTATTAACCTTAAAATCCTCATCTGCCTTGACCCTCTCCACCTGTCACCACACACAGTGAATGCAACTGGGCCGACGTGACTAGATTCTCCTGCTCCAGTGTAAACCTTATCGGAAAAATAAGTGTCTTGGATTTATGTCATTTTCCAGTCACATACTCGGAACAAGCATGCAGCTAAGAAAAATCAGAATCTCTTAAAAGTGGTATTAAGCCTAGGTTCACACTAGTGTAATGCCGGGATTACATTGCTGGTTCCCGCTGCCTTCCACGAACCACTGCGGGTGTCATTAATAAAGTTAATCACACCCCCAGTTTAGTTCACAAATTGCAGTGTGAACTGGCACAGCAATTGAATAGCATAGGTGAGAACACCCATGCTATATGATTATAGTGCGGGGAAAAACAAGTCCCTGCACCATTTTTTGTGCGAATCTAATCTAATTTACAAACGTATGGCTGAACTCGCATTGTTCAGAGATCGCATGTGATTGGCACCTGCAGTGCAGGAGTGAATCAAATGCCATTTCTGCAGTGTCAACCCAGGCTAAAGGTTTAGCTTCAAAAAAGAAAATATGTTATAGATAGATGTATATCTATCTTATGCTTACCTGCCCTGTGCAATAATTTTGCAAAGAGCAACCCTCTTCTTTGGCACTCTCCATGACCAGTGCCACCAAATGTCAAGTTGCTTGCTATGGGGGCACTGGTGCGTGCTCACGCCTGAGCCCCACTCTGTGAGTCCATAAGAAACAGAGCTACAGCTCAGCCCCATCTCCTCATTGGCCCATGACTCCCGCTGCTCTCAGCCAATAAGGAGAGGGAGTCCCAGGACAGCCTAGGCCAGTGATGGCGAACCTTGGCACCCCAGATGTTTTGGAACTACATTTCCAATGATGCTCATGCACTCTGCCGTGTAGTAGAGTGCAATGTAGTTCCAAAACATCTGGGGTGCCAAGGTCCGCCATAACTGGCCTAGGCTCTCGTGCACATCGCTGGATCAAGAGGGGGCCCAGGTGAGTAGTAGGGGGCTGTGGATAGAGCAGCACAGAAGTTTTTTTTTACCTTCATGCATAAAAAACCCTTAAGCCTTTATAACCACTTTACCTCTGTACTTATTTAAATATGCTGGTGACCATACAGGCTTATCGGGCAAGACATAAATAGTACAATAAAGTACAAAGTGCAGTAACCCACAGCAATGAAATACATCACTCAATGTTTAAACCACAATTAAACAGATCCAGTTGCTGTAGGTTACTGTACTTTGCACAGTCGCTGCACTGTATTAAATGAGTCTGTTAATATTTTGATCAGAAAAAGAACAGTCTAACTAAAAGAGATGGTAAAAATGTAGCATTCAATAGAAAATAAACCAATATTTAGCAGTAACTATAGTTAAAAAAGCAGTATTAGTCCATTGTTTATTTTAGCCATACTTCTCACCTGGATCACAAGAGTGCACCTAATTGTGCTCTTCTGTGACCCAGAATCAGTGGACAGTGGGATAAAGCCAGCTGTCATCACAGAGCCGATAATAATGTCAGGATCACAATAATGTCGGGATCCACCCAGATACCGCTCTGACCCTCTTCCTAGCCGGGCGTGCCAGTGAGCGCTGGAGGGGCAGAGCAGAGCTCAGAGAGGACCGAGAATGAGTGATCAGCTTTCATGTCATCATTCAGTTCTCAGTGTTAGAACCACCGGAGGACAGCTGCATCTATATGGGCGAGTATATAGGGTTTGGGTATTGTTTTTTGTTTTATGAAACCCATACTTCTCCTTTCATATTCATAAATATTTGTCAGTTAAATGAAGAACTCAAAAGGTTATGCTAGTGTTTAGATATTTATGGGTGCCTAATGCAGTCCCTAACCCATGAGATATAATGGAGGGTTCAACTGCATACTAAACACCATATTTGCAGCAATTTTAAAAGCAATAACAGCTGCCAGGGTCCACAAATCTGTTCTCACTTAAATTATATAAACAAATAAATTTGCCACCTATATTTGGGGTGACATGGGGGGGGGGGGGGGGCTGGCATACTAAGAAATGGGTTCTGTAATTCTTCATTAACAAAAAATATACGCCAACATTGCCTCAATACGAGTTAAACAGTTAAAAAAAAATCAAGTAAAAAAATGTTTTAAGTTGTACTATATTTATTAAGCATTAATATTTAATGCAACTCCCCTTTATAAAATGTGTGATTTCTTATCTGCATAAGCAGCATTATCACAGGGCTTTCGTTTGTGAATGCAAGTAAAGAGAGGAGGTGGAAGTACAAGACTGGACCAGCTTTAATGGTAGAAACTGTTCCGGTATGGCTGAGAGCTTGAAACATGACTGCTATTGGCCCTCAGTGTAGCTTAGACATGAGTATTCAAGTAAGAAAATGCTTGGATTATTAAATGGGGTACTGTAAAAAAACAAAAAATTGTATTGTACAGTGGTTGTAAACCCCTACATTTAACAACTGAAATGACTAGCCTCGATTGATATACAGATCCTCCTTCACAAGTTGTACCTTTTAATCTGCAGTCATCTCTTCTCTACAGCCTCCTAAACCTCAAATTTTACACAGCATCTCTAAGTTCTAGCATGCTGGGGGTGGGGATCTGTAGTCACACACTGCACAGCATAGAGATGACCGGAACCTGAGACCTGAGTGGAGGGAACAGACACACCCCTCTCTACACACATTCATAGGTGAACAGGCATAGCTGAGGCTGTCAATCACAGGCTGTGCACTGGAGCTCCCCATCCCTGTCTTCCTCTTGGACTTGGCATTATCGGCCAGAAATAACTCAGATAGTTGAGCAGGCAGGCAGCAGATAGAAATCACACTCAGGCTCCGTTTACATATGCTGCTGCTGCGTCACAGCATGGGGTCCGGTGTGTGTCTTTTCACAGATTCAGGTATGAATAAGGTCAGAATTTTTGCCTGAATTTGCACCTGAAATGAGAAACAGACACACACAGGACCCTTTTTTTTAAAGCGGACCACGGTCTGCCCAGAGCTGTGTGACCCGGCTCCATTGAGAGAAGGTCACTCTCTTGTCATGCCGGGGTATCAATGCATCCAGTTTGCATATGTGTGAACCTAGCCTAAGTGCTCTAGATTGAAGCACACTATAAAAGGACATGCTTTGTTCATTTTTCAAGAGGTTTACACCCACTTTAGGGCTTATAAAAATGTAAATGTGCCTGGGGATGGGTTTTAAAGGAGTTGTAAAAGGAAAAAATGTTTTTGCTGAAATTACTGTTTACAGGGTAGAGAGCCATAATAGTTAACCGATTCCTTTTAAAAATGATTAAAAATAGATAAAAATCAATAATCATAATGTACCTACAGTTTTAGTTTCGTTTTTGCATGCCGTTTCCTGCTTCTGTGCTGTACAGAGCCACAGCGCCAATACAGAGCAGTGGTGGTTTAGAAAACGAAACTCATTGGTGCTGTGGGGTTTTAGACACACTGTAATCACACCTCCTTGATTAGTGACCACAGAGAGAAAGCTCCTAGTACTGTGGTTATCAGGAAACAGACAACCAGGAAGTGTGGAGATCAGAGAAGTAGTACAGCAACTTGAGAGCAAAAACGAACAATGAGGACATGAAAACAGCACTGCATTAAGGTAAAAGAAGCCATTAAGATAAAAAAATGTTTTCCTTTACAAACCCTTTAAGTCTTCTCATATAACAACAAGAACTACTGTCTCCTCCCACATTTATAGTATGGTATTTTTTTTTAACATTTTCTCCAACACTATTAAAATCTATTTTCCAGATATGCTGGTAGCAAAACATATTTGTAGGTTTCCCTGTTGATTTGTTTGGAAAGGAAATGGAGCTTTATTAAACGGCAGTTATGATGGAACATGAGCAGTATACACAGAAGCCTTTAAGGGACATTATTTGTTCTATTTTCTTCCTTCAGAGCCCATTAAAGTCTCTTTATAAAGGTGGGAGGTGTAATCCTGCCTTCTGTGCAATCCCATGCTACACGTAGTAGAGACGCAGAAACCTGTTTAGTGTGTAAAACCATCACTCTTAAAAACACCCTTCTGATCCTGAGAAGAGACGGAACACAAACATTAGTGGTCCCTGCGGATAGGTCTGGCTAACCGTGTAATAGTAGAAAAATTCACACATTGTTGCTGTACAGCAGTAAAATAAACAGCTGCAGTTCTGATACAAGTAGAATGTTCTAATATTCTTTCCGTTCCCACAAACACCATCATCACCTTTTATTTGGCTTGAATACAAGCTACAGGAAATAGTAAAAATTATTTACACTTAAATGTACAACATATCCCGCTATCTGTACTATATTATGAGAACGCACAAGGATATGTTGAAAGCTTTTGTTCATTTTGATGGCCCAACACAATGGTTTCCAGTAACGGTGTACACAGCATGTAGTGCTTCCTCTGAACAGAAGCGTATGATTGCTGCCGTTCTGTTCTTTGTGCAATTCCATTTAGTCCACACATAATAGAGCTCTGCCAAAAGCATCACCTTGCATTTGATCTCTGTGCATAAAAGTCGTCAATGCTATTTGTCAGCTGTCTGGTGAACAGTTTGTATATCTTGCCACAGTATGTGTGCACAGTTTTCTGCAATTCCAGTTCTAAAGGATATAATAAAGAGCGGATGAGGTCATCTCCAAAGGAAAACTATAGGGAGAAAAAAAAATACAATCGTTAATAATAATAATAAAAAAAAAAAACACGAACATAGGGACATATTTGCATAACCGAATAGCATTCGGTAACACGGCTATAGATATACTGTATGAATCTACCTTGAGCATTTCGTATTCTCTTATCGGATGCAGTATAAGCCAAGAGGACTAAGAAGCAACCTCCTGACAAGCATTCCCTCTCAGTATAATCATTTTTTATATTATCTCTCTATGCTGGTATGCTGAGACAGGAGCTGGTATTATCTGAAGATAATGTGTATGGATTACTTAAAAAATTCTTGCAAAATTTGTATATCCTACATACATTAGTACACATGGGAGTTCAAGATGTGCTTGTGCATTGCCTTTACTATACCGGTGTCATCAATTCATTGTGACAGGCACAGCAGAATAGAAGCAAGCAAAGCACACAATCTTACTTCACCTTATCTCATAAGCTTGTGTACACAAGCACTAAACTTAACTATGAATGCCTCACATTTTGGCCCAATTTTTGCCAAAACCGGCTTAAATTTTAGTCTGCAAACAAGATCCGACTCAACAAAAGTTGATTAGACTGAGTTGGATGGAAGATTCCTGGTAATGATGATGTTGAAGTAGATTGATTCTCGATTTGTGCAACCCATGTGATGAACTAGAGAAGATCGATCTGTGTATGGCTATTTTAACCACTTAAAGACCAGGCCTTTTTCTGATATTTGTTGTTTAGAAGTAAAAATCTATATTTTTTCTAGAAAATTACTTAGAACACCCAACATATATACATATATATACATATATATATATGTTGGGTGTTGTAATTTTCTAGCAAAAAAAGGGATTTTTAAATACAGCTTACCTGTAAAATCCTTTTCTTGGAGTACATCACGGGACACAGAGCGGCATATTCATTACTATATGGGTTATATGGAGTACCTTCAGGTGTGGACACTGGCAATCTCAAACAGGAAGTCCCCTCCCTATATAACCCCCTCCCCTAGAGGGAGTCCCTCAGTTTTGTAGCAAGCAGTATGCCTCCCAAAATGGTCACCCAAAAGAGGGGTGGGAGCTCTGTGTCCCGTGATGTACTCCAAGAAAAGGATTTTACAGGTAAGCTGTATTTAAAAATCCCTTTTTCTTTCTCGTACATCACGGGACACAGAGCGGCATATTCATTACTATATGGGATGTCCGAAAGCAATGCTTTAATGAGGGGAGGGAGACATCTTCCAAAGAAGGATTTAATTTTAGAGGTATACTCAGATACTAGTAAATCCAACTTAAACGAGAAATGTAAATCTCAAATCAAATCAAGGGAGCCCCCTCAGATCCTGAGGAGCTTGAACCGCGGCCTGTAGTACTGACTGCCCAAAGGCTGTATCCGCATTTCTTCTTACGTCCACTTGATAAAATTTTGTAAACGTGTGGACTGATGACTACGTTGCTGCCTTGCATATTCGAGCCATAGAGATCTGATGATGTGCTGCCCAGGAGGTGCCCCTGGCCCTGGTAGAATGGGCCTTTACCGACAAAGGAGGAGGCACCTCTTCAAACCGCAGGCCCGAACAATTAATTGTTTAATCCATCTTGCGATGGTGGATCAAGCGGCTGCCTGACCCATCTTGGGCCCTTCCGGTAAAACGAACACCACATCTGTTTTCCGAACCTTCTCTGTAGCTTTAAGATAGGCCTTTACGGCCCTGACAATATCCAACGTATGCAGCAACCCCTCTTTTCTAGAGGTGGGTTTTGGAAGAAGGATGGAAGTACCACATCCTGGTTCAGGTGGAAACTGGATATAACCTTTGGTAGAAATGAAGGATGAGGACGGAACCCCGCCCTATCCTTATGCAAAATGAGATATGGTTCCTTACAAGATAAGGCTGCCAATTCCGATACTCTCCTGGCCGAAACTATGGTGATCGGAAATACCGACTTTCTAGTCAGTAAAATCAAGGTACCTCAGCCAACGGCTCAAGAGGTTGTTTCTGTAGGGATGACAGAACAAGATTTAAGTCCCATGGACAAAGTGGTGACTTGACAGGAGGATTAATACGCAAGACCCCCTGTAAGGTCTTTACCAGTGAGTGGGTGGCCAGCGGCCTCTGAAACCACACTGACAGAGCTGAGATCTGTCCCTTGATTGTGCTTAGTGCCAGGCCTTTATCCACTCCTAGCTGGAGAAAACTTAACACCCTATCAATAGTATATTTGCGGGAATTCCATCTTTTGGATTCATACCAGCCTACGTAGTTTCTCCACACCCTGTAATAAATCACCCTGGAGACCGGCTTTCTAGCCCTAATCAGGGTAGGAATTACCTGCCTAGACAGACCTCTACCCCTGAGAATCAGGGATTCAGCCTCCAGGCCGTCAAATTTAGACGCCGTAATGTAGGGTGGAGGATTGGGCCTTGTGAGAGTAGGTCTGGTTGTAGAGGAAGAGTCCAAGGGTCTCCCACTGCCATCTTCAGGACTAGTGAGTACCAAGTCCTCCGGGGCCAAGCCGGAGCTACTAAAATGACTGGCTTGTGCTCCACTCTGATCTTGCGCAACAGGCGAGGGAGTAACTGTAGCGGAGGGAATGCATATAGGAGTTTGAATTGATGCCAAGGGCAAACCAACGCATCGGTTCCGCAGGCCATAGGATCCCTCGTTCGAGACACGAACCTGTCTAGTTTCTTGTTGAACCTGGATGCCATTATATCTACGTCTGGCATTCCCCACCTCTGGCAGATTGTCTGAAAGACCTGGGGATGCAGAGACCACTCCCCTGGCGACAGACTCTGGCGACTTAAGAAGTCTGCCTGCAGGTTGTCCACTTCGGGAATGAATATCGCCGAAATGCAGGGTACATGAACCTCTGCCCACTGAAAAATCAAGCTCACCTCCCTCTGAGCGGCCCGACTCCTGGTTCCCCCTTTGGTGGTTTATGTATGCCACCGCCGTGGCATTGTCTGACTGGATTCTCACCGGGAACCCCTTTAATCTGGAGGTCCATGCCAGAAGGGCTAGGCGAGCAGCTCTGATCTCCAAGATATTGATGGGGAGCTGCCTCTCTGCTTTCACCCAAGTTCCCTGGCGAGAGAACCCCTCGAAGACCGCCCCCCAGCCTGCCAGGCTGGCGTCTGTGGTAACTACCTTCCAGACAACAGGGCTGAAGGATCTTCCCTTTAGAAGATTCTGGGGGTTCAACCACCAGGCCAGGCTTTGTCGGACCCTTGATGATAGCGTCAAAGGGGACTCTAAGGCATGCGCCCTCTTGCCCCAGGCTGCTAGAATGGCTGCCTGTAGGACGCGAGTGTGGATCTGAGCGTATGGTACTGCCTCGAACGTGGCCACTAGCTTGCCTAGTAATCGCATACACAGGCGAATAGTTGGTTTTTTCTTGTTTAGAACCAACTGAACCAACCCCTTGATAGCCTCGATCTTTACCAGGGGCAGGAACACTCTTTGCTGTTCTGTGTCTAACCTCATGCCGAGGTATTCCAACTGCTTTGTAGGCTGGAACGCTGACTTTCCCCGGTTTAGGACCCAGCCGAATTCTTCGAGGTACCGACCCGTGAGGTTTACTGCCTTTTGCAGACCCGGTCGTGAGTGATCTATGATTAAAAGGTCGTCCAAGTATGCTAGGACTGTGACCCCTTGGATCCTTAAATTGGCCAGAACTGGGGCTAGGATCTTCGTGAATACCCGGGGGGCCGTGGCCAGCCCGAAGGGGAGCGCCCTGAATTGGAAGAGTCGCTGCCCCACCGCGAAGCGTAAAAATCTTTGATGCGACTGAAAGATTGGTACATGAAGGTAAGCATCCTTTATGTCTATGGAGGCCAGAAAATCGTCTTTCTGAAGCGCGGCGGCTGCTGACCGGATGGATTCCATCCGGAAGGAACGAACCCTTAGGTAACCGTTTAACCTCTTTAGGTCCAAGATTGGCCTGACATCGCCGTTGGGCTTTGGTATGACAAAGAGATTGGAATAGAAACCTAGCCCTTGCTCTTGGGCTGGCACCTCTATTATTACGTCCTGGTAGAGCAGGTGATCCAAAGCTGCTAGCAATGAGGCCTTCCTTGCTGGATCCCTTGGTAGCCTTGATTCTTGAAAATGAGGCGGAGGATACCTTAGAAACTCCAGTCTGTAGCCTGTGGTTACAGATGCCCGGACCCATTTGTCGGGGATCTTGGCTTCCCAAACTTCTGAGAAGAAACAAAGCCTTCCCCCCACCCGCGAGAGTGGGGGCGCCCCTTCATAAGGCAGACTTAGGGGCTGTCTTTGTCGGCTTGCGATACCATGGCCTCTTACCCCCAGGGGCCTGTCCCTGCGATCTACTGTTAACGTTGGATTGTGCAGGCGGCCGTCGATACTGCCTGGAATTTGAGGGCCCCGAGACAGGAAAGAGCTGCCTTTTAAATGTAGGACCCCGGAATGTCTTTTTGACCGGTAAAAGGGTACTCTTGCCATTTGAAATAGTCTGAATATATTTATCCAGATCCTCTCCGAAGAGTCGTCCTCCATGGAAGGGAAACCCTGCCAGAAGCTTTTTGCATGGGGGCTCCGCCGCCCAGTTCTTCAACCATAAGAGCCTTCTCATGTGCACCAAAAATAGTGATAAACGAGAGGCTTGCTGGATGGAATCTTTTATAGCATCTACAGCAAAACACAGAGCTCTGGGAATGTCAGAAAACTCTTCTGCTTGTTGGGTAGGCATGTCCTTTAACATTTCTTTTGTCTGGTCTTTTAACGCCTGACAAACACCAATTGCAGCCACAGCTGGCTGTACCACTGCTCCTGCCGTAGCAAAGGATGCTTTTAAAAGTGTCTCTAACCTTTTATCAACCGGATCTTTAAACATATGTATGTTTTCCACCGGGCAAGTTGAGATGGCTGCATCCACTATTGGGAGCCTCCACCTCTTGGAGAATCTTTCCTCCATGGGGTAAATGACCGCAAATCTTTTCGGTGGCAGAAAAATCCTGTCCGGCCGTACCCAATCCCGAAAGATCAATTCCTCCAAGAGAGGATGGACCGGAAACACTGCGTTGCTTAACGGAGCTTTCAAAGAGCCCAGAGAGGATACCGGAGGAACCTGAGGCTCTGGCAATGGTAAACTAAATGCCGAGCGGACCATGTCCGTCAAAGACTGTACCCACAGTCTGTCTGGGAGTCTGAAAATGGTTCCTCAGAGGCAGATCCCTCAATCCCTGAACCCTCTTGGTTCAGGTCTAGTTGATCCTCCTGTGATTCCAATTCCTCCGGAGAGAGAATCTCAGCATCTGAGGATACACCTCTTGGTGATGGGGATCTAACCCGTTTCTTACCAGGAATAGCTCTAGCGATCAATGCTGCTATTCTCTCTTCTAGCCCCCCTAGGGATACGGCTAGCATATCCTCTGTGATAAACACAGGGCTGGGCTGATCTGGGCCAGCCTCCGCACCAGATCCCCCTAATGGCTCATCCAAGGCACCCTTTATGTTAGTAAGTTGCGGGGAAAGTATCGGCATATCATCAGAATCAGAAGGGGAACCCCTTTGTTTTTTGGTCTTTTTTGTACCCTTTGACCCCGAACCTTTGGAAGCCATAATACAAAATCGAGGGACTCCGCCCACACAACAGACTGTAGTGGCCAGGAGTACAAAACCAGAGTTTAGGGGACAATAGATCACTAATGCCCAAAAACTGATGGGATCTCGTATGTTTTTCTTTTTTTTTTTTTTTTTTTCTTTTTTAAATATATATTATATATATTTTCTTTTTTAAAAACATACAGTGACCCCAAACTTAGTTTGCCAGCCTCCAACCTGCTGCAAAAAGGGGGATTTCTTGGCTTAACAAAAAAGGCATTGGAACAAAGTCCAGCATGTACTACCCCTCTTCCGCCACCGGGAGTCACTGTTCTGCCGCTCTGCGTCCTCTCCCTCTGAAATCAGCCTCAGACTGAGCACTGAAAATGCCTGCTGATCTATAACAGCACAAGGCGCGCCCCTGTATGACGCCGCAGGCACGCCCCCCCCCCCCGCCGGAACAGGAGGAACATGGAGGAGCCGCGCTGCTGGAGACCCAGGACTGCAGAAACAGGAGGCAGATTCAAACCCCCGGCCAGGTAGGACTCTCCAAAAGGCCCCTAGGGATCCTTACTAGTCCTAGGAAGAAAGCAGCAGGTTAGCTAGCAACACATTCTTAGACAGGGGAACCTAGTGATGGGGGAAAAAGGTGTCATCCTGTCTCTCTCAGACATAGTGAGCAAGGTTGCCCATGCAGAGCATACTTAGGCTGTCCCCCCTTTTAGGTTACCCCGGAGAGCCTGCTGTCGAACCAAGTCCCGCAGGCTCCCCCTTACCTGCTCCATGCTGCAGGATGTTTGTCCAGCAAACTGATCCAATCTTCTCCCATCTCCGTGGGTAGCGTAGTAGACCTTCAGGCCCTGGGGTCCTATGAAGGTACCCACTGTCCTGGACCTATATAGCACCCTGGCAAACAGGAACTTATGGTTTTTACAAACTCCAAGTCCTGGGCCCAGGGTCCAGCCCTCCAAAGAGGAGCATTATAGGCAAAACCCCACGGTTTGGGGCCCGGGTACTGTCCACTTTGGCACTGAGGCTCCTTGGACAGATCCGGTTAGCCCGCCCTTAATCCCAAGGATGTGGAGCAAAGCTATTCCGTGACCAACACCTAAGACACTGGCGAAAAAACTGAGGGACTCCCTCTAGGGGAGGGGGTTATATAGGGAGGGGACTTCCTGTTTGAGATTGCCAGTGTCCACACCTGAAGGTACTCCATATAACCCATATAGTAATGAATATGCCGCTCTGTGTCCCGTGATGTACGAGAAAGAAATACAGATTTTTATATATATAGTTTAAACAGAGACCCTAGAGAATAAAATGGCAGTCGTTGCAATATTTAATGGCACACTGTATTTGTGGAGTGGCCTTTCAAACACAAAAAAAACGCATTTTAATAAATTTAAAAAAAAAATAGTAGTTCACTCAATTGTTTTCTGTAATGTAAAAGATGATGTTACGCCAGGTAAATCGATACCAAACACGTTTTAAAATTGCATACGCTCGTGGAAACGCCTAGCTTTATTGTGTGTGTTAGGGGAAAAAACATCCCTTTAAGGCTGGGAGGCGGAAGTGACATCGCTCCGGTCCTCCAAGGAAATAGAGCCAAGTGGGGGCTGCTATCTTGCCCTCACTCAGCTTTCCTGCCTGATGATCGGCCGCACCGGATGGTTTCTGGAAGCAGCAGGGCAGGGGGTTTGTCTACCTCTCCTGCAGGGCTATAAAAGTGATCTCACAGCGGACCCACCACAGGGACCACTTATCTGAAAGCTTTCTGTAAATGATACCAGCGTTATATATTGCCATAACTCGGTATTTGACGTGAAAGTAATGATGTACATTTACAGTTAGGCAGTCGGCAATTGGTTTAAGTAGCACTTCATGAAAAAAAAATCCTCCTATGCAGTGGGACTGTGCCCGCACTGCATGGCTTAACAGCTCGTTTTGTCTATAAAGACCACAGATCTCTCCTTCAGGCTGGAAAGACCGATATCAAAAAAATAAATGGTCTCTGCCTTTCCAAGCACGTCCCCGGCAAACGTGACGTGATAACTCCAGGGTCACCAGAAATCTCTATGTTCAACTTCTGCCGGCGGACGATTCATTCTACTGGCTCACCGAGGGGCGAGCCAGTAGATGCACCGGAGGGCAGTGGAAGGGGGGGGGGGGGGAATGTCCCCTCCCACCGCCTGCAGGAATGATCAAGCATCTGAACTACTGCTATGATTGTTCTTATAGTGCAGAGAATCGCTGGCCGAAAAAGACGATATCTGAATGAGGCCTGTAACTGCAGGCATCATTCAGATATCCCCACTCAAAGTCAAAGACGTCATATGAGGTCCTTGAGCTGGAAGTGGTTAAAGTGAATGTACACCCATTCATGAAATTTGAGCTGGGCACATATGCAGTGTTTTATTATCTCTCTCCAAAGCACTATGTCCCATAGCTTTGTCCTGCTCCTTAGCTCTGTTATCAGCCTGATAACTTCTCACAAGTTCTTCAAGAAGGGAAATAGACGTGTGTGTCGGGGAAGGTTGCAAAAAATTGATTAGCACGCTGCCTCCAATCTCAGAGCAGAGCTGTTTGTGAAAGTATTTTCATTCATGACTGAACAATAGGAGTAAAAAAAAAAGATAATTATTTTCATGTATTCTTTAGATGTTGTTTACTCCTTGTTTTTATTAAAGCAATGCATTTTACTTGCTTTGTTCTATATGCAATACATTTGGGCAACCTATGTGTAGTGTGATTGTGGTATCCATTACACCAAGGGGTTGATTTACTGAAAGCAAACAAGTGAACTTAGGTTAGTGGATGTGTAAAAATAGCAAACCAATGAAAACAAAAAAAAAATAATAATTGAATTTCCGAGACTACATTTATGATTGTTAACAGTGCTGCCTCTTTCAACTTTGTGAGAGTGTTCTATACATTTCAATGAGAATTTAAGCTATGGTTTTACACTATGTGCAGATGCTCGATGTGTTTCCAAATAGGAGACCGATATGTGAAAGCGGGGTGCACCCATGCCAGGGTCTTCTAGAGGACTTGGATGTATCCATAGGAAATGCACAGATGAATTCTACTCCATGTGATTTAAAATCAGTCCAGCTCTGCCAACTCATTGTCATAGGGTATTTGGGTCCATACCTTGCGGTAAGTGTACCTGTGGTGACAGATACCTTCACGGTGATGGCGTTTACTGCATTGACTCAGATTTGGGGGTACACTCCGGTGACCCCCAAGTGGAGACTATATTTTATAAAGAGTTTTGGGATTTTTGTTGGTTATTATTTTCACTTTATAGCATCATTTACATTGTGTTATTCACATGTGATTTCAACACAGCACTTGTTTAAAATATATCAAAAAATTCTCTACAAATGGTATCAAACTGTCTAGCTAGAAGAATGACATGAGAAGGACAGATCTATATATAAAAGAACAATTGGGGGGAAAAAAAGGATTTTATGGGATCAATCTGAGTGAGTTCAGAGCAATCTTACATCCCCAAAAGTCCTCTCTCTCATTTTTACTTGCACATGACAGCCAGTAAAATATAGTATTGATTTTTGAAGGTTATATACAAGTCAGTCTCTTATATTACAATGAGTGCCAGCACATTTTACAGCTCTTCCGTGGGTTTACAAGTAATAAATTGTTTATTAGAAGGCTTATTTGTAGCCTGAAAGAAAGAAAATTAGATCTGCTTGGCTGAAACTATGCATATATTTGATGTAATAACCTCTGGGAAAGTTGGCAAATAACCAGGCTAAGCTATGACGATATTCCCAAACTGCAAACCTACATGAAACAACAAAGACATTTTCTCTGGAGAGTCTTAGTACATAGGAACTGGTGTTTATATACATCTAGAGAGAGATGGGAACAGATACACGTGCATAATCCCAAGGAGACGGCATCTGTGGGTCAACTGCAATGCGAGAATTTCCTTGATCCAGTTGGTGCAGATGCTAAATTCCTAGACTGAACCATTTATATGGTATAAAGAAATTCAACTCTTGCCACACAGTAGAGCAGCGTTAAACAGAATCTGGGAGTCAGACTTACTAGGTGATCTTAGCTTCATATTAAATAAGGGGTGTTGCAGCATCCTGGTTGAGAAAGGCTGTGAAGGCAGAGAAATGCTGAACGGCAGATTAGGAGCTTGATAAGGGCAATAATGGGCAGCACCATGGATATGGGGAGTCTGCTTTCTGAATCCTGAAGTGTCCCCCTTCTCCTACCAGTACTGTTGTAAACAATTTTGCCTGGCAGTGCAGGTGCCAAATGTGAATTTGAGAGTAAAGGCAGCCTTGCACAGAAGGTAATGATTCTACCTTGTTTCATTAGGTTCTAAATAACTTTATTTTCTATATACCATTTTGATACTGGAATAAACTTAAGTTGTATCATAGTTTACACACACAGCTCCCGGTCCTCGCTCTGTACCGAGCAATCGCGGGTGCCCGGCGGCGATCGCGCCCGCTGGGCACGGGACTCAGGGCGAGCAGGGGCGCGCACGCATCCCTAAGTGCCCACTTCTAGAGGCGACGTAGAACTGCGGCGGCTGGTCGGCAACCAGTTAAAAATCCACATTGAAAGTATGAGTACAACTTGAAATTATCAGCATAAACATAGTTAAAGTGTTTGTTGCCCTTAAAAAAAAAAAAAAAAAAAAATAGATCCAGTTTCCTTCAAAGGATGTTACACAGCACAGTGCTTGTGCTGTGTAATTTGGCCCTCTGTATCGCCTAAAAAAACCTGGCTGGTCCTTTCAGTTACTGCCCTCCCCCCTGTAAACTGACCACAGTTTATCAGGGCTGCTGAGCCCTGACACTGTGCTCAGTTTACATGCCTCAGGTCATCTGCAGCCCTGCTCTGTCCTCCTGTCACCCTTCATTCACTGCCTGTCTGCTCATGACAGTGTCTGTCCCTTCCCCTACTGTTGCTTTAAAAACTATTATCTATTCACGCCATCCCCTCCATTATAGAATATGTGTCCCCGTTTCTGATCTTTAAAAAAAGCACTCAAGCCCGCCCACTATAGTTGTCAGCCGGGGAGAGGAGAGAGCTGTGGAGTCACGTGAGCAGAGGAGATGCTCTGATGCAAGATATAATCAGCTTTTTTTAATATATAGATCAGACACTAGGAAACATGTTGGTCTATAACATGATGGCATGAAAAGATTATAGTGGCTAAAAAAAACACTTTAAGTACATTAAAAATCAACATTCCAAGACAAACAAAAATATTCTACAAATATGGGGATGTCTTGGGGTAATCACCCAGGAAAAGGATCAAAAGTGTGGGTGACTGTGATACTGCCAAGACACTCACGAGGGTTAAAGGTTAGTGCGGTGTCAATAGACACTAAATAAACAATAAGAAACAATGTTCATTAGAAGAATAGGAAGAAAGAGAAAAAAAAAGAGGAAAAAAGAAAAAGGGGGAAAAGACGCATAGGTTTTTCTACAGAAATAAAATGAAGCTCATTTAATGCAGGTAAAAGATGATTAGATATTGTGTCTTACATTACGTAGTGCTTCATACACAGCTCTAAAGGCTGGCTGTTTATCATCATGGTATACTCCTCTGTTCCCATGTAAAATAAAAATACCATCTTCAGCTTCTTTACAATTACTTCCATAGATGCAGTGATCAGGACGATAATTCCACTGGCACGGGAAGACGTAAAGGCTTTCTGAATTAAAAACAAAAACAAGCTGAAAGCAGAATTGGTGCGAAGCTCCTGAACAAGCTGATCATTAGAGAATGAGACACATGGATGCAATGCTTCATTAAGCAACGGCACAACAATGTAATAGGCAGAAGAATAAATGAAAGTCATATTTAAAGCGGGGGTTCACCCTAAAAAAAAAAAAATTCTAACATTACATTGATCCGACTTATCCGACCGACAGTATGCTGGTGGTTTATTTATTTTTTTCGTACATACCTTTTTAGGGCTATTTTCACCCCCGGCTTCCGGGTAGGTAATCCCGCGGGACTGGGCGTTCCTATTCACAGGCTGTGATTGACGTTCTTCCGACCGGCACATACTGCGCATCACGAGTTGCCGAAAGAAGCAGAAAGTTGGTGCGCAGGCGCCGTATAGAGCCGCACCGACGTTCGGCTTCTTTCGGCAAGTCGTCACGCGCTGTATGCGCCGGTCGGAAGAACGTCAATCACAGCCTGTGAATAGGAACGCCCACTCCCGTGGGATTCACTACCCCAAAGCGAAAATAGCCCTAAAAAGGTATGTACGGAAAAAATAAATAAAACCGCCAGCATACTGTCGGTCGGATAAATGTAATGTTAGAATTTTTTTTTAGGGTGAACCCCCGCTTTAATATTTTGCCAACTTAAAGAATATACTATTGCTACCAAAAATATAACTTGCAGTGGATATAAAAAGTACACACAGCTGTTAAAACGTTAGCTTTCTGTGATGTAAAAAATAAATAAGACCTAGATAAATAATTTTAGAACTTTTTCCTCCTTTAATGCGACCTATAAACTGTGTACAACTCAATTGAACAACAAACTGAAATATTTTAGGTGGAGGGAATAAACGAAAATAATAATATGGTTGCACAAGTGTGGACACCCTTAACCACTTCAGCCCCAGAAGGATTCGCCCCTTAATGACCAGACCATTTTTTGCGATAAGGTGTGTCGCTTTAACTGACAATTGCGCGGTCATACGACATTGTACCCAAACAAAATCGATGTCCTTTTTTCCCCACAAATAGAGCTTTTTTTGGTGGTATAAGATCACATCTGCGTTTTTTCATTTTTGCACTATAAACAAAAAAGAGTGTCAATTTTAAAAAAAAAATAAAATATTTTTTTACTTTTTGCTGTAATAAATATCACCCCAAAAATATATTAAAAAAAATGTCTTCCTCAGTTTAGGCCGATTTGTATTCTACATATTTTTGGTAATAAAAATTGGAATAAGCGTATATTTATTGGTTTGCGCAAAAGTTAGTGTCTCCAAAATAGGGCATATATTTATAGCATTTTTATTCTTTATTTTTTCTTGTAATGGCGGTGATCTGCGTTTTTTATTGGGACTGACATCGCATCAAACATTTTTGGGACCAGACATTTATACAGCGATCAGAGCTAAAAATAGCCACAGATTACTGTATAAATGTCACTGGTAGGGAAGGGGTTAACACTAGGGGCAACCAAGGGGTTAAATGTGTGTTCTAGGGAGAGATTTTAACTGTGGGGGGGGGGGGGACACTGCCTGAAGGAGGAGACCTATCGCTGTTTATACTTGATATTAAAAATAGCCGTCTCCTCACCCCTGACAGAATGGAGATCTGTCTGTTTACATTGAGAGCTGAGTAATAAGAATCCATTGGATTTAAACAGGAAATACAAATGTAAAAATGTATTTGAGAAAAATCTAAAAAAAAGTACCTGGGTTGTGAGAGAAGATAATATTGAGCAGATCCTGATCCCCCCAAGTTATATTTAACTTGTACTTTTTCAGCAATGGCATCAGGATTTCTCCCCAATGCAGACGAACGGTTGTCATGTCATTCTGTAAAACAAAAATGAAAAGACATAAAGATTTATTTTTGTATTAGACATCGTCTACAACACGTCAATATATATTAAACTATATAGCGAAGCACATCACAGTTTCCTACAGAAGTGAAGTCTAAACTGTGCCACCTCCTGAAAAGGCTGAACCAGCAAAACCAAAACCACAATGTGCTTTTCTGTGACTACTGAATGATGGGAAAAATACACACCTTTCTCATTGCCATGTCAAGCAATAGCTGAATGTTATTCCAATGAAACAGATATCTGCACATTTAGGCTCTGTGCACACTGAGCTTAAAAAATGGCAGTTCCCTTGGATAAAAAGTAAAAACTAAAATTTTGTACACTTTTAGGCAAGTTTAGAAGTGTTTAGCGTTGTTTTTTTGCCAGAAACCTTTAATCAGAAACGCAAACAAGAAGGTTTTTTTCCTGCCTCTAAACGCTGAGCTCAAAATATGACTTTAATCGTCCAAATGTGCATGGACACATAGGAGAACATTGAGCTGCTTCTACAGCCATACTTAGCGATTTTTAGGCCAGTGTGCATGGAGTCTTCTATAAATAGTAATAGTACATGTATATTAAGCTACAAGCGCTTCTGTGCAGCCCAGTGTGCCTAAACACTCCAAAAGGTATCACTATAATAATTAAAAGCAGTTAAATAAAAAGGCTGGACTATATTCGTACATAGCAATGTGTTCACTTACAGCTTATGTTCATCAAGCATTAAAATTAGGCCTCTATCTACCAACTTTACAATATTACAATGCCAGTAAAAATGAAACATGCAGTGTTTACAATGGCAGCAAGAACATGAATCATGATATGCTCTTACAGCACCACCTTCTGGACATTCCTATGAACTACACAGTAGAATATTTCATTCGTTCTTACAAATTGCAAGGTTAATAAAAAAAATCACTGCCTTTAACAAAACGTAAAGCTTACTCTCAATGAAACACCTGAATTTAGGTGCATCCGGGTATTTTAAATGTGCTGCATTTACGAAGGAAGGAATTGTGCTGAGTGCAATGGCAATGTGCAGTCAAGCGCAAAGCACAGCATGCGAGAATTCCTTCAAATGGAACATCATGCATCAGTGTGAAAAGAGTCTATCAAAAATCATTGGTTTGTCTTTTCTTTAAACATTTTGACTGTGCTGTAAAAGGCAACAAAATGCCTGAGAATATGTTGACTACTGTAAAAAGTGAACTGTGGCAAGAACAGAGATTGTCAAGCACAGTAGTATACAAGATATACATTTTTTTTTAATAAAAGGAAGCCCATTGTAAACAGAGGTCTACTGCTACAGAAACTACATCGTATCTCCTAGTTTCATGGATATCTAGTAGCTGCCAGTCACAAGTCAGTCATGTCATATGCATAATTTTCACACTAGTTGCTGTGATGAGTACTCCAATTTCATCCCACAATGCTCCACTGTAGCTCTCCAATCAGCTCCACCTCTTCACTAGAGATGCTAGCTCTAAAGTATTGTGTGTGTCCCCACCACCTGAAACACGTATAAAAAAAAAAAAAAAAAAAAATCAGAGAGCCGCACTCTGAAGAACTCCATAAAGAATTTTAGGTAATTGCTACCAACGTTATACAGGTGGATCTTAAATTAGATCAGAAAAGTTTCTTTCAGTAATTAAATTCAAAGAGCGAAAATCATATTATATAGATTATAAAGTGCTAGTGTCGCCCTACCTCCAATGTTAGCACTACTCAGCGCTCAGGAGTATGCAATAAAGATACAATATTGTCCAAAACTCAGTATAATCGCGTCTGTTCAAAAGACCAGAAAAGAAACACTGAACCTAGCGCACAATGGCTGATGGAAAGAGACACTGAAAATATTCTGTCTCTATGAAAGGTCAGCAGTATAAGCAGCTGTTATAAAATAAAGTATATATTAGGGGTTATGTACACAAAATTTATGTTCTAAAAGTATCATCAATCTATAGCACATTAACAGCGCTAACGAAGAGGTTCATAAAATGATCTCAGAACCTGAAAATATGAATTAACACATCCTGCTTTAGAGAACCATAAGTAGTACCAGAAAAATGTATGTGAACGCATGCATATGAGCGCATGTAGATCTTAAATCATGGGCTATGCCTTAACCACTTCAGCCCCGGACCATATTGCTGTCCAAAGACCAGAGCACTTTTTGAGATTCGGCGCTGCGTCGCTTTAACTGACAATTGCGCGGTCGTGCGACGTGGCTCCCAAACAAAATTGGCGTCCTTTTTTTCCCACAAATAGAGCTTTCTTTTGGTGGTATTTGATCATCTCTGCGGTTTTTATTTTTTGCGCTATAAACAAAAACAGAGCGACTATTTTGAAAAAAATGCAATATTTTTTACTTTTTTCTATAATAAATATCCCCAAAAATATATAAAAAAATATATTTTTTCCTCAGTTTAGGCCGATACGTATTCTTCTACATATTTTTCGTAAAAAAAAATCGCAATTAGCGTTTATTGATTGGTTTGCGCAAAAGTTATAGCGTTTACAAAATAGGGGGTAGTTTTATGGCATTTTTATTATTTTTTTTTTTTTACTAGTAATGGCGGCGATCAGCGTTTTTTTTCGGTACTGCGATATTATGGCGGACACTTCGGACACTTTTGACACATTTTTGGGACCATTGGCATTTTTTTAGCGATCAATGCTATAAAAATGCATTGGATTACTATAAAAATGCCATTGGCAGTGAAGGGGTTAACACTAGGGGGCGGGGAAGGGGTTAAGTGTGTTCCTAGTGTGTTCTAACTGTATGGGGGGGGTGGACTTACTAGGGGGAATCACTGATTTTCTGTTCATACATTGTATGAACAGAAAATCAGCGTTTCCCCCGCTGACAGGAACGAGCGCTGTGTGTTTTCACACACAGCTCCCGTTCCCCGCTCTGTAACGAGCGATCGCGTGTGCCCGGCGGCGATCGCGCCCGCCGGGCACACGCACGGGACTCGGGGGCGAGCGGGGGGCGCGCGCGCGGGCCGCGCGCACGCGCCCCCTAGTGGCCGCGAAAAGCGCGACGTAGAGCTACGGGCTCTCGCGCACCCGTGCCGACCTGCCGCCGTATAACTGCGGCGGCTGGTCGGCAAGTGGTTAATCCAAATGGTCATCAGCTGGCATTAATATGCAACCATGTATCAAAAATACACGCGTTCTATATCACTACAAAATAAGGTATGTAAGTACTACAATAAATGCATATGCAATTATAATACATTTAAAATAATAAAAAAATAATAATATGACATGTTGGAAGGCGGACCGTAGGTCCGCCTGAATTTGTAGGAGGAGTCGGGAGGTTCTTAAACCCGCCCAACATCCTCCTTCCTGTCGGCTGTTTCTCGTGTTGACAGGCGTCACTTCCGGTGCGACCTTTCCGGCGTCACTTCCGGTTTTCATTCTGAACGGGAGGGCGGACAGCTGCTGGCTCCGCTTCTCCCGGCTCTCACGTGCTGGAGTCTCATGGCGGTTCCCCTGCCGGGCATCATAGAGGGGAGGGGCCGCTCGCTTATGCCGCTTAGCACGGCTATCATCGGGGGGGGAGCCGCTTACCACCCGATTTGCACACCAGCTCCATGGGGGTCGGGGTTCTCGTCCCCGGGTGCTCAAGCCAGGCATCATGGGGGACTCCCGCACGCCCCCCTTTCTTGTCCAGGCAGGCGCACGCCAAGCACCATGGGGGAGGCTTCCCACCTATCTCCTCTGGGCTCTCGCCGGTGGCTTCGGCAGGACCGTCCGCTTGTCCACTCACCCCTCCTTCTGGTGCTCTTGCTGGTGTCACGAAGAGAGGGTGCATCCATCCACCCACCGTTGAGGGGGGGACTTCCTGCAGGGCCACACTGGCAGCGTGAGGGGGGGTCTGGGTCACCTCACTGCTGCTGGAGGTTGCAGGCAGTTTGAGGGGGGTTATGCTGGCAGCATGGGGGGGGGGCTGTCCACCCACATCACCCTCGGGTCACGCTGGCAGTATTTTCCTGGTCACATGCATTTGTCATAAGTTTCTTTTTCAGTGGGTTCAATCTGTGTTTTCTGTCATAGCATTTTGCTCCAGGCATTTATTTTTCTGTCCCAGCACTCCTGCCCTGCCGTTCATGTCTGCCCCAGGTTTGAGATGAGGGCGCCTCATTTACATATTATTTTTTTCCACCTTGCACAGGTTTCTGGTTGGAGTGTCATGTTCAATGTTCAGTTGGT
The DNA here is from genome assembly GCA_029574335.1 of Rana kukunoris. NCBI lineage: Eukaryota > Metazoa > Chordata > Amphibia > Anura > Ranidae > Rana > Rana kukunoris. The sequence goes on from CM056051.1 coordinate 192,581,206, forward strand.
GTATGGCAGTCACATACGGTAGGCTTTTCAATTCATTTTTCACATGTTTATGTTTCCCATGCGTTACGTTTCTCATACGTTTCTCAGGCTAGGTATGAGGTCATGTTCTCATGTGTTACGTTTCTCATGCAATGTATGTTCTCATGTGTTACGTTTTCCCATGCGATTGCGTTTCTCAGGTTAGGTTGTTTTCATGCGATTACGTTTCTCATGCGAGGTATGTTCTCATGTGTTACATTTTCCCATGCGATTGCGTTTCTCAGGTTAGGTTGTTGTCATGCGATTACGTTTCTTATGCGAGGTATGTTCTCATGTGTGACGTTTTCTCATGCAAGTACGTTGGTTAGGTTGTTCTCGTGCGATTACGTTTCTCATGCGAGGTATGTTCTCATGTGTTACGTGTTTTAATGCGATCGTGTTTCTCGGGTTAGGTTGTTTCCATGCGATTACGTTTCTCATGCGAGGTATGTTCTCATGTGTTACGTTTCTCATGATTTTCTTGTTCACATGTGATTACGTTTCTGTTCTTGTGCCAGTCATATTCTTGTGCGATTTTTGTTTCACATGGAGCACGTTTCTCATGCAATTTTGTTTCACATGATATTCATGTTCTCATGCGATTTTGTTGCGCATGGTATTCATGTTTCATGAGATCACGTTTCTCATGCGATTTGTTTCACGTGGTATTCATGTTCTCATACGATTACGATTCTCATGGTATTCATGTTTGGTTTCATGTTCACATGCGGTTTTTCTTTCGCATAGTATTCATGTTCTTGTGCGATCACGTTTCTCATGCGATTCAATTTCTCATGGTATTCATGTACTCATGCGATTTTTGTTTTGCATGGTATTGATATTTTGTATTCACGTTGCTCATGGCGGTCACGTTTCTCATGGCGGTCACGTTGCTCATGGCGGTCACGTTGCTCATGGCGGTCACGTTTCTCATGGCGGTCACGTTGCTCATGGCGGTCACGTTGCTCATGGCGGTCACGTTGCTCATGCGATTTGTTTTGCATTGTATTCATATTTTGTATTCATGTTCCCATGCAGTTCTGTTGCACATGATATTCATGTTCTCAGGCAATCGGGTGCCATGCGATTGTGTTTCATGCATTCGCCTTCCATGCGATCACGTTTTTCATGCGATCATGTTTTTCATGCGATCACGTTTTTCATGCGATCACGGTTCTCATGCGAGTTGTTTCGCATTGTATTCATATTTTGTATTCATGTTCTCGTGCAATTACGTTTCTCATGGTTTCATGTTCTCATGCAGTTTGTTCGCATGGTATTCATGGTCTCATGCGGTCGCGTCTCATGCGTTTTAGTTTCTCATAGTACTCATGTTCTCATGCGATTTGTTTCGCATGGTATTCTTGTTCGCATACGATTTTGTTGCGATTACGTTTCTCATGCGATTACGTTTCTCATGCGATTCATGTTCTCATGGTATTCATGTTCTCATGCGAATACGTTTCTCATGGTATTCATGTTCTCATGCGATTTGTTTCGCATGGTATTCTTGTTCACATACGTTTCTCATGCGATTACGTTTCTCATGCGATTACGTTTCTCATGCGATTCATGTTCTCATGGTATTCATGTTCTCATGCGATTACGTTTCTCATGGTATTCATGTTCTCATGCGATTTGGTTTCGCATGGTATTCATGTTTTGGTTCATGTTCTTATGCGATTTGTTTCGCATGGTATTCATGTTCTCATGCGATTACGTTTCTCATGGTTTCATGTTTGGTTTCATGTTCTCATGTGGTCGCGTCTCATGCGTTTTAGTTTCTCATGGTACTCATGTTCTCATACGATTTGTTTCGCATGGTATTCATGTTTTGTATTCATGTTCCCATGCAGTTCGGTTGCGCATGATATTCATGTTTTCAGGCGATCGTGTTCCATGAGATTGTTCCATGCATTCGCCTTCCATGCGTTCGTGTTTCATGCAATCACGTTTCTCGTGCGATCACGTTTCTCCTGGTATTCATGTTCTCATGCGATTTAGGTTACATGGTATTCATGTTTTGTATTCACGTTTCTCATGCGATCACGTTTCTCATGCGATCACGTTTCGCATGGTATTCATGTTCTCATGCAATATTGTTGTGCATGGTTTTCATGTTCTCATACGATTACGTTCGCATGCGATTTTTTCTCATGGTTTCATGTTCTCATGCGATTTATGTTTCTCATGCGATTGCATTTTTAGGCTCGTCATGTTCTCATGTGTTCACGCTTCACATGCCAGTCGTGTCCTCATGCGATCATGTTTCACGTCATTAAGTTTCCCATGCAATCACGTTTCTCAGGCTAGTCATGTTCCCATGTGTTATGTTTCTCATGCAATTACGTTTCTCATGTATCATGTCCTCATGTGTTTACGCTCTCGGGTGATCACATTTTCTCATGCTGTCCATGTTCTCATGTGTCTATGTTTTCTCATGGTTCTATGTTTTCTCATACATTTTCCTTCCCATGATTTTGTTTTCCTAGTTGGTCGTTTGGTATTTTCATGGTGTTTCACCGCTGGGGGGGGGGGGGGGGGGTCACCCATCACGTTTATGGGTGCTTACGGATTGAGATGAGCGTTTATAATTGGCTTGTACGGTGGCAAGTTTCCTCATCCGTTTCTCATACATTTCATGCATATTGACATTTCATTTCTCATACAATGGCCTGACACGTCTTCAGGTTCATCAGGCCTGAGTGTACGTTTTTAATTTGCCTGCTACGCCTCAGGTTGCTCGGCCTTTGCAATTTCATGGGTTTGTCAAATCTTCGTACTGGTTTAAAAAAAGGGGAGGGGGGGGGGGGAAGACATCCCACCACGGTAGTGTTCCTTTCACTTATTCTTTCCATACGTCAGGTAATCAAGCTACTCATTTATCACTTGCCTGACACGTCCTCAGGTTCATAGGCTTGAGTGTTATGTCTTAATTGGCCTGATTAGCCTCGGTTAGCTCGGCCTTGCTAGATCCTTGAGACTGACACGTTTCAGTCTTGTGCTACGTATACTATCCTGCACGGCGTTACTGCATCTTTAGTCTCGGGCAGCTGCTTGAACAGTAGTAAGAGAGGTAGAGGTGTTTTTTCCTTTTCCTAAGGTAAGTTGGGGCTCATTGGTTATTTCTTGTGTATAACGGTATTGTTTTTATTTGCAGATATCTGAGACTTTCTCGCCATCCGTCCTTCTCCGGTTAGGGGTTTCGGTACATGGTAGCTCGCCGCCTTTTTTCAGCAGGTCCTAGACTCACTAACCTGTGCCACACCATCCCGGTTCCTGCTACAGATGAAGCTGGGTCAGCTAGTCAGGTCTATTTTAGCCTAGAAAGCGTGTGACTCCTGGGATACCTTACATGGTTTACCATCTCGGTGGCTTGGGTTCTTTTGCCCATTTAATATCTCCTGGCGTTCATTGTCTTTTTGCTACTCTCGGCTCTATCGTTCCTACAACTAGTGCTCGGTCAGTCTTAGACCATCTTTTGGTGGCTACTGCGGAGGTACTCAGGGATAGGCCACTTTCCTTTCCCTAGTGCGCGTTTCTATGCTAGCGCAGTACATGTCACATTGCCATTCCCTACTGCCTAGCCTAGGGCTGCACTTCATGCTTGTACCGGCCGTGTTTTCAGTATAGACGCAGTTTCGACTGCTTTTCCCCAGGGGGGGTCCGCATACACGTCGTTGAGGAGTTAGGTTTGCATCCATTTCTGTACATGTCCTGGATCCACATTTAGGGTTGGCGCAGGCTTCCTGGTATTGGCTGATCAGGTTACATATGGCTACTTTCATTTCAGTCTCTTACAAACTCATCCTGCCGTCTTATTTTTGGCCCCTTTTAGGCATATCAACCACGTGACCCCAGGCACACTCCAGGTCACTTTCCTTGTTGTCATCCTAGACCTTTCTCTCGCACGATTACCTGAGACTCTGAGTACAAGTTGGAAGGCGGACCGTAGGTCCGCCTGAATTTGTAGGAGGAGTCGGGAGGTTCTTAAACCCGCCCAACATCCTCCTTCCTGTCGGCTGTTTCTCGTCCCTCTGAAGACGTTCCTGGACTTGTGTCCAATCACGAAACGCGTCAGAGCAAGGCCACGTGATCCAACTAACCAATCGAGTGAGCAGCATCCCGGGACTCACGGAGTCAGGAGGAGGAATCCCCCGGCAGACAGCACAGTGAGAGCCGCTCTACGTATGGACTAGCTATTTTTAGCGCTGACTTTTAAAACCCCGACTTTGTAAGTGTAACTTTGAAGAGATCCCATGTCTAATAAAATGCAGTTTTACACTATGTGGAGTATCTCTTCTTTCCTTACATGATCATCCATCAATGGGAGGATTAGTACACTTAGCATTTCACCAGAGATGAGTGGAGTTTGAGAGGAACCTTCCAGCCGTTTGTGAAACAAGTGTTTGATCGCACAACTATCACGTCTATCTGGTGAGTGAGGTCCTCTTGGGGGATCCCGTCGAGGCAAATTTTCGTTTATTTATGCAAGCCTAAACTACAGGAACCTATATATTTAAGAGCTCTCCATATCTTGATGTATAGGACTTATTCAAGGACTTGTGTTATTAACAATATTACTTTTATATATGTCATATTATTATTATTTTATTATTTTAAATTTATTATAATTGCATATGCATTTATTGTAGTACTTACATACCTTATTTTGTAGTGATATAGAACGCGTGTATTTTTGATACATGGTTGCATATTAATGCCAGCTGATGACCATTTGGATTAAGGCATAGCCCATAATTTAAGATCTACATGCGCTCATATGCATGCGTTCACATACATTTTTCTGGTACTACTTATGGTTCTCTAAAGCAGGATGTGTTAATTCATATTTTCAGGTTCTGAGATCATTTTATGAACCTCTTCGTTAGCGCTGTTAATGTGCTATAGATTGATGATACTTTTAGAACATTAATTTTGTGTACATAACCCCTAATATATGCAATAAAGATAATTGACCACAGACTACAAGATAAAAATGTAAAAAGTTGAGCAGCTGCTTAAAAATATAAAATACCTAAAACAAACAGTAAAAAGAGAGAAAAATTTAACTTCTGAAAGTCCCAAAGTCCAGTGTAATACTGTAGCAGCGCTACTTCCAAAGCACCGCTTGAAAGGCTTCTATATAACACATATAGGAAAACAATAATGGTGCAGGTGGACAGAATGTCAGAAGTATTCCTTATACAGTGCTCCTTTCACCAAGGGGGAGATCACCACATGGGGGGATTTTATTCCCCTTTTGGAGATGCACTCACCAAACTATAAGAATAAAAGTAGCCTGGAATAATTATCCATGTTTGTCCTGAAAATTGCACTCTCCCCCGGTTGGTTAACTTAACCGCAAACACATATAATAAAATAAACTCATATAGTGTAATACCATTTAAAAAAGTTTATTGAGCCCCATAGGTACCCCTTACAAAATGTGCCTACCACAAAGTTAACAATCTCAAGCATAAAGTGTTTTTACTGTGCCTGTGTATCTCCACTCGCCATAACAGTCAACCCGTTCATGCTTCCTTTCCTGTTCTTGGAGCATCCACAGTGTCTCTGGTAGATTGATAGGAGTCACGCCCCGACGCGTTTCGTCATTGGCTGACTTGCATGGATTACTGCATCAATGTGGTGTGGCATGGAGGCGATCAGCCTGTGGCACTGCTAAGGTGTTATGGAAGCTTTAATAGCGGCTTTCAGCTCGTCTGCATTATTGTGTCTGGTGTCTCATCTTCCTCTTGACAATACCCTACAGATTCTCTATGGGGTTTAGGTCAGGCGAGTTTGCTGACCAATCAAGCACAGCGATACCATGATCATTAAACCAGGTATTGGTACTTTTGGCAGTGTGGGCAGATGCCAAGTCCTGCTGTAAAATGAAATCAGCATCTCCATATAGCTGGTCAGCAGAGGGAGGCATGAAATGCTCTAGAATTTCTAGTAGCCCAGGTGTTGGCAATGCATGTAGCAATAAAACAGAAAGAAGTTCTGGACAGCCACACTCCAAAAAAGTTTTTGCCTTTATTTAAAAAATGAAATCAAAAAAACATGCCACAGCAGAATGGACAGAAGAGCTCACCTGTCAGTGTTCTTTTTTTGCTGTGTCCAGCTGGGAGATTTCCTTTCACTTCCTGTCCCAAAAACACAACAGGAAGTGAGAGGAAAAACTCTCCAAAGTGAGGGTAAATTCCCCTAAAAGTAACCAGAACACATGTCGTCATAGAAGTATATCTAATGAGACCAGATATTTTGGTCAGGGTCAATGGAAAGTATGTATTTCCCCAGTGAGCACACAGACAGCAAATAGACAGGAGTTTTGGAAAATGTCATATTAAAAATAAAAAAAGTTTTGGCTTTATCTATACAAAACACAGTAGGAACACAGAAAAAAACAACACACAAATAAATGTCACCTGTCTGGTTGGAAGGAAAAGAGATTCATCCTAAAACAAGGCTATACGGTTGTTCAATACTGACAGGAAAATAAATTCACCTACAATCCAGAATAGATGTTACAGGCCCAAAACTGCCAAAAGCGGTTGTCTGCTGGAAAATCCAATCACTCAATTGACTGCTTGTAAATAGCAATTGTCCAAACAAGCAAAAAATAAATACAAATCTACCATTTTAATGGGCATTTACCAATAAAACAGATTCAAGAACTGTAAACAGACAGGAAGACTTGTGTGTGCATGCCATTCTTACTGTCTGGATTCTGATAGAAATCAGATTTTTTTTAAAACTTCCTATACACCTTGTATACACCCAACGTATGCGTCTCCAATATTACAATTCCCGAGCTTCAAAGCACTTTTTCGTTTTTTTTATGAGAGTTACCTTTTCAGCAAGTTCCAGTAATGGAAAGAAAAGTTTTTTTTTGCTTTAATGAAACTAAGAACAGGATTACTTATTGTCAGAAACAGCATTGATACTTGCCTTAAAGTGTTTCATTCGAATACGAGTCATGTTCATTAACATTACTCCAGAGTTAACGCCAGTCTTTCCATAATAAGGATGCCGAGCAAAGCGGTTATACCATCCTATGCGGGGCTCTTCATGTTCAGGAGCCATAGCAGCAATCTGTGTTGAATTAAATTCATTCAAGAAAGACCAAATATCATCCATAGGACGCAAGAACAGTATGTCTGTGTCAACATACAATAACGAATCCACATCCTTTAGTAATAACTGCAATGCAAAAGAAGCACTGTTAACAGAAAAGTTTTAAAACTACAACGAAAAGAGTTGTCCAAGTAAGAGAGAGAAACCAAATAAACCATAATACTTAAAGTATTACATTATTGACTAATAACTACAAAATAGAGTAAGTACAACCTACATTTTTTCCCTACAGTAGGGATGGCCAAAAAGTATCAAGGGTATTGTGTTGCGGTCTCTGTCCCACTAATGATTGGGATATTTTTTTTTTTTAACCTAGCCCTGCTTTAACCGGTTAAGACCCGGATCATTATGCAGGCTAAGGACCTTGCCCCTTTTTGCAATTAGGCACTGAGTGAGTGAGTAACTTGTATAGCGCTGACAAATGCGAACCGAATCGCCTCAAGGCGCTTTATTTGATAATTGCTCGGTCGTGCGACGTGGCTCCAAAACAAAATTAGCGTCCTTTCTTTCCCACAAATAGAGCTTTCTTTTGGTGGTATTTGATCATCTCTGCGGTTTTTATTGTTTGCGCTATAAACAAAAATAGAGCGACAATTTTGAAAAAAAATCAATATTTTTTACTTTTTGCTATAATAAATATCCCCAAAAAATATATAAAAGGAAACATTTTGTTTCCTCAGTTTAGGCCGATACGTATTCTTCTACCTATTTTTGGTTAAAAAAAAAAAAATCGCAATAAGCGCTCATCAATTGGTTTTCGCAAAATGTATAGCGCTTACAAAATAGGGGATAGTGTTATGGCATTTTTATTAATCTTTTTTTTTTTTTACCAATGGCGGCGATCAGCGATTTTTTTCATGATTGCGACATTATGGCGGACACATCGGACAATTTTGACACATTTTTGGGACCATTGTCATTTTCACCACAAAAAGTGCTATAAAAATGCACTGATTACTGTGAAAATGACAATGGCAGTGAAGGGGTTAACCACTAGGGGGCGCTGTAGGGGTTAAGTGTGACCTCATGTGTGTTTCTTACTGTAGGGGGGCTGGATGTGTGATGTCACTGATCGTTATTCCCTATATCAGGGAACAGACGATCACTAACACTGCCACAGAGAAGAACGGGGAAGGTTTGTTTACACACACCTCTCTGTTCTTCAGCTCCTGTGACCCGAACGCGGGACACCGGCGGCGATCGGGACATGGTCACAGAGCTTCGGACTGGGGCTCTTAAAGAGGGCGTGTATATATATATATATATATATATATATATATATATATATATATACACACACACGTCCATGTTCCTAGCCGTGCCATTCTGTTGACGTATATAGTCGTGTGGCGGTCCTTAAGTGGTTAAACTTCTTTGAAACTTTATCCCTGACCTGTCTGATGTGTTCCTTGGTCTTCATTATGCTGTTCTCTAAAAAAAACGGAGGGCTTCACAGAACAGCTGTATTTATGCTGAGATTAAATTTACAATTATTTACTAATTAGGTGACTTCTGAAGGGTTCCCTTAGATTTTAGTTAGGGGTATCAGAGTAAAGGAGGTGGAATACAAGTGCACGCCACACTTTTCAGATATTTAAAAAAAAAAAAAAAAAATGAAAACCACTTATCATTTTCCTTCCACTTCACAATTATTTGCCACTTTGTGTTGGTCTATCACATAAAACCCCAATAAAATACATTTATGTTTTGGGTGCAACATGACAAAATGTGGAAAATGTCAAGAAGTAGGAATACTTTAAAGGCACTGTGTATGGTCAGCTAAGGAGAACTAAATCAAAACTGGGCAAATCCCAAAAGATACAGGTCATTAATTACCTTACAAATTTAGACTTTTATACAGTTTGAATGTTTTTTTTTCTAAATAACTGTTCTCAAAACCATTTGATATACAAATAGTTAGTATTAGGCCCCTTTCACATGGTCGGAGCTTTCAGGTCTGTCAGTTTTGTCGGGGGACCTGAACGGCCACTCGATGCAATCCTGGGATTTTTGTCAGTTTGTATCGCAGTCTGTGCCCCCTGTTAAGGAGATTCATCCTCTCTATTTGTCCTGTTTAAAGCGGATGTCCCCTGAAAAAAAAAATATTAAAAGCCAGCAGCTACAAATACTGCAGCTGCTGACTTTTAATATCCGCTCACTTACCTGTCCTGGAGTCCAGCGCCATCCGCAGCAGAGGACGAGCGATCGCTTGTCACTCTGCTGCCCCCACCCCCATCCTCGGTGAGGAAACCAGGAAGTGAAACGCTCCGGCTTCACTGCCCAGTTCCTTACTGGGCATGCGCGAGTCGCGCAGGGCCATGCTGACTGGTTCCCACTGTGTTCTGGGAGCTGTGCGTCCTGCCCGCAGTCTACCCGCAGACTGTGTGGCCGGAAATGGGTGCAAATACCTGTCTTTAGACAGGTATCTGCACCCCCCTCCCCCTGAAAGGTGTCAAATGTAACACCGGAGGGGGGAGGGTTCCGATGAGCGGGAGTGGAGGTGGAGGGTGGAGCTCCGCTTTAAAGGGTTCATAGAAAGTAAAAGAAAATCCCAGATTTTGGGTTGTCCCCGGAAAAGTAATAGGAGGGGACATTTTGGACACTGGTTCCGGCGACCAGGGAGTCCCAAAGACACCCCTCAATTTGGAGGGATTTCTTCTCACATCCTGTTTGGCTATGGGACAGAAAGTGAAGGAAAATTTCCACAATAGGACACAGATGGCAAAAAAAAAACTGACAGCGGTTATAACTCTCCTATTCTCTATCCAAAATGATGAAAAAAAAAAGTTTTTCCTACAGTTCTACTTTAACTCACTTCTGTTTTAGGGCTGCACACGCAAGCAATCTATCGAATTTTTTGAAAACAAACACCAACTCCCTGAAAGCATCGCCCAGCTCATATACTGTATTTGTACATCTATAGTGTGAATAAAGGGATTTTTAAATACAGCTTACCTGTAAAATCCTTTTCTTGGAGTACATCACGGGACACAGAGCGGCATATTCATTACTATATGGGTTATATGGAGTACCTTCAGGTGTGGACACTGGCAATCTCAAACAGGAAGTCCCCTCCCTATATAACCCCCTCCCCTAGAGGGAGTCCCTCAGTTTTGTAGCAAGCAGTATGCCTCCCAAAATGGTCACCCAAAAGAGGGGTGGGAGCTCTGTGTCCCGTGATGTACTCCAAGAAAAGGATTTTACAGGTAAGCTGTATTTAAAAATCCCTTTTTCTTTCTCGTACATCACGGGACACAGAGCGGCATATTCATTACTATATGGGATGTCCGAAAGCAATGCTTTAATGAGGGGAGGGAGACATCTTCCAAAGAAGGATTTAATTTTAGAGGTATACTCAGATACTAGTAAATCCAACTTAAACGAGAAATGTAAATCTCAAATCAAATCAAGGGAGCCCCCTCAGATCCTGAGGAGCTTGAATCGCGGCCTGTAGTACTGACTGCCCAAAGGCTGTATCCGCATTCCTTCTTACGTCCACTTGATAAAATTTTGTAAACGTGTGGACTGATGACTACGTTGCTGCCTTGCATATTCGAGCCATAGAGATCTGATGATGTGCTGCCCAGGAGGTGCCCCTGGCCCTGGTAGAATGGGCCTTTACCGACAAAGGAGGAGGCACCTCTTCAAACCGCAGGCCCGAACAATTAATTGTTTAATCCATCTTGCGATGGTGGATCAAGCGGCTGCCTGACCCATCTTGGGCCCTTCCGGTAAAACGAACACCACATCTGTTTTCCGAACCTTCTCTGTAGCTTTAAGATAGGCCCTTACGGCCCTGACAATATCCAAAGTATGCAGCAACCCCTCTTTTCTAGAGGTGGGGTTTGGAAGAAGGATGGAAGTACCACATCCTGGTTCAGGTGGAAACTGGATATAACCTTTGGTAGAAAGGAAGGATGAGGACGGAACCCCGCCCTATCCTTATGCAAAATGAGATATGGTTCCTTACAAGATAAGGCTGCCAATTCCGATACTCTCCTGGCCGAAACTATGGTGATCAGAAATACCGACTTTCTAGTCAGTAAAATCAAGGTACCTCAGCCAACGGCTTTAAGAGGTTGTTTCTGTAGGGATGACAGAACAAGATTTAAGTCCCATGGACAAAGTGGTGACTTGACAGGAGGATTAATACGCAAGACCCCCTGTAAGAAGGTCTTTACCAGCGAGTGGGTGGCCAGCGGCCTCTGAAACCACACTGACAGAGCTGAGATCTGTCCCTTGATTGTGCTTAGTGCCAGGCCTTTATCCACTCCTAGCTGGAGAAAACTTAACACCCTATCAATAGTATATTTGCGGGAATTCCATCTTTTGGATTCACACCAGCCTACGTAGTTCCTCCACACCCTGTAATAAATCACCCTGGAGACCGGCTTTCTAGCCCTAATCAGGGTAGGGATTACCTGCCTAGACAGACCTCTACCCCTGAGAATCAGGGATTCAGCCTCCAGGCCGTCAAATTTAGACGCCGTAATGTAGGGTGGAGGATCGGGCCTTGTGAGAGTAGGTCTGGTTGTAGAGGAAGAGTCCAAGGGTCTCCCACTGCCATCTTCAGGACTAGTGAGTACCAAGTCCTCCGGGGCCAAGCCGGAGCTACTAAAATGACTGGCTTGTGCTCCACTCTGATCTTGCGCAACAGGCGAGGGAGTAACTGTAGCGGAGGGAATGCATATAGAAGTTTGAATTGATGCCAAGGGCAAACCAACGCATCGGTTCCGCAGGCCATAGGATCCCTCGTTCGAGACACGAACCTGTCTAGTTTCTTGTTGAACCTGGATGCCATTATATCTACGTCTGGCATTCCCCACCTCTGGCAGATTGTCTGAAAGACCTGGGGATGCAGAGACCACTCCCCTGGCGACAGACTCTGGCGACTTAAGAAGTCTGCCTGCAGGTTGTCCACTCCGGGAATGAATATCGCCGAAATGCAGGGTACATGAACCTCTGCCCACTGAAAAATCAAGCTCACCTCCCTCTGAGCGGCCCGACTCCTGGTTCCCCCTTTGGTGGTTTATGTATGCCACCGCCGTGGCATTGTCTGGCTGGATTCTCACCGGGAACCCCTTTAATCTGGAGGTCCATGCCAGAAGGGCTAGGCGAGCAGCTCTGATCTCCAAGATATTGATGGGGAGCTGCCTCTCTGCTTTCACCCAAGTTCCCTGGCGAGAGGACCCCTCGAAGACCGCCCCCCAGCCTGCCAGGCTGGCGTCTGTGGTAACTACCTTCCAGACAACAGGGCTGAAGGATTTTCCCTTTAGAAGATTCTGGGGGTTCAACCACCAGGCCAGGCTTTGTCGGACCCTTGATGATAGCGTCAAAGGGGACTCTAAGGCATGTGCCCTCTTGCCCCAGGCTGCTAGAATGGCTGCCTGTAGGACGCGAGTGTGGATCTGAGCGTATGGTACTGCCTCGAACGTGGCCACTAGCTTGCCTAGTAATCGCATACACAGGCGAATAGTTGGTTTTTTCTTGTTTAGAACCAACTGAACCAGCCCCTTGATAGCCTCGATCTTTACCAGGGGCAGGAACACTCTTTGCTGTTCTGTGTCTAACCTCATGCCGAGGTATTCCAACTGCTTTGTAGGCTGGAACGCTGACTTTCCCCGGTTTAGGACCCAGCCAAATTCTTCGAGGTACCGAACCGTGAGGTTTACTGCCTTTTGCAGACCCGGTCGTGAGTGATCTATGATTAAAAGGTCGTCCAAGTATGCTAGGACTGTGACCCCTTGGATCCTTAAATTGGCCAGAACTGGGGCTAGGATCTTCGTGAATACCCGGGGGGCCGTGGCCAGCCCGAAGGGGAGCGCCCTGAATTGGAAGTGTCGCTGCCCCACCGGGAAGCGTAAAAATCTTTGATGCGACTGAAAGATTGGTACATGAAGGTAAGCATCCTTTATGTCTATGGAGGCCAGAAAATCGTCTTTCTGAAGCGCGGCGGCTGCTGACCGGATGGATTCCATCCGGAAGGAACGAACCTTTAGGTAACCGTTTAACCTCTTTAGGTCCAAGATTGGCCTGACATCGCCGTTGGGCTTTGGTATGACAAAGAGATTTGGAATAGAAACCTCGCCCTTGCTCTTGGGCTGGCACCTCTATTATTACGTCCTGGTAGAGCAGGTGATCCAAAGCTGCCAGCAATGATGCCTTCCTTGCTGGATCCCTTGGTAGCCTTGATTCTTGAAAATGAGGCGGAGGATACCTTAGAAACTCCAGTCTGTAGCCTGTGGTTACAGATGCCCGGACCCATTTGTCGGGGATCTTGGCTTCCCAAACTTCTGAGAAGAAACAAAGCCTTCCCCCCACCCGCGAGAGTGGGGGCGCCCCTTCATAAGGCAGACTTAGGGGCTGTCTTTGTCGGCTTGCGATACCATGGCCTCTTACCCCCAGGGGCCTGTCCCTGCGATCTACTGTTAACGTTGGATCGTGCAGGCGGCCGTCGATACTGCCTGGAATCTGAGGGCCCCGAGACAGGAAAGAGCTGCCTTTTAAATGTAGGACCCCGGAATGTCTTTTTGACCGGTAAAAGGGTACTCTTGCCATTTGAAATAGTCTGAATATATTTATCCAGATCCTCTCCGAAGAGTCGTCCTCCATGGAAGGGAAACCCTGCCAGAAGCTTTTTGCATGGGGGCTCCGCCGCCCAGTTCTTCAACCATAAGAGCCTTCTCATGTGCACCAAAAATAGTGATAAACGAGAGGCTTGCTGGATGGAATCTTTTATAGCATCTACAGCAAAACACAGAGCTCTGGGAATGTCAGAAAACTCTTCTGCTTGTTGGGTAGGCATGTCCTTTAACATTTCTTTTGTCTGGTCTTTTAACGCCTGACAAACACCAATTGCAGCCACAGCTGGCTGTACCACTGCTCCTGCCGTAGCAAAGGATGCTTTTAAAAGTGTCTCTAACCTTTTATCAACCGGATCTTTAAACATATGTATGTTTTCCACCGGGCAAGTTAGTGATTTATTCACACATGAGATGGCTGCATCCACTATTGGGAGCCTCCACCTCTTGGAGAATCTTTCCTCCATGGGGTAAATGACCGCAAATCTTTTCGGTGGCAGAAAAACCTGTCCGGCCGTACCCAATCCCGAAAGATCAATTCCTCCAAGAGAGGATGGACCGGAAACACTGCGTTGCTTAACGGAGCTTTCAAAGAGCCCGGAGAGGATACCGGAGGAACCAGAGGCTCTGGCAATGGTAAACTAAATGCCGAGCGGACCATGTCCGTCAAAGACTGTACCCACAGTCTTTCTGTCTGGGAGTCTGAAAATGGTTCCTCAGAGGCAGATCCCTCAATCCCTGAACCCTCTTGGTTCAGGTCTAGTTGATCCTCCTGTGATTCCAATTCCTCCGGAGAGAGAATCTCAGCATCTGAGGATACACCTCTTGGTGATGGGGATCTAACCCGTTTCTTACCAGGAATAGCTCTAGCGATCAATGCTGCTATTCTCTCTTCTAGCCCCCCTAGGGATACGGCTAGCATCTCCTCTGTGATAAACACAGGGTTGGGCTGATCTGGGCCAGCCTCCGCACCAGATCCCCCTAATGGCTCATCCAAGGCGACCTTTATGGGAATAAGTTGCGGGGAAAGTATCGGCATATCATCAGAATCAGAAGGGGAACCCCTTTGTTTTTTGGTCTTTTTTGTACCCTTTGACCCCGAACCTTTGGAAGCCATAATACAAAATCGAGGGACTCTGCCCACACAACAGACTGTAGTGGCCAGGAGTACAAAACCAGAGTTTAGGGGACAATAGATCACTAATGCCCAAAAACTGATGGGATCTCGTATGTTTTTCTCTTTTTTCTTTTTTTTTTTTTTTTTCTAAATATATATTATATATATTTTCTTTTTTAGAAACATACAGTGACCCCAAACTTAGTTTGCCAGCCTCCAACCTGTATGCAAAAAGGGGGATTTCTTGGCTTAACAAAAAAGGCATTGGAACAAAGTCCAGCATGTACTACCCCTCTTCCGCCACCGGGAGTCACTGTTCTGCCGCTCTGCGTCCTCTCCTTCTGAAATCAGCCTCAGACTGAGCACTGATCTATAACAGCACAAGGCGCGCCCCTGTATGACGCCGCAGGCACGCCCCCCCCCCCGCCCTCCTGTCTGAACGGCGCGAAAAATGTCTATAAGACGTGCGCGCGCACGCGCATATGCCGGAACAGGAGGAACATGGAGGAGCCGCGCTGCTGGAGACCCAGGACTGCAGAAACAGGCGGCAGATTCAAACCCCCAGCCAGGTAGGACTCCAAAAGGCCCCTAGGGATCCTTACTAGTCCTAGGAAGAAAGCAGCAGGTTAGCTAGCAACACATTCTTAGACAGGGGAACCTAGTGATGGGGGAAAAAGGTGTCATCCTGTCTCTCTTAGACATAGTGAGCAAGGTTGCCCATGCAGAGCATACTTAGGCTGTCCCCCCTTTTAGGTTACCCCGGAGAGCCTGCTGTCGAACCAAGTCCCGCAGGCTCCCCCTTACCTGCTCCATGCTGCAGGATGTTTGTCCAGCAAACTGATCCAATCTTCTCCCATCTCCGTGGGTAGCGTAGTAGACCTTCAGGCCCTGGGGTCCTATGAAGGTACCCACTGTCCTGGACCTATATAGCACCCTGGCAAACAGGAACTTATGGTTTTTACAAACTCCAAGTCCTGGGCCCAGGGTCCAGCCCTCCAAAGAGGAGCATTATAGGCAAAACCCCACGGTTTGGGGCCCGGGTACTGTCCACTTTGGCACTGAGGCTCCTTGGACAGATCCGGTTAGCCCGCCCTTAATCCCAAGGATGTGGAGCAAAGCTATTCCGTGACCAACACCTAAGACACTGGCGAAAAAACTGAGGGACTCCCTCTAGGGGAGGGGGTTATATAGGGAGGGGACTTCCTGTTTGAGATTGCCAGTGTCCACACCTGAAGGTACTCCATATAACCCATATAGTAATGAATATGCCGCTCTGTGTCCCGTGATGTACGAGAAAGAAACATATTTTTCAGTTTTGGATGAGTGGGGAAGGGGGAGGTTTATATTGCTGTATGTTCCACGGGGGAAAGTCAACGTCTCTATCTTGGTGACCATTATCAAGTAATAGGAACTGATATTTTATAGTCACTAAACAGGAGGTGTGAAAATCTTCCAATGGGAAAACGTGTTCTGGTGATCTGAGGATTTCCCCACACTTCGTTATATCTTGTAAGAAAATGTTTGCGGCTTCCCATACACTTTAACTGAATTCTGGATACAGAAATAAACTGGAGATTACCGGCAGGAACAGTCTTTGTGATGCACAGGGCTTAAAGAGTTTTCTCCATTCTGCTGCATTTTCCGGTGGAAAGGATATAGGGTACAAAGTATATTTAAAATTCTTTGCATTCCCCCAGCTGTTTAACTGAAAGACAAAAAGAGTAAGCACAATTTATCAGACTTATTCAACAAAATCGCTGCTGATAGCAATAATGTCTGCAAGGCACGGTGACCCATTGCAAATAATTCAATGTAAATAATAAAAATTAAAATAACAATGAACTGGATATCCCAGTAAATTACAATGCAAAATGGTTTTCAAGTTTAAACAAATGAAGTTCACCTTTCCACAAAACCAAAAACACACATATTTTTACAGGTACATAAATGTGCATTTATTTATTTTTTACATTGCAGCCGCGATCAGCAAGGATCCTTCCTTCAGACTCTTAATCGCATAACTCCTTAACTTAACTCCCGCATAGGCAGACCATTATTGAACTGCAGGAAGAATAAATGAACAACAAGTTCGCACACTAGCGGCTTTGACAGCCCACTGAGATCTACAAGCCATCTGCCATGGTGGATGATGGTACTTGTAGTTCGTTCATTCACAGGAAACTGAATAAAGTGACACCAGATGTGGGGGCAGGATCCCACACAGCCATGCGGTTTTCAAAAAGCGAGTGTGGATGTGGGGAGAAGATCCCCACCCACTGTCACAGAGTGGAAAGCACTGGTGGCGGGAGTATAATGCTCCCAAGGCTCAGTTCTTATATGTGAATCGGATGCATTTTGAATTGCATCCAATTCACATAACATGCAAACCAGACCATCTTTCAATAGAGCAATTAGCTAAACAAGCTTACCACCCCCTAAGGGGCAACAAGGACCCTTAACTACTTCAGCTTCAGAAGGTTTACCTCCTTCATGACCAAGGCATTTTTAGCAATACGGCACTGAATTACTTTAAGTGACAATTGCGCGGCCATGCAACGCTATACACAAATAAAAATTCAGGCCTTTTTTTCCCCCAGAAATAGAGATTTATTTTTGTGGTATTTGATCACCTCTGTGGTTTTTAGATGGATCATTTTGAGGGGAAAAAAAATTATATTATAATAAATATATATATATATATATATACACACACACACACACATATATATATATATATATATATATACACACACACACACTTTCTGCTATAAAACACATCAAATGAAAACTATTTTTTTAAATGTCATCAATTTAGGCCAATATGTATTCTGCTACATATTTCTGATTAAAAAAAATCCCAATGGGATCCTCAAACCTTAGTGTCTCTTGCACGTAAATAATCAGTGCAGTCACCGGCATATTGCTACGCAGGAGAAAGGAGGCAGAGGCTCATCCTCGCAGTCTAAAGAATTGAGGATTGCTTTTTTTAGGTCCCACAGAAAGCGCAGGGCCCGCAGAGGCGGGGCCCAACTCAGGCACAGAAACATCCGAGGGTAAGGTCAACAGTGGGGGGCAATTCTTGCTTGCCTTGAGCTCGAACACAACCTCCACCAAGAAGACAATCAACTCCAGGACTAGTACTGACAGTGCGTCTGGCGAACATGCCCCCTTCAGAAAAGGAAGTATGCACCTAGGACTCTATACTGGAACCCAGCTAGGCAAGGCACCACCCAAGAAAAGACTAAGGGGGAGGAGGACAAAAAAAAACACGTATCGGCCAACTACAGGGGGGAGAGAGAGAGAGAGAGAGAGAGACAGAGACACGCAGAGAGAGAAAGAGACAGAGAGAGAACTTGAGGAAGGACTCACCACCTCTATCAGACCACAAATAGAAGTGCTGTAGGTTCACCTTTAAGATGAGCATCATGGAGAAGCTAGATCCCCCTGGCACTCAGAAGGAAGATTAAGGGAAGAGCAAATTGGCCTGTATGCATCCTCTACCCAGCTTTCATGCAAGTCTATGGGGAAAGGTCCACCCCAAAAAAGAGCACCCCACAAATCCACCCAAACCCTGGCTGTTTGAAAATGTCTCACAGGATAAAATTCCAGAAAAAAAGAAAAAGGCTATGGAATCATAGGTCCCATCAGGGAACCTAGTCCTTATGCATTACACTAGGCAGAAATAACTGGCAAAGAGGGTTTTTTTTTTTACCAGCTAGGGCTGCCCATATGCAGTGCCGTATTCTTTTCTGCCTAGTGTACTGCTCCTGTAGGTGGCACTATAAAATCCTATCAAAGAATAGAAGAGCTGTTCCCATCAAAGGCAAGAGGGGAATAAAAAAAAACTCTTTAAAGTGTATGTAAACACTCAAATACACCCAGTGAAGTGAACAGCCTCGGATGATACACAGTAATGAAACCAACCTCCCTACATAAGTTTTACATGTATATCTGCTGTCTTCAGCTTTCTATACTGTTTAAAAAGTTCAGATTGTGTTAGATTTTCTCTCTTTCTCCCTGCAGTGAATGAAGCCTGGGCATAAAGCCAAGACAGCTGATTGGAGTGAAGGCACACTCCCTTTCCTCATAGGTGGAGACTTTCAGAGCTGATCATTGAATAGTTAAGGGTTCTGCTAATCTATAGTGTCCTCCTCAACACAAAACTCTGGCTGCTTTTATCATATGTGATGGAGAACTTGTCAGGAGTCATCATATGCTGATAACAGAAGAACAGGAGACAGCTATGGGAAATAATGATTTGAAGAGAGATGACAAAACACTGCAGATTTATGTGCCCAGCTCAAAATTCATGACTCGGGTTTACATCCACTTTAAGACCCCTTTTACACCGAGACAGTTTTCAGGCATTTTAGCGCTGGAAATATCACCTGTAAAAGTGCCTGAAAACTGCTTCCCATGTTGCCCGAATGTGAAAGCCCGAGTGATTTCATACTGGCACGGTGCGATTGCGGGACGTTATAAAAAGTCCTGCAAACAGCATCTTTGGGCGGGGTTTGGGATTGCTGTATACAGCGCTCCTAAAATGCCTTGCCAATTGCAATGAATGGGCAGCGCTTCCGAAGCGCCGCAACACGGGTGTGGGGTTAAAAGGCCCCGTTAGTATCCGAAAAGCGCTGCTTGTTTTAGCAGCACTTTAACGCCAACGCACGTGCGGCCCCAGCATGAAGGGGGTCTTAGGGACAAGTAAATTGTAACTACCGTACTTATCGGCATATAACAGGCACAGGCGTATAACACGCACCCTAACTTTAAGAGGGAAGTTTCAGGAAAAAATCTTTCCACAGCCCCCTGCGTATAACACACAGGCACAGTTTACACTCTATTTTCAGGGTAGAAAAGTGAGTGTTATACACAAATAAATACAGTATTTTTCAAGTTCAAATTCAGCGAAAACATTTAAATTTAGAGCAGGAAAGGTTTAGAACAGGGATATGCAATTAGCGGACCTCCAGCTGTTGCAGAACTACAGGTCCCATGAGGCACAGCAAGACTCTGACAGCCACAAGCATGATACCCAGAGACAGAGGCATGATGGGACTTGTAGTTTTGCAACAGCTGAAGGTCCGCTAATTGCATATCCCTGGTTTAGAACCTCTGTCAAGTTTTAAATGCCATAAACATTTCCTCATAGCGGAGATTTTGCTTCTTTTTCTGTTCTGTCCAACAGTTAAAAGGGGAAAATCCCTCATAGGGACAGAGAGCAATACATCTGACAGGTTCTAAACATATCACTCTTACTAGTTATTGAGTTTTTATTGCTGCCTTTGTGACCCATTGAGTGGTATTAACGGGAGGTGGATTGACTTTACCTAATTTCTAGATTACTCCTTTACAGGTATTCACTTAGCACCAACCATTTATGACACACTTTACATTCAAATTAGTCCATGACACCAAGGAGCTTACAATCTTGCATGCCTACATGCACATACTGGGGCCAATTTAGACAGACCCAAATTACCATACCAGCACGTCTTTGGCATTAATAATGTCTCGGCCATTATGATATGGATGCACTGCTATGTTTGAGCATGGGGGTAGATGTAATGACTGAACCTCTAAAGCCTCGTACACACACTTAGATTTTCAAAATGACCGAACGTACGTTTTTTTTGTGGCATGCTAGTCTCGTATCAAAAGTGAAGAGGTTACTCACAATACGAAAATGTACACACGGACAGGATAAGTCAGAAGTGACACAATGTGTTGAATAGTTTTGTATTTATCGTTTCATTTCTGAGCATGCGTAGTCTAGCTCTTGCAATTTTGTTTCGTACTTATGAAATGAAAAATCGGTCATTGAGTTCACATCTGAATTTTTTTTTTATAGTTTGTGCATTCAGCTTTTGTCTGAAGAAAAAGCTAATTCGGCTGTCGAAAGCACCGTACTAACGATCTGAAAATCGCCAGACAGCTTTTTTCCATTCGATTTTCGCATCGTCTATACGGGCCTTTATAGAAAGTTTGTCTACAAGACGGCTACACAGTTCCTGTTTTGCACTACACTGCTAGGTTGATCAATACATACTCAAATTTTCCATTTGGGATGATCACTTACAATAATAGTGAAGTCACTGTGCAACTGGTCCTCAGCAAAGATGTGAACCTGAAGAGGTTTTCTACTAAACAGAAGTGCAGATTTCAGCATCGTAATTGTCTCTTCCAGTCTACTACCACAAGCCACAACTGCCAAGTGCATAGTGTTCAGGCCATGTTTTACAGGAAGATTGTATCTGTAAGACAAAGACAAAAAATACCACGTTATAATGTAAGCAGAGTGGAAGAAATCTTTTTAAAACGCAAATAGACCAACCTTTAAAATGCCTCTCTTACAGACAGCTAAAAAGATTACTGGTGTCAAACAGCTGGCTATGCCAAGTGGTGTTGACCCCCGGCTCTACGCAGGCACTATTAAACAGGAAGTAAATCAGTCAAAGCTCAAGGAACCCCTGGCAATCTATGAAGAAAACCTGGTTGAGAATGGCTGAAATAGATATTTATAAGCAATGACCCAAGAACTGTACAGACACACAACTCCTAGGTACCAAGAGCCAGAAGCATAATAAAAAAAAGGGTCACGTGATGTCAAGAATTGCTATATCTCTATTGATCACTGATTTTCTAATGCGCAGTATAAAGAGTTTGGTTGACCTCTGACCTTCTAAATATGCCCTGCCTATATTATTTGCATTGTGTCCCCATTTTTATAGATTACATACCTAAACATGCTGGTTATAGCTTAGGGATAGCAGTAGTAAAGACAACCCGAAGAGGCAGCATTAAAAGAGAAGTACGTTTTTTTTTTTTCCCCTATTCATACTTACCTAGGTGGATGAAGCATCAGACCCATGCTGCATCTGTCGCACGAAGTCTCTGCACTGGGAACCAAGCCACCGAACACCGCCGATGGCTCGGTTCTCTCACCTCCCTGAGCGGAGAGCTGCTGCCTGTCAATCGGCAGCTCCCCGGCACTTCTCCTTCAAGCCGAGCTGTGGAAGGGTGGGGAGCTGAGAGGCTGAGACTGCCATTGCACACCTGAGAAGAAAGCTCTATGGGAAAAAAAAAAGGTCAATTTTGTTTGGGTACAGCGTTGCACGACCGCAAAATTGACAGTTAAAGCGACACAGTGCCTTATCGCAAAAAAAATGCTCTGGTCATTAAGGGGTAAAATCTTCCGGGGCTGAAGTGGTTAAGAATATTTTAAGAATTCGGGATTGAATCAACAGAATCCACTCAAGCGGAGTCAATTTTCTTTTAGACATTTTTTTGTAAAGTACAATGTAATGCTTAAAGGAGAAGTCCAGCGTGGGGTTTTTAGGCTGGGCACCTCCTTTGGGTCATAGGTGTGCAATTTGTTTTGCATTCTTGTGACCCGTTTTCAGCGGAGAACGCTCTGAAGTCCACTCTCCGCTGACGTCTCTGCAATCAGATGAGGCACCGCATCATTGCGACTGAGGAAGTCTGGATCCACCAGCTGCCTGGACTGATGTACAGATACATCAGTTTGCGCAGGAGTGCCATTCTGCCAGCGTATATCAGCTTAAGCCGTTCGGCAAGTGGGTAACTGCTTCCCGGCGGCCCCACGCTGATATGTGTCGGCAGAATGGCACGGCAGGCAAATGGGCGTACCTGTACCATCCCTTTAAATTTGCCGCCCAGTGGGCGCCTGCCACTTACCTATACTGTCCCTTTAAATTTTCCGCACAGCGGACGCGCCCGCCACGTGACTTACGAGTGCGTCTGCAGGTCCCAGGAACTCGAACGGGGAGACACCAATGTAAACACGGCATTTTCCTGTTCTTCCTAATGACAGGACAGTGATTTCTGCTTCCTGTGATCGGGAGCAGAGATCACCGACGTGTCACTCGTAGCCATGCCGCCTCACAGTTACAATCACTCCCTAGGACACACTTAACCCCTAGTTCTTAAGCCCTGCCAGTGTAATTTTTACAGTAATCGGTGTGTTTTTATAGCACTGATCACTGTATAAATGACAATGGTCGCAAAAATGTGTAAAAAGTGTCCGATATGTCCACCATAAAGTCGGAGTCATGATAAAAATAGCAGATCGCCGCCATTACTAGTATAAAAAAAAACATAAAAATGACATAAAACGACCTATTTTGTAGACGCAATAACTTGTGCACGAGCCAATCAATATTCGCATATTGCGAATTTTTTTTTACAAAAAATATGTAGAATACATATCGGCCTAAACAAATTGGGGATATTTATTATCTCAAAAAGTGTTTTTTTTTTCTAAATTGTCGTTGTGTTCTGTTGTGTTGTTAGGGCAAGAAACAAAAAAAAAACGCAGAGATGATCAAATGCCACCAAAAAGCTCTATTTGTGGGGGGGAAAAGGGCGCAAATTTTGTTTGGAGGATCACACGACCACGCAATCGCAAAAAGTGGCACGGTCATTTGGTAGCCAAATGGTCCCTGGCTGAAGTAGTTAAAGTACTAATTCACAACAAACTTTTGTGAATTAGTACTGCTTGGACCTTGAAGAAGGGGACATACCCCAAAAGCTTGTTCTGTATTGTATGTTAGTGCAAATAAAAGAAAGTTGTCACGAACAGTACTCTAAAATATTCAGCAAGTAGAAAAAGTAGATTTTCCTCCAGATGGCACCCTCCTCATCCCCAATTTGCCTTCATAAAAGCAAATTTATTTTGCAGCTCATCCTGGCTGACATTTTTAGGAATGTGGACTATGTGCAACAATGATGGTCAACTCAGATCATGTTTGAATATTTCATAGCAAGAGAAGTTTTTCAAAGTGGTTCATATTCAAAGGCTAATTTTAGGTAAACAGTTATGCTGGAATGGATTACTAGACATTAAAGGGGTGTTCCAGGCATTTTTACTGTTTATTAAAAGTCAGCAGCTACAAAAAGTGTAGCTGCTGGCTTTTAATAAACACTCACTCACCTGCTCCACGTTCCAGCGACGCGCCGGCCAGGGCTCAGCTCTTCTCCCCCCCCCCCCTCTCTGGCCGGCGTCTTTATTCTAAGTGTGGGCACCCAGCCGTGACAGCTTTCGGCTTCACGGCCGGGCACCCACTGCGCATGCGCGAGCTGCGCTGCGCCATCTGATTGGACAGGCGATCGTCTGGGACCTGTCACGTGTCATCCTAGGGATCCTAGGGGTGCACATCTTCACTGGTCTCAAGATTCAATTACGATTATACTGTCCATGATTCAATTTGATTCTGAAATGCATCGGGATGCATCACGATTACTGCGCAAGTGCACATGGTTAAAAAAGTTCAATACAAAAATTAAATCAGATAGGAGGATGGGGGGGCAGAGAGATAAGCGAGATAGGAAGATGGGGGGGGGGGGGGTAGAGGGATAGGTGAGATAGGAAGATGGGGGGGGGGGGGCAGAAGGCTAGGCAAGATAGGAGGATGGGGGCCAGCGGGATAGGCAAGATAGGAGGATGGGGGGGGGGGGGGCAGAGGAATAGGAGAGATAGGAGGATGGAGGGGAGGGACAGGTGTTAATGGGGGCAGAGGGATAGATGGGATCAGTGACACCAGCTCACAGTGTCAGTTGATTTTCCATCCTCCATGCTGCTTAGTGTGTTTTGCCCTTCTGGTGCCTCCATTGAAGACTCTCCTGATGTCGTGTCTCCTCGAGCTCCTCCCCCCTGCAGTGTACTGGCTGTTAGCTCATCAGCTGACTTTCTGCTTCAGTAAAGGGGAGGGGGCTTTATCCAGCAGGCAGGCTTTGCCTGCATTTTTCCTGAAGAAGCAGAGCATTGAGCGACAGATGAGGTGATCAGAGATCATTTCGGCTGAATTGCATCATCTGTGCATTATATTCAACACCCATAGTAGATCTCATCATATACTACCATCTTTGTTTTCATGTCATTGGCAGCTGGCCGTCTCTTCCTGATCCTTATATGGAAATGTAGTCTTAGCTTGGGTCATGAAACTAAAGCAAAGCTGCCAATACAATATCCTCATAGAAGATAAATACATTATCAAAAAGAAATCACGTGGGGCTCGATAATTAACCACTTAAGACCCGGACCAAAATGCAGGTAAAGGACCAGGCCCCTTTTTGCGATTCGGCACTGCGTCGCTTTAACTGACAATTGCGCGGTCGTGCGACGTGGCTCCCAAACAAAATTTGCTTCCTTTTCCTCCCACAAATAGAGCTTTCTTTTGGTGGTATTTGATTGCCTCTGCGATTTTTATTTTTTGCGCTATATACAAAAATAGAGCGACATTTTTGAAAAAAAAAAAACTATATTTTTTACTTTTTGTTATAAGAAAAATCAAATAAACTAAATTTTTGTCAAATATTTAGGCTAAATTTGTTTTAGCCACATGTCTTTAGTAAAAAAAAAAAAAATCTCAATAAAAAAAAAAAAAAAAAAAAGCTACCTAGCGGGAACAGCGACACTGATACAGCGATCAGAAAAATGATCGCTTAGTGCCACTGGCAATAGGGAGTGAAAGGGTTAACTAGGGCGGTGATCAAGGGGTTAAAACTTTATTGGGGGGGGGTTACGGGGGCTACCCTGGACCTAACACTAACTGCCTGTCACACTAACACTAAATACACTGATCATACATATATGATCACTGCATTCAGTGACACTGTGACAGGGGGGAGGGGGGGGTGATCGCAAGGGGTTAAGTGTGCCTGCGTGTACTGGTGTCAGTGTAGTGTTGTGCAGACTTACTATGTGATGTGATCTTTCCTCAGCGGATTACATCACATAGTAAACATCACATGTAAACATCCCTTACATGAGACAATAGAGACAATCCAAGCCGATTTGGTCTCACTTTGCCTCTGACCAACCAGTGGTACCATCTGATTGTTTCTTGGGTGCTCCACTGAAAATGGTAAAGGGTGCGGGGGGAAGGTGCGAGAAGGGGTCCAGTGGCTCATGAGCTGCTCAGACTGCCTTCTTGAGAAAGACCGGCATAACCCCGGTAAACCACTTGCAAACCGCAACGTATACATATGCATTGTTGTGGTTGGCGAGGGGTTAAAAAGCAAAGTTGTAACTACATGATGAAGTGGACCTTTACACCTTCGCCACCCTCCCCACCTCATTTTTATTTTTTAACAACCCCTACATACCTGGTTCTGGGTCCTGCACATAACCCACCCAACGGACCCAGTGTTGTCCTGCCGATTCTCTTCTGCCCCCCACCGCCATTTTCTAGCATGACATCATCTGAAAACTGCTGGCGCTTCCGTGTTTAGCTGGCGACTCTCCTGATGACACACCACCACTAGGCCTGCTTCCCTCCTTTCTCAATAAAAGACTATGCCTCCTGGGATATGTGAAGTGCGGGCCAGGGGTTTCTTATTAAAATAAAAAATAAAAACAGCTTGCACAGCAGACTGGACGAGGGATTTGCAAAACTTTTGATTCTACAAAAAATTCCACATCTATCAACAGCTATAGATTCTTTATAAAATTTGCTCCTCGGAAAATGAAGTCATTTAACAGCTAGCTTTCCTGTATGAAACAGATCCATTCCATAAAACAAGTCCTACCTAAAAGCAGCTTCCCAAAAGCAGTCCTTTCCACACACACCACTGGGTAGCATCCAATAGGGATTCCAGAAAGAAACAGAGAAATTCTTACACCTGACAGAATGAAACACAAAAGTTTTCCAGCTATTAGTATGTAATGCTTTTAGAGGGGAAAAAAGAAGAGGCTATAAATCCTACCATGCAACAAAAAGTGAAGACTAGTCCCCCTTCTTTAACCACTTGAGCTCTGGAAGGTTTCATCCCGTCCCGGCCCAGGCCATTTTTTGCTCTACCGCACTACACCAATTTAACTGGCAATTACGCCGTCATGCAAAACTGTACCCAAACAAATGTTATATCATTTATTGTTTACACAAATAGAGCCTTCTTTTGGTGCCATTTGATCACCTCTGGGTTTTTTAGTTTAAAGGGTCACTAAAGGAATTTTTTTTTTTAGCTAAATAGCTTCCTTTACCTTACTGCAGTACTGGTTTCATGTCCTTATTGTTCGTTTTTGCTTTGAAGTTGCTGTAATCCTGCTCTGATCTCCACACTTCCTGCTTGTCTGTTTCCTTATAACCACAGTGCTGGGAGCTTTCTCACGGTGGTCTAAGCTGTCATTACTGTGCGTCTAAAACTTCCCAGAACCAATCAGATTCATTTTAAAAACAAAACACTGCCCTGGATTTGTTTGTTTTTGTTCTGTGTGTCTATTTCTACTTCACAGAAACATGAAGCCAGTTCAAAAGTGAAACTAACCTGCAGGCACATTATATGATTGATTTTTATCTATTTTTAATCATTTTGAAAAGGAATCAGTTAACTTTTATGTCTCTATACCCTGTAAACAGTCATTTCAGCCCAAAAACTGTTTTCCTTTAGTGACCCTTTAAGATAGAGAGATATAGATATATATATATATATATATATATATATATATATAGAGATATATATATATATATATATATTTAAAAAACGAACACAATTTTTGAAAATAAAACCCATATTTACTTTCTGCTATAAAACATATCCAATAATTGGAAAAAATAATTGAATGGTTCACTTACTTGTTCATTCCATTTCCCTTATAAATGTTTTTTTTTTCTTTGACTGAATTTTTTACTTCCCATTTCTCCTCAGTAAACTGTTCAGTAAGCTGTTCTGGCTGACTAACCCCCAGCCAGAACGGCTCGGATAATGGGGGCAAGTTTACTGAGGAGAAACAGGAAGTGAGACAAAGAAAAAAAACATTTCGAAGGGAAATCGAAGGAAAATTTAAGTAAACTTAACAATGCACTAGCTTAAAAGGAACCTATTTAGAAAATAAAAAACAAACCTTTACAGCCCCTTTAATGCATAGATTTCATTGAAGTAAAACAAAACAAAAAAATCTTCTAGCTTTAACATTACTTAGACTGCATCCAATAAAAAAAATTTGGTTACATTTTTCTTTAACCACTGATGCCATTACCCTGCCAAGTGTTTTGCAACTTTGCAAAAAGACGAGGGGGAAAAAAAGCCCCAGGGACCACAGCTCTCAACCTTAGTTGCCCCCAACGCATGTGGACAAGAATTAAAGTAGCAATAAACCAAACTATGAACTGTGACAATTTGAACACAAAAAAACCTACAATGATAAAAGTGGGTAGCCCAAAACAAACAGCCAACTACACAAACTATGCAAGGAGGATGCTGTGAGTAAGGATGAGCTCCAGCGTGTTCGCACAGCCCACGTGCAGAGTCCGCCAAGAAGTCGGTACTGTGCTGCGCTAATCACAGGCAGGGAGACATTTCCTGATCTCTGCAGCTGAGCATCAGGACAATGTCTCCATGCGTGGGATTAGCGCAGCGCAGCGCCGACTTCCTGGCGGGCTCTGCACGCGGGCTGTGTGAACATGCCAGAGCTCATCCTTAGTTGCGAGTACAGGAAAGAACGTGCTATTTGGTATGGAATGTGAAAAAAAACGACAGCGCAAACACACCATAGTGCAGTAATAAAAGCATATACATTTATTAAACAATAAAACTGCCCTCACAAAAGGTGACAAAGTGCAGGTAGGTACTGTGGACTATGGCGGAACATTAGAGCCAACAGCCTCACAAAGAAAATCTCTCTTTCCTTGGCAACAGGCAAGTGACAGCATAGAAAGCGGGTGCCAATCTCAGTGTGGTGTACAGTACCTGAAAGAGTGGGGGCGCTCTAATACAGGATGTGTGTTACTGGTCAGATCACCAGGTGGAAACAGGGGGGGGGGGGGGTAAACAAATGCAGCCATCGCATACAATTATTTAGTAAGCTGCAAAATCTTCCATTTTTGGTTTTGGGTTTAATATTGCGTTAACCACTTAAGGGCCCCTTCGCGCCGATATAGGTCGGCAGAATGGCATGGCTGGACACAGGCACATACCTGTACGTCGCCTTTAAGAGCCCAGCCGTGGGTAACTAACGTGCCGCTGGCGGCGCGCTCACGACCTGGTCCTGTTCTCCGTGACCGCGGACCCGATCGCCGCCGGTGTCCCGCGAACGGGTCACAGAGAGGAAGAACAGGGAGAAGTGAGTGTAAACAAACCTTCCCCGCTCTTCCTAGTGTGGCTGTCATTGATCGTCTGTTCCCTGTGTTAGGGGACGACGATCAGTGATGTCACACGCACAGCCACGCCCCCCCCACAGTAAGAACACTCCCTCAGAACACACTTAACTGCTACAGCACCACCTACTGGTTAACCCCTTCACTGCCACTGACATTTTCACAGTAATCAGTGCAGTTTTATATCACTTTTCGCTGTGAAAATGACAATGGTCCCAAAATAGTGTCAAAAGTGTCCAATGTGTCCGCCATAATGTCGCAGTCACGAAAAAAATAAATCGCTGATCGCGGCCATTACTAGTAAAAAAAAAATATTAATAAAAATGACATAAAACTATCCCCTATTTTGTAAACGCTATAAATTTTGCGCAAACCAATCAATGAACGCTTAGTGCAATTCTTTTTACCAAAAATATATAGAAGAATACATATCGGCCTAAACTGAGGATAAAAAAAGTTTTTTTTTATATTTTTTGGGGATATTTATTATAGCAAAAAGTAAAAAATATTGCATTGTTTTAAAAATTGTTAAAAGTGTTCTTGTTTATAGCGCAGAAAACAAAAACCGCAGAGGTGATCAAATACCACCAAAAGAAAACTATTTATGGGGAAAAAAGGATTTTGTCTGGAAGCCACGTCGCCCGACCACGCAATCGTCAGTTAAAGCGACGCAGTGCAAAAAGGGGCCAGGTCTTTTACCTGCATATTGGTCCGGGTCTTAAGCGGTTAAAGCGGAACGTCATCCAAAAGGAAACGTTTTGCTGTTCCTCCTCCCACTCCTGAACATTTGGCACCTCATTTCCAGCTGGAAGGCCACAGCAGTCTGAGTGGATGTTCCGCCCCCTTTCCTTTCCCCGCAGCCTTCTGGGACACATCACAGGTCCCAAAAGACTGTGGGACCAATCACAAAGAGGAGCTCGCTCATGTGCAGAGTGAAGCTGCAAGACTTTACTGCTGGTATCACTTAAAGCGGAATTCCACCCAAAAATGGAACTTCCGCTTTGCAGATTCCTCACCCCCTCCAGTGTCACATTTGACACCTTTTGGGGGGGCTGTTGCAGGTACCTGTATAATCCAGTTATTTGTCCAACCCCGCCCTGCTGTCTTCTGAGAGGCACACAGGCCCCAGAAGACAGCAGGGACCAGTGAAATCGTGCATGCGCAGTAGGGAACCAGAACTGAAGATGGCGGCACCTCTACCCGAGAGCCAGATCTGCTTCAGGTGCCGACATCGTAAGCTCCCTAGACAGGCAAGTGTCCATATATTAAAAGTCAGCAGCTGCAGTATTTGTAGCTGCTGACGTTAAAAAGAAAAATCGTCCGAACTCCGCTTCAGGATACCTGTGCCTGCTCCCGAAGCCGATTGTAGAATCAGCCCGGCTATGGATAGCACTGGATCCATGAACAGCCAAGTGTCCTTATATTAAAAGTCAGCAGCTACAGAATTTGTGTCCCCAATTCAGCTAGGGATTGTGCAGCTGTGGTGGCAACTCAGCACATGCTCAGTTTTCAGTGAGTTTCTATGCTGAGAATTTTCTCCCCATCACATCTGAGCAGCCCACGCGACTAGAGTAGAGGTCGACCGATATGGGTTTTTCTCTGGCCGATACCGATGCCGATATTTCGAAATTGGTGCGGCCGATATTTTAGGCCGATTTTTATTTATTTTTTCATTATCTCAGAAAATCTAGAGTGGGGAGAAGGTTATTGTTTAGGGTGGAGAGGTGGAGTGCAGCCTATCAGTGTCCATCAGTGCCCACCAATGCAGCCCATCAGTGTCCATCAGTGCCCACCAGTGCAGCCTATCAGTGTCCATCAGTGCCAACCTTAATTAGTGTCCACCAGTTCAGCCTGTCAGTGCAACCTCATTAGTGCCACCTCATAATTATTAAAAAAGAAAAAAAATACAATCTTAGTCATTTTAAGGAGGGGGGTACAGAGAGGTGGTTGTGGAGGAGGGGGGTACAGAGGTGGCTGTAAAGGCGATGCGTTGGAGAGGGGTGGATGGTGCTGGGTGGGGATGAAGATGATTGTGTTGCATTGTGAAGATGGATGAGGATGACTGTGTGGGGATGAGAGTTACATTGTAAGGAGGATCTCCACAATGTAACTCTCATATCCACCTAGAGTCATCCTCATCCATTTCCTCAATGTCAGTCTCAGCCAGGTTTCCCTTTAAAAAAGGAGTTTAAATAAAGTCTGCAGGGGGGGGGGGCACGGAAACACACACTCAACTTTTGTGACTTACCCTCCATCCATGCTGCTTCCTGGTATTAATCTGCATGCACCTGATAGGAATAGGTGCATGCAGATTGGCTGGTCAGCTCATCAGCGTCTATCACAAAAAAAATACAAGCAGCCAGCATGCTCCCTTCAGCAGGGAAGGAAGAGAAGCTAAGCTAGTGCTGGCCACGATCTCCTGCTGGGGTCGGGTTGCTAGTCAGGCAGCAGAGGCTCGGGCTTGTCACATGCTAATGATGTGTTATTGTTCTTCTGCTACAGCTCGGCGGGAGAGGGGGGCGGGGCAGTGCGGTGCCAGTGAAACTTTTTCTACTTCCCTTCTACAGTGGCCGGCTGCCGCGCAGGTAATAGATTCATTTCACATGCTGCGGGAGCGGGGCCCTGGTCAGTACTGCTGGTGGCCGCAAAATCGGCCTGGCTTCCACAATAATCGGCCAATGCTGATTATGTAAAAACGGGCAAATATCGGCCGACCTCTAGAGTGACACATGAGTGTATGCACAGTGGTAAACGGCAGCCCACTACCTCCCCTCCTCCTCCATGACCACAAACCAGCTAAAAACAATGGGGGTGGGATAATACATTTAGATTGTTGGAGGCTTCACCTCCCTGTTATTCTAAGCACAGGCTGCCTGAAGTGGCAGAAATCTGGTCACACCATGTTATTGTAAAAAAATAAAAGATTTGATAAAAAAAAAAATGTATTACAATTTAAAACAGTTTGAATTATTTATTTTCATTCTGTATTCCAAAGGCTGTGTTTTTTTTTAACACGTGGCCAGCGCAGAGGACTAGAGACTCCTCTTGCTAATGTTTCCCTGCAGACAGGGAAAGATCAGGGTCATGTGACAGCTGTATGTCGATTAGGAAAACGGTACTTAAGATTTTTTTTTATCATCATTTAAATACTTAGTGCCATCATCCACTTACAGAAATAGAAGGGACTGTGAAAAATGAAACAGTGTGTTTAGTATCGCTCTAAAGAGGTTGTAATGTTTTTTATTTTTTTATATAACAATACTTACCTCTGGTGGCTCCTCCCCACATGGAGTGTGCAGGTCCTCTCCTAAGGTCCTGCTTCTGTGTCCATTCACACAGAATGCCGGACTCTGACCCCCGTCATTGGAATTGATTGACAGTAGCAGGTGCCAATGGCTGCGATGCTATCAATTTATCCAATTAGGACACAAGACACCAGCTAGAGCTCTGGAACTTAAGCCGCATCAAAGTAGTACAGGAACCTTTTCTAAGTCACACAGATTGGAACAGGTGCCACTGAAATCAATGGGCTGCAACTTGTCATGAGACTTTTTGTGTTCAAAGTGGCAGGACAAGTTGTAGTAGTGTGACTAGAGCTTCAAGACAGGAATTGGGCTTTAACGTGGAAGTGAAGGTTGGCTGTAACAAACAGCGAGCATGCAGGCAGGCAGGCTTTCAATGAAATAGTAACGTGCAGTACCTCTAATGCAGATAAAATGCCCCTACCTGTCTGCTCTGGAACTGTAAACCCAGCAGCGCATGTACTGGGCATGGTCTCTGTGTGCTGAGTGACAGTCTCCTGCGCAAGCCATCATACCACACTGGACAAACACTGGGGCACAGAAAAAGGATGCCAGAACAGGACCTTTGGAAATGTATTAACCCCTTAAGATCCATTTGGTCGACTTCAGGAAATCTCTCAGTGGATAGGGTGTGCATGTGCAGGGGTGCTTTATCACTGGAGGGGGGGGGGGGGGCGGATAGTGACCAGGATATGACATTGGGCACCCAACAACAAGATGGTGACTTAGAAGAGTGGTGAAGCTTCTGGGTGCCAGGAGGCCTCTGCTGGAATGCACCGACAGGCGAGTGCACGTGCGCGTACCCTAGGACAGGCAAGCGCGCGTCTACCCGAGGCCGGTGACAGGCAAGCGCGCGTCTACCCGAGGCCGGTGACAGGCAAGCGCGCGTCTACCCGAGGCCGGTGACAGGCAAGCGCGCGTCTACCCGAGGCCGGCGACAGGCAAGCGCGCCTCTACCCGAGGCCGGCGACAGGCAAGCGCGCCTCTACCCGAGGCCGGCGACAGGCAAGCGCGCCTCTACCCGAGGCCGGCGACAGGCAAGCGCACCTCTACCCGAGGCCGGTGACAGGCAAGCGCGCGCCTACCCGAGGCCGGTGACAGGCAAGCGCGCCTCTACCCGAGGCCGGCGACAGGCAAGCGCGCCTCTACCCGAGGCCGGCGACAGGCAAGCGCGCCTCTACCCGAGGCCGGCGACAGGCAAGCGCGCCTCTACCCGAGGCCGGCGACAGGCAAGCGCGCCTCTACCCGAGGCCGGCGACAGGCAAGCGCGCCTCTACCCGAGGCCGGCGACAGGCAAGCGCGCCTCTACCCGAGGCCGGCGACAGGCAAGCGCGCCTCTACCCGAGGCCGGCGACAGGCAAGCGCGCCTCTACCCGAGGCCGGCGACAGGCAAGCGCGCCTCTACCCGAGGCCGGCGACAGGCAAGCGCGCCTCTACCCGAGGCCGGCGACAGGCAAGCGCGCCTCTACCCGAGGCCGGCGACAGGCAAGCGCGCCTCTACCCGAGGCCGGCGACAGGCAAGCGCGCGTCTACCCGAGGCCGGCGACAGGCAAGCGCGCGTCTACCCGAGGCCGGCGACAGGCAAGCGCGCGTCTACCCGAGGCCGGCGACAGGCAAGCGCGCGTCTACCCGAGGCCGGCGACAGGCAAGCGCGCGTCTACCCGAGGCCGGTGACAGGCAAGCGCGCGTCTACCCGAGGCCGGCGACAGGCAAGCGCGCGTCTACCCGAGGCCGGCGACAGGCAAGCGCGCGTCTACCCGAGGCCGGTGACAGGCAAGCGCGCGTCTACCCGAGGCCGGTGACAGGTAAGTGCGTGTGTACCCGAGGCCGGTGACAGGTAAGTGCGCGTGTACCCGAGGCTGGTGACAGGTAAGTGCGCGTGTACCCGAGGCTGATGACAGGTAAGTGCGTGTGTACCTGAGGCCGATGACAGGAAGTGTGCGTGTACCTGAGGCTGATGACAGGTAAGTGCGCATACCTGAGGCTGATGACATTTTCTGGTAAAGATCCTAAACATAATAAACTGTAATGATCTGATGTCAGCACCATGAAGTCCTCCATCCCCCTTCCTAGGCACTCAGCCCTCAGCCTCCTTCCCTCCTCACACACCACTGACTGTCTACAACATAGGGCCCTCTACCCGGAGCACTGGGCGCACAGCTCTGGCAGCAGACTGTCATAGGTCTATGTACCTGGCTCTCTGAGGTTGCTCCGGCCGCCAGCGGGGAGGTGAGATGAGCGGCTGTCGGGTCTCGGTGTCTCCGCTCCCCCTCTGTGTGAGGGCGTAGAGGAGAGAGCAGAACCCGCACACCAAGCAGAGCCATACCAGCCGGGACACCGAGCGCCTCATCACACATCCCTTCCTTCCAGGCTGATCCCCGGCCTCAGCCCAAAGCCGAGCCGCTTCCTTCCGGGAGATCCCAGCATCCACCACTTCCGGGGCAATCGCGGAGAGAATGACGGGGGCGTAGGCTAGCGCCGATGTCTTCGTGTAGCGCTCTCTTCCCTCTGCTGCCCTCTGGCGATCTTCTGAAGATCTTCAGCTTCTGTGCTGGAGGAGAACTCTGTATTCCAACAGTGCAAATCTGAGAATTCCTTCCAAAGACATCTTCTCTAAGGTGAAACTTAAAAAAACAAAGTTTGTGAAAAAGCAGGCTTTTTAATTCAGACGATTCTCCGATAACAACCAATCAATACTCAGAAGATGGAAATGACATTGAGAAAGAAGGGAACCAATAGCATAACTCCGTAGAATGAAACTATTTAATAGTAAAGTAAATAACTCACATAAGTAGATAAAATCAAATGTACACATCCACGGGTGCTGAGCTCGTCTCCTGGCGTCAGGCTGTGTCTGTACCCGGTGCTCCAATCCCAACGCGTGTCATCACGTGGCTTCATCAGGGTCACGATCCCAATGAATCGTGATTCTCAATGTAATTCCCATCTTCTGAGCATTGATCGGTTGTTATCGGGGGTCAAGAGCGTATCTTAGTCCACATGAGGCTGACACTCTGAGGGAGATACGAGTTCGGTGCTCATGTATTGACGCCCGCTTTTATTTATTTCAAGATAGTGCATCATCTTGAGACCTACTCCTATTCATCATTGGCGTCCCTCACAGTGTCATGCGATATGCACTTTCTGGGCCAGATTCTCAAAGGAGATACGACGGTGTATCTCCAGATACGACGGTGTATCTCCAGATACGCCGTCGTATCTCTGTTTTTGCGGTGTCGGATCTATGCGCCTGATTCTTAGAATCAGTTACGCATAGATTTGCCTTAGATCCGACTGGCGTAAGTCACTTAGCCCGTTGTGTCTAAGTTGCATATTTACGCTGGCCCTAGGTTGCGTTTCTGACGATTTCCATGTCGAATATGCATATGAGCTACATACGCCTATTCCCGAACGTATTTGCGCCCGCTCGTCGTAGTTTATGTCGTTTGCGTAAGCGTACACTTACCCCTGCTATATGAGGGGTAATGTTGCGTAGGTCCGGCATATGCAATGTTAAGTATGGACGTCGGGACAGCGTAGTTTTTTTCCGTCGTTTACGTCCGTTGCGTAACTCGTTCACAAATAGGGTTTTGCGTAAGTTACGTTCACGTCTAAACCAAAGTATTTGCAGCGTAATTTGGAGCATGCGCACTGGGATACGTCCACGGACGGCGCAGTTCAAAAGAACGTTTAAAAACGTGGGGTCATGATTGATTTACATGAAACACGCCCACCTCATCCACATTTGAATTACCGGGCTTACGCCGGGCCATTTACGCTACGCCCCAGCAACTCTGGACGCAAGTGCTTTGAGAATACGGCACTTGCATCTCTAAGTTGCGGCAGCGTAAATAGGATACGATACGCCCATCTACGAGAATCTGGCCCTCTGTGTTTGTGTCTTTTCATGATACATATCGGCCACTGAGACCACTTCAGCAATAGAGGAGAGATTTTCTGTCAGGCCCCGTACACACGACCGAGTTTCTGGACAGAATCAAGCGAGAAGCTCGCTGGGATCCATATTCTGCGGAGAAGCTCGATCGTGTGTACACTTTCGTCGAGCGTCCCGTCGGGAAGCTCGTCGAGCCAAAATAGAGAGCAGGTTCTCTATTTGCTCAACAGGCAATCGGGACCAATGGCTCAACGCCTTTTTCGACAGCCCGGTCGACGAACTCGTCGGCCGGCCGAGAACCTCGTCGGGCGGAACGATGAGTTTAGCCCGACGAGGTTCTCGGTCGTGTGTACGCGGCCTCAGTTTCCATATGCATCCAGATCCGTGGCATTTTAGCTGTTTGGTTCAAACAGCAGTGAGGTGAGCTTCTAGTGCACATAGAGATGCACATCACTGAATATTTCATACAGCACGCTGCATCTTTGGTGGAAGTGTTTCATTCAGACACTGACTGTTGGATCATCTTTTTTCGCTGTGTTTTTCTTTGGGACATTATTTATGCTATATTTTATTTTTGCTTGTGACTTTTTTACACGTGTGATTGTGTTTACCATTGTTACTTATTTAGATTTTTTATTTGTTTACAAGCACTGTGTTTACTGCTAGATCTAGCAGTATCTTAGTTTTTCTTTTCACTGTACTGCTTCCACCACACCCCTTTTTCTCCTTTTCCATGTATCACCCACCACCCCTCTCTCTCCTCCCTTCCCCCATCCCCTCCACCTTCCCACAGCGCAGTCTCCATTTTTTTTTATATAAACACCATTTTGCCTGTTAGGATCAGATCCACAGGTCACTGCTGCAGTTTCCCCACTAGGCCCACCTTACAGCGCGGGAGTTCTCAACCATTTTGTATAATCAATGTCTGTGTGTTGAGTTATTTTGAGGGGACAGAAAATTTACACTGTTAAACAAGCTGTACACTCACTACTTTACATTGTAGCAATGTGTAATTTCTTCAGTGTTGTCACATGAAAAGATATAAGAAAATATTTACAAAAATGTGAGGGGTGTACTCACTTTTGTGAGATACTGTATACACAACATTCCAGTGTGGTTGTACAGCGAGTCTGATTAATACAGATCAAACTGGATTTCTCAGTCACCCTAAGCCCCTTTTGGAGACACAGGGTGACTTAGACATAGGAGGTGCATGGGAAACTGAAACAACAGTTTCTCAACCTCCCCAAGGAATTATGGGTTCCATGGGCCCTTCGCCTATAAGAACCCTCGTCACATCTCTCCCCTTTCGGCAGCAGACTAACACAGAAGGAGACCTGAAGTTAGTCAGTAGTTCCAGTACGCCCCAAAAAAATTGTCCCAAACATAGCATTACTCACCCAACCAACCTCTGGCAGAGAACATACACGCGGCAGGAGCGAAGTGCGAGGTGATAAACTGCATGTGCTGTTACAAAACAGTGTAACTCACAAGGTCATCAGAAACATCTTATTCTGGCATCACATATTTTGCATGTGAAATAGATTTTAGAATTTTACATTATTGCCCTTCTCCCTTTCAGCCACTGGAGAGAAGACGGGGTGGCTGAGCTCACTTCATCATGCTTTTGGGGATCTGAGCCAACTGCCTAGCATCCCTGGGGTATACAGATGGAGACCGCATCTTTTGTTAGTTGAGGGCAGAGGCCAGCAGCACTCGGCCCTGTTGCCAGCCCTATTTGTTGGGTTGCTGGCAAAATTCTGGGGTGCCATCTGCTGCTGGGAAGGGAAGGCGGCTGCTTCACCTCCCTTACCCTCATCTGGTTGCTGGGAGGACATGTCTGGTACTGTTTCCCAGGTGCATGGATCCTTTTCCGGGGAGGAAAGATCACCACCATCTTCTCACCCTGGGACTGCCACAAGTGTAGGGCAGAGGTCTTGGACCCTTTGTCCAGTTGTCAGCGCTTCAGCTGCAGAAGTTTCTGGTAACTCCACAAATGCTGCTGGCAGGAAATCCCACGTTCCTGTCAGTGTTGTGGGAGAAAGGCAGACTGTCTCTTCTCTCCGGGAGGCTGAAGCCGCTTTTGGTGCTGGGCTACAGTTAGCAGTGCTCTGCCCTGTTGTCAGCACTTCAGCTTTGAAGAAGGCAATCTCTGGAGTTTCCACTGCCGATTCTCTGGCATGCTGCTGAACGTGTTCTAACAATTTCCTGTATGCCCTTTACAGATACTGTTCCTTACTTAGCAAATAGTACAGATCAGGTTTAAGGTACGAGACCTCTGCAAGACAGAGCATAGTCTCTCTGTATTCTTGCAGGTACTCAAGGGTAGGTTCCCCTTCATCGCCAAACATGGAGGGCTCCAATCCAGATTCTACCCAAATCTGCTGCCTGAGCTCCAGTTATTCATCCGCAGATACAGTCCTGGAGTATGCTGAAAGGACGTTCCGCAGAACCCCCGGGAACTCTGATGCCAAATCCATATCTCCGCTGGGGTGACCAAAGTCTGCTGTCCTGATCTTGGATCCAGGTGGAGGATTGGATGTCCCAGACTGCAGGAAGCATCCCACTGCTTGCCACCAATGTATCAAAATGTCCCACACTTTCCTTTTGTCATATACCTCTTACTCCCAGTCTGAATATAGATATCAGATTATCCAACAGCTGACAACCACAAACTAGGCAGTACTCGTTTGGTTGCACAATATGAACTGTGAACTGTTTATTGAAACACAGGTAATACTCTGGACAATCCCCCCGCCCCTTTGCATTCCAGGCATGGTAGACTGTCTAATCGGCAGGAGGAGCTGTTGGAGGATTCCCCCCTCCTGACAGCAAATGCACTTACACATCCCATAATACCTAAGGCAGACAGACAAAATAGAACAATGGAATACAGCCACACCCCAAACAACCCAAAGAGTACACAACAAAATTAGACATATTATATATATATATATATATACACACACACACACAACATCCCAGTGTGATTGTACAGTGAGTCAGTCTCAGTCACCCTGTGCCTCTATTAGAGACACAAGGTGACTTAGACATAGGAGATGCATGGGGAGCTGAAACAAGCATTTCCCAACCTTCCCAAGGGTTCCACGGCCCACCCGACCAAAGTGACTCCCATCACAGTCTTCACAGGGAAGATTTAACAGTGGAAAGTGCTATCTCAGCCGATCTGTTAGCCTGGAAAAGGGTAGATGAAGGAGGAGGAAAATGCCTTGCTATCCTAGGCTACAGGTTGTGCGTTTCTATTGCAAGACGCTGCAAGAGAAAGGAGCCACCCTGCAACAGGAAACTTTGGGCAGCAGTCATGGCAACAGTTTTTACTAGAACATAGGTAACTGCCACATGGAATGGCTCAAAGCAAGGGTCCAGTGTGTCTCCATTCACTGTTTCAAGTTCCAATTTCAGTCCAAATTGTTGGCTGAATTCAGACCTGTAATAGACCAGAAGAGGCACAGGACTCCTGTGCAATTCGCTCCAGAGATGTGTGAACCAGTTCCCAAGAGAGCCAGTCACAATCTCCTGACATGCAAATTGAATGCAGGGAAAACTGCATCCAATTCACAATAGTGTGAACCCAGACTTAGACTTTAGGCACATAGCTTAAAAAATACGCTAGACGCATTTAGGCAAGTCTAACGTTTGGATGTTAATGCATTCCAGTGGCTAGAGTTCTGGCATTCAGAGGGGCTTAAGCAGATGCCCTGTGTGCATGAGGCCTAAAAGATAAAGTAGTGGCAATCTGAATCTGAACTAAATCTCATGACATGTCGTATCAGTGTGAATGGGGGCTGAAAGCTACTTTAAACCATCTACATTCAAGAAGTGGAATGAAACATATTGCAGTTTGCCAGTCCTTAGATGTGGTAGCTGCATACTGTGTATCCAAAACAGATTAAAAAAAAACACCCACTGTCATTATACATGATGTGTTTGAAGAGGAATACCGTTATTATGGTAGCAGCTAGCTAGCTACCATAACCCCGGTATCCTCTTCTTCAGTGGGCGGTCCTCTACAACATAAAAGTGGTCTCTGTGGCAGATACGACGCAAGATCACTTTTATCGGTGGCGGGAGAGGGGCCCTCTGCCGCTAACCAGAGCCACCAGCAGCAGCGGGGGCGATCTGGTCCTTTTCCTTGCTGTGCATGGAGACCAGTGAGGAGAAGATGGCCCCCTTCCGTCTCCATATCACTCCATAGCGGAAGCGACGTCAAATCGTAACTTCCGTCCATACGTCTTAAAAGGGAATTTTTTTTGTTGTCATTTTTTTAAAACATTTTTATTTTTTTCCCAAATAAGTCTAAATATGGGATCTGAGCTCTTTTTCACCCCAGATCTCATATTTAAGAGGACCTGTCATGCTTTTTTCTATTTCAAGGGATATTTACATTCCTTGCAATAGGAATAAAAGTGACCCAATTTGATTTTTTTTTTTAAAAACAGTGTTAAAATCAAAAACACAAAGTAAAATAAATAAGAAAACTTTTTTTTTAAAGCTCCCCGTCCTGACGTGCAGAAGCAAACGCATACGTGAGCAGCGCCCGCATATGAAAATGGTGAGGTATTGCCGCGATCGTCAAAGCGAGAGCAATAATTCTATCCCTAGACCTCCTCTGTAACTCAAAACATGCAAACTGTAGAATTTTTTAACCACTTAAGGACTGCCTTCTGCACATATACGTTGGCAGAATGGCACGGCTGGGCACAAGCACGTACCTGTATGTCCTCGTTAAGTGCCCAGCCATGGGACGCGGGCGCCCGCGATTGGGCCCTGGAGCTGAAGAACGAGGAGAGCTGTGTGTAAACACAGCTTCCCTGTTCTTCACTGTGGTGCTGTCATTGATCGTGTGTTCCCTGATATAGGGAAACAAAATCAATGACGTCCCACGTCCAGCCCTGCCCCCCTACAGTTAGAAACACATATGAGGTCACACGTAACCCCTTCAGTGCCTCCTAGTGGTTAACTCCCAAACTGCAATATTCACAGTAAACAATGCATTTATATAGCATTTTTTGCTGTGAAAATGACAATTGTCCCAAAAATGTGTCAAAATTGTTTGATGTGTCCGCCATAATGTCGTGGTTACGAAAAAAAATCGCTGATCGCCGCCATTAGTAGTAAAATAAAATTATTAATAAAAATGCAATAAAACTATCCCCTACATTGTAAACACTATACATTTTGCGCAAACCAATTGATAAACGCTTATTGTGATTTGTTTTACCAAAAATAGGTAGAAGAATACATATCGGCCTAAACTGAGGAAAAAAATAGTTTTTTTATATATTTTTGGGGGGTATTTATTATAGCAAAAAGGAAAAAATATTGCATTTTTTTCAAAATTGTCACTCTATTTTTGTTTATAGCGCAAAAGATAAAAACCGCAGAGGTGATCAAATACCACCAAAAGAAAGCTCTATTTGTGGGGAAAAAAGGACGCCAATTTTGTTTGGGAGCCACGCCGCACGACCACGCAATTGTCAGTTAAAGCGACGCAGTGCAGAATCGCAAAAACTGGCCTGGTCCTTTACCTGCATTTTGGTTGGGTCTTAAGCGGTTAAACATCGCCTATGGAGCTTTTTAAGGGTAAAAGTTTGATGCCATTCCACGAGCAGACGCAATTTTGAAGGGTGATATATTGGGTATCAATTTACTCGGCGCAATATTATCTTTCACAATATAAAAAAAATTGGGCTAACTTGTTGTCTTATTTTTTAATAAAAAAATGTTTCAAAAAAAAGTGCACTTGTAAGGCCGCTGCGCAAATATGGTGTGACAAATATTGCAATGACGACCATTTTGTTCTCTAGGGTGTCAGAATTTTTTTTTACAATGTATAATGTTTGGGGGTTTCAAGTAATTTTCTAGCAGAAAAACTTGTTTTTAACTTGTAAACACAAGAGTCTGAAAAACAGGCTCGGTCCTTAAGTGGTTAAAGCCTTTTTTCACACCGACTTCAGCTTGTATAAGAGCAGTGTGAACAGCAAGCTTTGACAAAGCATTTGAAGGGCTTTCAGAAAGCTTTGTTTAAGCTTTTAAAGAACCATTCTGCACCAGTATGTAAATGTTAAACAAAGATGCTAATGGGAGGATTTATTGCCACTTTAAACAAGCTGCTAGCAGGTTTCAGAACTTTTTGAAGCTGGTTGAAAACCTGTAAGCAGCTTACTTAAAGTAGCAATCAACACTCCATTAGGATCTGTGTTCAACATTTAGAAATTTGAGTTGAATGGTACTTAAAAAGCTTCAACAAAGTGTGCTGAAAGCTCTGTAAATGCTTTTTTCAAAGCTTGCTGTTTACACTGCTCTTATACAAGCTGAAGGCCATGTAAAATAGGCCTAGGAACCCCTCAACAAGTTATTGCTGAGCAAAAAAAATTGATGGGGGTAAAGATCCTATCAGGATGAGAATTAGTCAACATACAGTGAGTGTATAGGATCAAATTTTTCAGAACAGGGTCTCTGTAAGGAACAAATATACCAGTGACCTTTAACAAGGTCAATGCAGGTAGTTGCAGCTTTAAACAGATATACAAGGAGAGGCCAATAAGTTCTTACCCTCACCAAGATCCAGATGTGCTAGGGATCTGAAATATAGTCCACTGACTCTTCCTTTTCTACATATCCACCTCCTATGGTTACACACTTCTCACATCTGTGTAACATACCTTCAATATCATCTGCGTAGAAGTATGTAGATGTGGAGGAAAAACAGCCATCAACTTCAGTAACAACTGCCTCATCATTATGGAAATGTCTTCCCCGTAAATATTTCTTAAGATTTGGAAACATGAAGAAGTCCAAAAGGTGCCAGCCAGGTCAGGGGAGTAAGGTGGATGGGGCAGAGATTCATAGCCACAATTGCAAAGAAAAGTGGCAGTTGGTACAGGTCCAAAATGCTTTGTGCAAATTGCTCATTGCTGTTGGAAAGGGGTCAGTAACCCGGGAATCCAACGTGCAGCCACTTTTCTCATATGCAAGATGTTATGTAAAAATGTTGTAAACTGACCCCCGACTAATGTTCACCTCCCTAGCTAAGAAATTAATGCTGACACATCCATCTTCAAGCACCAACTGCTCCACTTTCACCACCACACTTGGTTCTTCTGGCACTTGACGAATGACC
Organism: Rana kukunoris; assembly: GCA_029574335.1. NCBI lineage: Eukaryota > Metazoa > Chordata > Amphibia > Anura > Ranidae > Rana > Rana kukunoris. Next base: position 192,624,520 of record CM056051.1, read on the forward strand.
TTCCCTTGGGTTGTCCTGTATATTTGTGTGACTACACTTGAATTCTCTCTGCCATCATTTGACAATCTCATATGGTGGACAAGCCTCTCCATACACAGCCAACATCTCTTCATGGATTATTTGGGTAGCTTTTCCTTGAAGATGGGGGAACATAATCACGGCTCAGTATTTAACTTTGTCTGGCATGACACCTACTCCAATTCTCTTGGCTTCAACTATAATTCACCATGACCTACAAAAATTGGCATGCATATTACTATAATTATATATATATACACACACACACATATATATATATATATATTATACACAGCCCTCAAAATTTCCACTCGCCTACTAGCATTTGGCGAGTGGATTTAAGCTGGGGGCGAGTGATGACAGGGCTGCATGACCAATCTCCCTCCAATCTGTGCCTACACTTAGAGTCCCGATGAGATTGGCGGCCGAAGAGGAAAGGTGCATGCTCAGGAAAAGTAGTCTGGTGAGCCGCGCACAGGCAGAGCAGTACACAGGTACTCTCCTTACAATTCTCATTAAGCCATTGGACCTAACAGTATGACCTCTCTGAGCCTGTCCCCCTCCCCCCGACCAATGTAGCTGGAAAACAGAAAGTAATGAGTGAGGTGGAGGATTGGGAAAATTACCACTCCGGTGCAGCACTCACTGAAAGTTGCCCTGACATAAGAGGGGCAGCCTTCCAGTTTGTGCAGTTTTCTTCTCCTTGTGCTCTATGTAAGTGTCCAACAGTTCAGCCTGAACACTGTGAACAGACTAGTCTCAATGTGTGCTGTGCGGTGTCAGTGTGTGCTGTGCTATGGTGTCAATGGTTGGGCAGTTGTGTGGATCTCAGCGCTGGATTTTACTCCCTCCCGCTGTGCTGCAGCTCCTCTCCTCACTGCCAGCCTGAATAAAAGGGGGAAGTAGGGACATGCAAGTGTGGAGCTGCACACACAGGCTCCTGGAGAGAGAGGATGGATGGAAGTTGCAGAGGAGACAGCAAGAGAATGGGGAAGAGACCCAGTTCTAGTGCCCTGTCCCTCTGGTCTGATCCCAGTGCCCATTCCCTCTGGTCTGCTCCCAGTGCCCTGTCCCTCTGGTCTGCCCCCAGTGCCCTGTCCCATTTTATTAAAGTTGTTGTTGGTAATATTTAATTTTGTAACTTGATTCTGCATAAAACATTTAACAGTGTCATTCCATGAGATAATCTACGAGGGCGTGTTTACGGGTGCAATTAGGCGCAGGGCAGTGTATGAATTAGGTGGGGCAACTGGTGGTGAGCAACTCTTGAGGCCTGGCTAGTAGCTCAGGACTTGAAAATTTGAGCCCTGTTATACATACATACACACACCCTATTAACCTGCACATTTTCAGATCCCTAGCACATCTAGATCATAGTGAGGGTAAGAACTTATTGGCCTCCCCTCATAGTATCCTTGAGCTTTAAGGAAATACCCATCATCAGGTCCTCTTCTAGTATCAAGTTCTCAGAACTGGATGGGGCGCCATTCTCCAATCCTTGTAACGGAGCTCAAGGGCAAGCGAGAGGAACTTAGAGGGAGGACCTGGAGAAGAGGATGAGGGGCTTATGTTCAGAGATAAAATTAGGAGAAAGGCTCTCCTGAAGGGGCTGAGGATGGAGGTATAGAAATATCCAGGAAAGGTGCATCAGTCCAGATTCAGCAGACCCCATCTGGGCTGCTAGCAGAACTAGAACTGTCAGGCCGCGTACACACGATGAGACATGTCCGCTCAAACATGTTCGACGGACCGTTTCCAGCGGACATGTCTCATCGGATTTTGGTCCGATGGCGTGTACACACCATGGGACAAAAATCCCCTCGGGCTGAGGACGCGGTGATGTATTGGTGACGTTGACACCGCCACATCACCACTCCAGGAAGTAAAACACTTCCACGCATGCGTCGAATCCATTCGACGCATGCGCAGAGATTTCTGTCCGCTGGTTAGTGTACTAACCAGCGGACATATCCGCTGGTTAGTGATCTTAACCTTCACCCATAAAGCAGACTTCAGGGACAAGGCTCTACCACAGAAAGGACCACAGCCTTGGACCTGTTTAGCACCCTGCAGCTAACTCAAAGCAGTTCACATAATATCAACGAGAGGTCCAAATGCAGAATCCAGTGTTCAAATCAACATTAGTGGACCCCACATATTCCTTCCTCCCTAAGGCACAGGTGTCAAACTCATAACCCTCCAGCTGTTGTGAAATGACAAGTCCCATGAGGTATTGCAAGGCTGACAGTTAAAAGCACGACTCTCTCAGGCAGAGGAATGATCCCCCTGAGGAAGACACGCGATTAGCCCTGTGTCGTCACATGTAGGGGAGGGGCCAGGATGGTGGAGGAGCTTGGATACATGCTGAATCCTATGCTTAATGCTTTTATGGTGTGGTGTGCTGGAAGCACCTAAAATGTGTGAGTACCCTGATAGGTTTTCTAAATACATACTAGCGATAATGCACTATCCAGCGATAATGCACTATCCAGCCTATTTCTTGTTTTAAAATTGAGGACAACTTCTCTGGATTTTCCTGTTGTATCCTGCTGAGCCAGTTTCACTTAGAGCCCAGGAGTGGTTCAACTGCTTATGTGGACCAAACTTAAGTGTGCAGTCACACTGTTGGGAAGTCAGCACATTCACGTACGTGTGTGAAGTCATCCTCTTCTGATCAGGAATATCATCACTAGATGATAGTAATACATATAATACCCCAATTTGCACTTTTGTCTCTGTGGATTGATGAAAATTGGGAGAAATAAACAAAAACATTTTTTTGGACACTTGATATTACAGAATAAGGCTGGATTCACACCTATGCAGTTTTAGTGCTTTTTGCAGATTTGCACTACAGCCCATTTAACATGGTTTCCTATGGAACACGTTCTGTAGTGCAAATCTGCAAAATGCACTATACGTGCATAGGTGTGAATCCAGCCTAATACTAAAATTTCTTTCACTGTGAGCTTGCTTGTTACACAAAATATATTTATGTTCGGTTACATTTTTTAGCAATATTGATTTTCATTGTTTATGGCACTATCTATGCATTTGTAAGGTTCGGTATCACACAGTGGGGATTTCTTTTGTATTAGAGGTATGATTGGATTTGAAGTTTCACAACAGCTAAAGAGACACCAGTTTGACGAAGGTCACTAGTGAAAAAAAAAACTGAAGGCATGCTGGGAGTCAGATGGGTTAGGCTGGGCTGTCCATTCTTTACAGCTTTGTCAGTGTGCAATCACCTGAAGGTAGCTGCCTGTGTGTTGTAATGTATAATCAAGAAAAAAAAATGTTTAGTGTTTGCAAAAATTCAAGGGTGGACCAATGTAAACGATTCAGCAACATGCACTATATACAACATGACTACATAGGAGGTAAAAACCTGGCACTCTTGATAATGAAGATCAGCATAAATTAGTTAAATGTACCAGATATTATAAAATCTACTTTAATGTTCACTTCTAATTTTAAGTATGCTGTTTTACTTCTTTCTTTTTAATGGACTGACTTCATTACAATAAAACATGGCTTATACTCAAGCTTGGCAGGAGATGGAAAGTCTCACAAACATTAATAGGGAATGACACATTTGCTTGGTTTTAATCACATTGCTCTCCACCAGAGATTTCCCTGGAGCAACAGAGGAATGCAGCAAAGAAGTTATTGAAAAAAACAGGTAATGCACAATTTTTTTACAAGGCAAAACATAATGCACAGAGAAGAAAAAAAAGATGAGTATTAAAAATGTTTTTAAAAAAATTATCAGACACTGCATCCCCATGAAGGAGACAAAATTGAAGGGGCTGAAGGTCACTGGCCTCTGGACTTTTAAGGTGTCAAGTTGGCAGTAATGAGGTCGCTAATGTATTCAAATTGAGATTTGAAAAAAATAAAATAAATAACTTTATTACAAAATTCATTAAAAAAAACATGAGACAATAGAAAAGAGACATTTGTTCCCTTAATATTACATTTTTAACAGACAATACCACTTTTTCTACATGTTTCGCTCGGCAGAGCTTCTTCAGGAGATTAGGTTGTGGTGTCTGTTATGCTGGGGATAACAAAGAGGAAAACTAAGTACTCATGTTTAAACATTAAAATGTAATATTACATATTGGCATAGAGAGTTAATTATCCAAATTTGTCAACAATTTTTACAAAATCATTTTAAAGAAGGCACAGAGTTTACCAGTATTGCGGAATATCTCACCATAGATGAAGAGTAGACATTTAAACTTTAAAAAGCAAAAAGATTTTTTTGGCAAGTGCACAGAGATGTTACTTTGCCCCAGTGGTGGTCCTCTCAGCTCGTAGAAAAGGGCAACAAAAAAAAAGGGAGAAGGTTGTTTGCCTGAAAACAAGAAAAACACCACATAATGAGATAGCTTAATGAGATTAGGTTATTAAGGAAAGGTAAAGGGAATGGAGAGGCCAAATCAAAGAAAGCAGCGATAGTAAAAGGAATACATAGCTGTACCTTTGTTTTGCATTGATAAAGCAAAATCCGTCCAAAAAAAGTATAAAATGTAAATAATATTGTGCCACATACTAGCACTAAATCATTGTATGCTTACATCTTAAATGGTTGGAAAAATAAGACACAAGAAAGGAAGGGAAGAACAAAAAAAGAACAAAGGGGAAGAGGAACAGAAGGCGGAGGGAGAGAATAGTTCAACAAGGAATTTGAAACGAAAACATATTTTTACAGGAAGTGTTTGAATTAGTATGATTAATTATGTATGAAGTATGGAGGGTATGATTTAGTGCAAGTATGTGACATGTTATTTACATTGTATACTTAGAGCCGGTTCACACTGGGGCGCCCTGGGATCCAACTTCAAGACGGGCAGTCAAGAAAATTATTGGAAGTGAATGGGAGCCGTCTTAATGTACACAACTGAAGTCGCTCTGACTTCAGAAAAGGTTCCTGTACTACTTCAATTCAACTTGTAGGCAACTTGTAACCATTGATTTCAATGGAAGTCGCCTCAGAAGTCTGATCACTGTTTTAACTGAAGCAACAATACAGGAAGATAACATACATTTCTCAGGCAAACCCCTCCCTCCCCCAGAGCAGATTGTTCTTTGATTGGCTACTGGAAAGCCTCCTGTCCTGGAAGCAACTTGAAGTTGCTTTGTAAGTTGCCTGATGATTCACTCAAGTTGTGTCCACGTTGCCTAGAAGTCGTGTTGCCCCTGTGTGAATGGGCTCTTATTGTGGCTACTGGGCTTGCCTTTATTTTTAATATTTATCTCTAGCTGTGTGTGTATTACTCTTTGATCATTTTCATTATTTGATTCTAAAGGCTCTATTTTTAGCGCCCTGCATTATTGTTTTTTATTTATATAATAATTGAATAAACATCCCTTTTAAAAAAAATGTTTTACTAAAACCAGTGCAAACACTAAATGAGCACCGAGATGTTTCCCCTTTATCCCATGCTTGGTTTTCCTCTCCACTGGGCTTGTATGGACTCCCAGGGCACACACTGATCGGTTCCTAATCAATGTTCCGATCCGTGTTTGCCCCGTTTGTTCGAGTTATTAACTGGGCTGCACCTACTGGCTACCCTTCGCATTACCAGCTAACCAGAGGTTTCGGACGGATTTTGCATGATTGTTTTGTGCATCGTATGCCTGAATCATCCTGGTGCCTTCTACCACTGCTGACGCATGCAGTGTGGGCAAGAGAGATTTTCCAACATGGCCGCTGTAGATGACAACACCGTGTCATCAGCGTGCTGATGGTTCCAGTCCTGGCGCATGTGCCGTAACACTTGGCACGGCAGTGATGTCAGACAATGCAGCGCTGGTTTAGGACAAACGGTGTGATTCGCCGCTATTCTCTGCCAGTTCCACGGAGGGAGAGTTGAGATTACATCTCTCCTTCCGATCATCACCGAATCCCACCGTCACTTGATTCTAGGCAAGGACATCCATCGCTCTATGCCTTATTTTTCTGTTCCGATAATGAATACTCATGATCAGATTGGCGCTACCGGGTTTTTATATACTTTTGAAATTTTCGATTTTTTTTCTTGTTCAGTCTCCAAATCGGGGATTGTCATGCTGATGATCAGGACCACCTCTATTTGTTCTTTGTGGACAACTGAGACTTCTTGTGCTTATTATAGCCCTGTCTTACTTACCTTTTTAAGAAGAGACACCTGTATACATCTAATTGATTCTATATTAATGTTAAAAAAAAAAAAAAAGGGGTACAGCTATGTATTCCTTTTACCATTGCTGCTTTCTTTGATTTAGCCTCTCCATTCCCTTTACCTTTCTTTAACCTAATCTCATTATGTGTTTTTTTCTGTTTTCCGGTAAACAACCTTCCCCCTTTTTTTGCCCTTTTCTACGAGCGGACCACCACTGGGGTAAAGTAACATCTCTGTGTACTTGCCCAAAAAAAAATCTTTTTGCATTTTAAAGTTTAAATGTCTACTCTTCATCTATGCTGAGATATTTCACAATTCTGGTAAGCTCCGTGCCACACTAATGCCCATACTCTACAAATACATGCTTTCATGTCCTTTATTTAAAATGATTATCTAATAATTGTTGACAAATTTGCATAATTAACTCTGCCAATATGTAATATTATCACATTTTAATGTTTAAACACTTATTAAAGTACTTATTTTTCCTCTGTTATCCCTAGATTAAAAGACACCACAGCCTAATCTCCTGAAGAGGCTCTGCCAAGTGAAACATGTAGAGAAAGTGGTATTGTCTGTTAAAAATGTAATATTAGGGAACAAATGTCTCTACTCTATTGTCCTTTTTTTAAATTAATTTTGTAATAACGTTTTTCAAAATTGCAATTTGAGTCCATTAGCGACCTCATTACTACCAACTTGACACCTTTAAAGTCCCAAGGCCAGTGACCTCCAGCCCCTCCAATTTTGTCATAATGCACAGAGAATATGCAACTGTGTGTTGCAGTGTACTATAATGCAGGTAATACTCTTGGTCAGGGGTCTCCAAACTCTCCAAGCAAAGGGCCAGTTCAGGTGATTCAGATTTTAAGGAGGCCAGACTGTGACACCAGCAGGAGTAGAAAATGCCAAAGCATCATCAGTTCCCCATTATTGGTTTAAATGGGACGAATTGTTGATATCAATTAAGAGCATAGTACCCATTGATGGTGTCAGCCAGGGGAATAGTGTCCCCATCATTGGTGTCAGTGGGAGAAATAGTGCTCCAAGGGCCAGATAATTGTATTATTATTTTTTCTGGATCACTTTTATTGCTGTCACAAATAATGTAAACATCCCCTGTGACAGCAATAGGCATGTGACAGGTACTATTTCTAGAGAGATCTGGGGGTCTATAAAACCCCAAACCCCTTCTCAGCCCTTAAAAAAAGCAAGATGTGTTTTTGAATGCTTTTGATTTTTCAAAAATGGCACCATTGACATCTGGGTCAACTGAAAGCTTTGCCAGGTCATTGCTTCCGGGTTACTATAGAAGAATGCTAATCAAGGCTTTGTTCGGCTAGCCGGTTGACAAGTCGACCACCTAAAGTGGGAAGGGAACATCCCCTTCCACTGCTTGCAAACACAATCCAGCAGCTTGTTATAGCTAGGATTGCTTTTACCAGTTAGCCAACCACGGTCTCTAAAAAAAAAAAACACAGTAGCAGGATAATGCCTGCGGCTGCGTACAGGCATGTCGCTGGTCATTAAAGCAGAGTTCCACCCACTTAGAAATCAGCAGCTACAAAAAGTGTAGCTGCTGACTTAAAAGGGTTGTAAATGTTCATTTTTTATTTTCTAAATAGGTTACTTTAAGCTAGTGCATTGTTGGTTCACTAACCTTTTCCTCCCATTTCCCTTCTGAATTTTTTTTTTTGTCCGAATTTCTCACTTCCCGTTTCTCCTCAGTAAGGTGTTCAGTAAGCTGTTCTAAATGACTTTCCACTGCTCGGATGATGGTGGAACGCTTAGGGCCCTTTCACACGGGGCAGATCAGTATTGATTTGCTCCGTGTCCGTAAGCTCAGCGAGGATCGCTCTGTAAATCCCTGCTGAGCCGTCGCATGTCAGGGCGGTCTCCGCACATTTTCTCCACTCTCCCCTAGGGGGGGGGGGAGGGATGAACACGGACCGTGTGTCCGTGTTCATCCGATCTGCAGACGGAAGAAAAAAAAAAAGGGATTTTTAAATACAGCTTACCTGTAAAATCCTTTTCTTGGAGTACATCACGGGACACAGAGCGGCATATTCATTACTATATGGGTTATATGGAGTACCTTCAGGTGTGGACACTGGCAATCTCAAACAGGAAGTCCCCTCCCTATATAACCCCCTCCCCTAGAGGGAGTCCCTCAGTTTTGTAGCAAGCAGTATGCCTCCCAAAATGGTCACCCAAAAGAGGGGTGGGAGCTCTGTGTCCCGTGATGTACTCCAAGAAAAGGATTTTACAGGTAAGCTGTATTTAAAAATCCCTTTTTCTTTCTCGTACATCACGGGACACAGAGCGGCATATTCATTACTATATGGGATGTCCGAAAGCAATGCTTTAATGAGGGGAGGGAGACATCTTCCAAAGAAGGATTTAATTTTAGAGGTATACTCAGATACTAGTAAATCCAACTTAAACGAGAAATGCAAATCTCAAATCAAATCAAGGGAGCCCCCTCAGATCCTGAGGAGCTTGAATCGCGGCCTGTAGTACTGACTGCCCAAAGGCTGTATCCGCATTCCTTCTTACGTCCACTTGATAAAATTTTGTAAACGTGTGGACTGATGACTACGTTGCTGCCTTGCATATTCGAGCCATAGAGATCTGATGATGTGCTGCCCAGGAGGTGCCCCTGGCCCTGGTAGAATGGGCCTTTACCGACAAAGGAGGAGGCACCTCTTCAAACCGCAGGCCCGAACAATTAATTGTTTAATCCATCTTGCGATGGTGGATCAAGCGGCTGCCTGACCCATCTTGGGCCCTTCCGGTAAAACGAACACCACATCTGTTTTCCGAACCTTCTCTGTAGCTTTAAGATAGGCCCTTACGGCCCTGACAATATCCAACGTATGCAGCAACCCCTCTTTTCTAGAGGTGGGTTTTGGAAGAAGGATGGAAGTACCACATCCTGGTTCAGGTGGAAACTGGATATAACCTTTGGTAGAAAGGAAGGATGAGGACGGAACCCCGCCCTATCCTTATGCAAAATGAGATATGGTTCCTTACAAGATAAGGCTGCCAATTCCGATACTCTCCTGGCCGAAACTATGGTGATCAGAAATACCGACTTTCTAGTCAGTAAAATCAAGGTACCTCAGCCAACGGCTCAAGAGGTTGTTTCTGTAGGGATGACAGAACAAGATTTAAGTCCCATGGACAAAGTGGTGACTTGCCAGGAGGATTAATACGCAAGACCCCCTGTAAGAAGGTCTTTACCAGCGAGTGGGTGGCCAGCGGCCTCTGAAACCACACTGACAGAGCTGAGATCTGTCCCTTGATTGTGCTTAGTGCCAGGCCTTTATCCACTCCTAGCTGGAGAAAACTTAACACCCTATCAATAGTATATTTGCAGGAATTCCATCTTTTGGATTCACACCAGCCTACGTAGTTCCTCCACACCCTGTAATAAATCACCCTGGAGACCGGCTTTCTAGCCCTAATCAGGGTAGGGATTACCTGCCTAGACAGACCTCTACCCCTGAGAATCAGGGATTCAGCCTCCAGGCCGTCAAATCTAGACGCCGTAATGTAGGGTGGAGGATCGGGCCTTGTGAGAGTAGGTCTGGTTGTAGAGGAAGAGTCCAAGGGTTTCCCACTGCCATCTTCAGGACTAGTGAGTACCAAGTCCTCCGGGGCCAAGCCGGAGCTACTAAAATGACTGGCTTGTGCTCCACTCTGATCTTGCGCAACAGGCGAGGGAGTAACTGTAGCGGAGGGAATGCATATAGAAGTTTGAATTGATGCCAAGGGCAAACCAACGCATCGGTTCCGCAGGCCATAGGATCCCTCGTTCGAGACACGAACCTGTCTAGTTTCTTGTTGAACCTGGATGCCATTATATCTACGTCTGGCATTCCCCACCTCTGGCAGATTGTCTGAAAGACCTGGGGATGCAGAGACCACTCCCCTGGCGACAGACTCTGGCGACTTAAGAAGTCTGCCTGCAGGTTGTCCACTCCGGGAATTAATATCGCCGAAATGCAGGGTACATGAACCTCTGCCCACTGAAAAATCAAGCTCACCTCCCTCTGAGCGGCCCGACTCCTGGTTCCCCCTTGGTGGTTTATGTATGCCACCGCCGTGGCATTGTCTGACTGGATTCTCACCGGGAACCCCTTTAATCTGGAGGTCCATGCCAGAAGGGCTAGACGAGCAGCTCTGATCTCCCAGATATTGATGGGGAGCTGCCTCTCTGCTTTCACCCCAGTTCCCTGGCGAGAGGACCCCTCGAAGACCGCCCCCCCCAGCCTGCCAGGCTGGCGTCTGTGGTAACTACCTTCCAGACAACAGGGCTGAAGGATTTTCCCTTTAGAAGATTCTGGGGGTTCAACCACCAGGCCAGGCTTTGTCGGACCCTTGATGATAGCGTCAAAGGGGACTCTAAGGCATGTGCCCTCTTGCCCCAGGCTGCTAGAATGGCTGCCTGTAGGACGCGAGTGTGGATCTGAGCGTATGGTACTGCCTCGAACGTGGCCACTAGCTTGCCTAGTACTCGCATACACAGGCGAATAGTTGGTTTTTTCTTGTTTAGAACCAACTGAACCAGCCCCTTGATAGCCTCGATCTTTACCAGGGGCAGGAACACTCTTTGCTGTTCTGTGTCTAACCTCATGCCGAGGTATTCCAACTGCTTTGTAGGCTGGAACGCTGACTTTCCCCGGTTTAGGACCCAGCTGAATTCTTCGAGGTACCGAACCGTGAGGTTTACTGCCTTTTGCAGACCCGGTTGTGAGTGATCTATGATTAAAAGGTCGTCCAAGTATGCTAGGACTGTGACCCCTTGGATCCTTAAATTGGCCAGAACTGGGGCTAGGATCTTCGTGAATACCCGGGGGGCCGTGGCCAGCCCGAAGGGGAGCGCCCTGAATTGGAAGTGTCGCTGCCCCACCGCGAAGCGTAAAAATCTTTGATGCGACTGAAAGATTGGTACATGAAGGTAAGCATCCTTTATGTCTATATAGGCCAGAAAATCGTCTTTCTGAAGCGCGGCGGCTGCTGACCGGATGGATTCCATCCGGAAGGAACGAACCTTTAGGTAACCGTTTAACCTCTTTAGGTCCAAGATTGGCCTGACATCGCCGTTGGGCTTTGGTATGACAAAGAGATTGGAATAGAAACCTAGCCCTTGCTCTTGGGCTGGCACCTCTATTATTACGTCCTGGTAGAGCAGGTGATCCAAAGCTGCCAGCAATGATGCCTTCCTTGCTGGATCCCTTGGTAGCCTTGATTCTTGAAAATGAGGCGGAGGATACCTTAGAAACTCCAGTCTGTAGCCTGTGGTTACAGATGCCCGGATCCATTTGTCGGGGATCTTGGCTTCCCAAACTTCTGAGAAGAAACGAAGCCTTCCCCCCACCCGCGAGAGTGGGGGCGCCCCTTCATAAGGCAGACTTAGGGGCTGTCTTTGTCGGCTTGCGATACCATGGCCTCTTACCCCCAGGGGCCTGTCCCTGCGATCTACTGTTAACGTTGGATCGTGCAGGCGGCCGTCGATACTGCCTGGAATTTGAGGGCCCCGAGACAGGAAAGAGCTGCCTTTTAAATGTAGGACCCCGGAATGTCTTTTTGACCGGTAAAAGGGTACTCTTGCCATTTGAAATAGTCTGAATATATTTATCCAGATCCTCTCCGAAGAGTCGTCCTCCATGGAGGGGAAACCCTGCCAGAAGCTTTTTGCATGGGGGTTCCGCCGCCCAGTTCTTCAACCATAAGAGCCTTCTCATGTGCACCAAAAATAGTGATAAACGAGAGGCTTGCTGGATGGAATCTTTTATAGCATCTACAGCAAAACACAGAGCTCTGGGAATGTCAGAAAACTCTTCTGCTTGTTGGGTAGGCATGTCCTTTAACATTTCTTTTGTCTGGTCTTTTAACGCCTGACAAACACCAATTGCAGCCACAGCTGGCTGTACCACTGCTCCTGCCGTAGCAAAGGATGCTTTTAAAAGTGTCTCTAACCTTTTATCAACCGGATCTTTAAACATATGTATGTTTTCCACCGGGCAAGTTAGTGATTTATTCACACATGAGATGGCTGCATCCACTATTGGGAGCCTCCACCACTTGGAGAATCTTTCCTCCATGGGGTAAATGACCGCAAATCTTTTCGGTGGCAGAAAAATCCTGTCCGGCAGTACCCAATCCCGAAAGATCAATTCCCCCAAGAGAGGATGGACCGGAAACACTGCGTTGCTTAACGGAGCTTTCAAAGAGCCCAGAGAGGATACCGGAGGAACCTGAGGCTCTGGCAATGGTAAACTAAATGCCGAGCGGACCATGTCCGTCAAAGACTGTACCCACAGTCTGTCTGGGAGTCTGAAAATGGTTCCTCAGAGGCAGATCCCTCACTCCCTGAACCCTCTTGGTTCAGGTCTAGTTGATCCTCCTGTGATTCCAATTCCTCCGGAGAGAGAATCTCAGCATCTGAGGATACACCTCTTGGTGATGGGGATCTAACCCGTTTCTTACCAGGAATAGCTCTAGCGATCAATGCTGCTATTCTCTCTTCTAGCCCCCCTAGGGATACGGCTAGCATCTCCTCTGTGATAAACACAGGGCTGGGCTGATCTGGGCCAGCCTCCGCACCAGATCCCCCTAATGGCTCATCCAAGGCACCCTTTATGTTAATAAGTTGCGGGGAAAGTATCGGCATATCATCAGAATCAGAAGGGGAACCCCTTTGTTTTTTTGGTCTTTTTTGTACCCTTTGACCCCGAGCCTTTGGAAGCCATAATACAAAATCGAGGGACTCCGCCCACACAACAGACTGTAGTGGCCAGGAGTACAAAACCAGAGTTTAGGGGACAATAGATCACTAATGCCCAAAAACTGATGGGATCTCGTATGTTTTTCTCTTTTTTTTTTTTTTTTTTTTTTTTCTAAATATATATTATATATATTTTCTTTTTTTTTTTTTTCTAAATATATATTATATATATTTTCTTTTTTTTTTCTAACTATATATTATATATATTTTCTTTTTTTTTTTTTTTTAGAAACATACAGTGACCCCAAACTTAGTTTGCCAGCCTCCAACCTGTATGCAAAAAGGGGGATTTCTTGGCTTAACAAAAAAAGGCATTGGAACAAAGTCCAGCATGTACTACCCCTCTTCCGCCACCGGGAGTCACTGTTCTGCCGCTCTGCGTCCTCTCCTTCTGAAATCAGCCTCAGACTGAGCACTGAAATTGCCTGCTGAAACAGGCGGCAGATTCAAACCCCCGGCCAGGTAGGACTCCAAAAGGCCCCTAGGGATCCTTACTAGTCCTAGGAAGAAAGCAGCAGGTTAGCTAGCAACACATTCTTAGACAGGGGAACCTAGTGATGGGGGAAAAAGGTGTCATCCTGTCTCTCTTAGACATAGTGAGCAAGGTTGCCCATGCAGAGCATACTTAGGCTGTCCCCCCTTTTAGGTTACCCCGGAGAGCCTGCTGTCGAACCAAGTCCCGCAGGCTCCCCCTTACCTGCTCCATGCTGCAGGATGTTTGTCCAGCAAACTGATCCAATCTTCTCCCATCTCCGTGGGTAGTGTAGTAGACCTTCAGGCCCTGGGGTCCTATGAAGGTACCCACTGTCCTGGACCTATATAGCACCCTGGCAAACAGGAACTTATGGTTTTTACAAACTCCAAGTCCTGGGCCCAGGGTCCAGCCCTCCAAAGAGGAGCATTATAGGCAAAACCCCACGGTTTGGGGCCCGGGTACTGTCCACTTTGGCACTGAGGCTCCTTGGACAGATCCGGTTAGCCCGCCCTTAATCCCAAGGATGTGGAGCAAAGCTATTCCGTGACCAACACCTAAGACACTGGCGAAAAAACTGAGGGACTTCCTCTAGGGGAGGGGGTTATATAGGGAGGGGACTTCCTGTTTGAGATTGCCAGTGTCCACACCTGAAGGTACTCCATATAACCCATATAGTAATGAATATGCCGCTCTGTGTCCCGTGATGTACGAGAAAGAAATAGGGTTTTCTTCTATCTGCAAAATAGGATGTTTGCGGAGGCGGACAACATAAACATCCGCTGACACCCGCAATCACATAGGGACCAATGTATGTCCCTTTTTCATCAGCAAACAGATGGATGAAAAAGGGGACATACGGTCCGTACGTGTGAAAGGGCCCTTACTGAGGACAAACCGGAAGTGAGAAATTCAAACAAAGAAAAAAAAACATTTAGAAGGGAAATCGAAAGAAAAGATTAGTGAACCAACAATGCACTAGCTTAAAAGGAAACTATTTAGAAAATAAAAGACAAACCTTTACAACCCCTTTAATTAGGGTTGTCCCGATACTAGTATCGGTATCGGGACCGATATCGAGTATTTGCGGGAGTACTTGTACTCCCGCAAATACCCCCGATACCCAAATAGAATACTCCCCCCCCCCCCGTCAACGCCGCATAAGCGAATCCGACCCCACCGCCGTATATACAATGCCGCCGCCGCGAACATTATAGGCAAGTTGAATAGATGTTTTCCCGCTGCGCGTGTATAGACACTCCCCCTTGCTCGGATCTGTCCAATCCTGAGCAATAGGGAGTGTCCTTAACATGACGCGCGGCCAGGAAAATAGCCATTGAAAGGCACGGTGGCGGCTTTGTATATACGGCGGAGGCGGCTTTGTATATACGGCGGCGGCATCATCAGGTGGAGGGGCATGGCTGCAATATGTGGGGGACATACATGGGGGCAGCGCAAAGATTACAAAATTTAAAAAGGAACACTACACAATATATAAAGAATACATAATATATAAAGAAAGATGCAAGCCAGTGAAATTAAATGTCCACAAAAACAGTCCATATAGTGCTAATAAATAACACAAATAAATCCAGCAGAAGTGACGGTGAAGAGGAAACACCAGGAAAGGAAATCCACCACCGCAAGCAAGATGGACTCTCACCTTATTGCTTCGACCCGTGAGAGTCACAAAGCATATCAGAATATGTCAATCCAATCCGACCTCCAAACAGATTCACCATATCAGACCGATATCAGCAGGCAGCCATATAAGAGGAAACCTAAAAATTATATATAGAGAGCACTAGATTTTTGTGTTTCCTCTTATATGGCTGCCTGCTGATATCGGTCCGATATGGTGAATCTGTTTGGAGGTCGGATTGGATTGACATATTCTGATATGCTTTGTGACTCTCACGGGTCGAAGCAATAAGGTGAGAGTCCATCTTGCTTGCGGTGGTGGATTTCCTTTCCTGGTGTTTCCTCTTCACCGTCACTTCTGCTGGATTTATTTGTGTTATTTATTAGCACTATATGGACTGTTTTTGTGGACATGTGGACATTTAATTTCACTGGCTTGCATCTTTCTTTATATATTATGTATTCTTTATATATTGTGTAGTGTTCCTTTTTAAATTTTGTAATCTTTGCGCTGCACTCTTATTTTAATTTGTTCCGAGAATTTTCTATGAATTTATTTTTAGTGCTGGCTTGCAATTAATTTTGGTAATATTTTTGTAATTTATTTGTTTATATCCCAGCGCTGAATTTTTCACTTTTGTAGACATACATGGGGGGACATACATGGCTGCAATATGTGGGGGACATACATGGCTGCAATATGTGGGGGACATACATGGCTGCAATATGTGGGGGACATACATGGCTGCATTTGGGGACACATTTAAAAAAAGTATCGGTATTGGCGACTACTTGAAAAAAAATATCGGTACTTGTACTCGGTCCTAAAAAAGTGGTATCGGGACAACCCTACTTTTAATATTCAAGACACTCACCTGTCCCACGGTCAAGCAATGCGGGTGCAGGAAGCCTTGTTCCCCTTCCCCCTCCTCTCTGCGGCACCGGCATTCTAACTCTGGGTGCCCGGCTGTGGCTTCACAGCCAGGCGTGCACTGTGCATGTGTGAGCCGCGAATGGCTAGGCAATCTTCTCGGACTTGTTGCGTGTCCCAGAAGATTGCAGGGATGGAGTAAAGGAGGGAAGGTGATCTTCCTTCCGGCGCTGTGGCACCAGGGGTGGAAGTGGAATCTGGGTGCCTGTAAAAACAGGGTACCAGCTACACCCCAAGAAATGACATGCCAAATGTGGCATGTCAGGGGGTCACCAACACTTAAAGGATCACTAAAGGAAAAAAAATGTTTTGCTGAAATGACTGTTTACAGGGTATAGAGACACAAGTTAACCGATTCCTTTTCAAAATGATTAAAAATAGATAAAAATCAATCATATAATGTGCCTGCAGGTTAGTTTCACTTTTGAACTGGCTTCATGTTTCTGTGAAGTAGAAATAGACACACAGAACAAAAACAAACAAATCCAGGGCAGTGTTTTGTTTTTAAAATGAATCCGATTGGTTCTGGGAAGTTTTAGACACACAGTAATGACAGCTTAGACCAGTGAAGGCGAACCTTGGCACCCCAGATGTTTTGGAACTACATTTCCCATGATGCTCATCTACACTGCAGAGTGCATGAGCATCATGGGAAATGTAGTTCCAAAACATCTGGAGTGCCAAGGTTCACCTTCACTGACCACCGTAAGAAAGCTCCCAGCACTGTGGTTATAAGGAAACAGACAAGCAGGAAGTGTGGAGATCAGACCAGGATTACAGCAACTTCAAAGCAAAAACAAAGGTAAAGGAAGCGATTTAGCTAAAAAAAAAAAAAAAAAAAAATTCCTTTAGTGATCCTTTAATGTGAAAGTTCAATTTTTGGGTGGAACTCCGCTTTAAGTGGATAATAAAGTCTGATACAGCTGTATTATGGGATTTTTTTTGGGCAGAAGTAGCTAAAGAGCACTGCTGAGAGGGAATAAGGACTTAGGTGCCCTTTCCCCAATATATAAAACTTTGTTTTAATCCTTACACCCACATTTCAACATCCCATTAACACTATAGTAGAAAGCAATGCATGACATTATAGTACCTTCAACACCCAACCACAGTATAATTTTGTTGTATCTGAATATGATTGACGCTCAGTAATGTAGTCAGTACGGTTTTAAAAGTGTTTAAACACATTACTACAAGTGTGCACAAATCACAAATGCCAGGAAATACAAAAAGACATTAACCAGGTAATGTTACCTTTTTATTTTAGGTGGTTGTAAACAAAAATGCAAAACCTGTATACATAAAAATATTTTATTGGAACATGTACTGATACTAGCCTGGATTTTAGTCATTTTATCACCCTGGGAAATAATGAAACAAACAAACAATGGAAATTTGTTTTGACTTGACATTTAAATGGACATTGGACACTGGAACTAAAAATCACAGTACCAGGCAACCACAGCCTTTAAAATAGCATATCTGCATAGGGCTTGGGACAGGAATTATAGTGAATTAACAATGTGGACCAATAATTCATCTGAACTCACCAAACTGGTGTGAAAACAGTGTGTAAACAAATAATAGTAAGCAATTACTGTACATTCAATTGAACCGTCTGATTTCCCTTGACAGCAAGCACAAAATAAAAAGGAAGCACAATTTAGGTTTCGGCAATTCATATGTATATTAAAAAAAGTAGGACAATTATAAATTCCAGATAAATTATGACTTTAATGTGTCTTAAAGTGGTTGTAAACGCCGTTACACCACTTTTACTTACAGGTTATCCTATAATAAGGCTTACCTGTAGGTACCATGAATATCTCCTAAAAAACTTGCACAGTTTAGGAGATATTCACTGTATCTGCATGTGCCATTGTAATCGGCCCGCTCGTGCCGTTTCTTCAGGAGCCGTGCCGCGCGCAGGAGTGACGTCATCGCGGCTCTGGCCAATCTCAGCACAGGAGCCCCCGAACCCGGAAATAATTCCGGGAGACATGTAGCAGGTCACAATGGTGTGTGGGAACCTCTGCAACAGCTTCGATCTAAGGTAAATATTTCATAATGGGCTAGTATGCGATGCATACTAGCCCATTATGCCTTTGACTTGCAGGTTGTTGTTTTTTTGGCGTTTACAACCACTTTAAAGAAGTTCTCCAGCATAAGTAAAACAATTTCCATTTGATACCGACTAGTCTATTTAACAGAAACAGCAGACACATAGCAGCAGTGGCTCCATTAGAATATAAGAACTTTTAGAGACAATGATATTAAGAGACTTCAGGACTAGAAGGAAAGGCCTTTCGAAACTGGTGTGCATCAAAACTATTCCCCATTTAGGCCCCCCTTTCACAAAGGTGAATCAATCGGGTCCACCTGTCAGTTTTTTTAGGTGGACCCAATCAGACCCTCTGTGGAGTGGTGAATCTCAACAAACATGTGTCCGTTCACACCCACCGACATCCCATTCGATCCTATCCGCTAAAAACAAACAGACAGATGGGGGGGATCTATTCTCCGTCCGTCTGACAGAGCAGACAGATCCACTGGCGGAATCCACCTGTCTGAAAGGGGCGCAATTCATTTGTAACTCCTAACACTGCAGCTATGCTGTGCTTTGAAAAGTCCTGCATGCTGCATCTTTCAAACGCTCACCACAAAGGCACTTTCCATTGTAAGTCAATAGGAATGCACTGAAAGCACATCAGTGCAAGAGGGCCCTAAACAATAAACCCACTTTTATATATCCGTTTGCCCTGCAAACATTGTAGCAGAAGTTGACGTGGAGAAAAAAAAAAGGTTTTAGATGTTTTTTTTTATGCAGTTACATCAGTGGTTCTCAACCTCAGTCCTCTCAAGTAACTCCCAACAGGCCATGTTTTGTGAATTTATCTTATCTTAGATAAAATCACTGTCCAAAATACCAAGCCATCGACTCTGATTTAAGGGGTTGTAAAGGTAAAAAAATGTTTCCCTAAATGGCTTCCTTTACCTTGGTGCAGTCCTCCTTCACTTACCTCATCCTTCCATTTTGCTTTTAAATGTCCTTATTTCTTCTGAGAAATCCTCACTTCCTGTTCTTCTGTCTGTAACTCCACACAGTAATGCAAGGCTTTCTCCCTGGTGTGGGGTGTCATGTTCGCCCCCTCCCTTGGACTACAGGAGAGTCAGGACGCCCACTAACACACAGCTCCTTTATCGGCAACGTAGAGAGCGTTCTGACTCCCCTGTAGTCCAAGGCAGGGGGCGAGCATGACACTCCACACCAGGGAGAAAGCCTTGCATTACTGTGTGGAGTTACAGACAGAAGAACAGGAAGTCAGGATTTCTCAGAAGAAATAAGGACATTTAAAAGCAAAATGGAAGGATGAGGTAAGTGAAGGAGGACTGCACTAAGGTAAAGGAAGCCATTTAGGGATTTAGGGGGGGGGGGGGGGAATTGTACCTTTACAACCCCTTTAGTGGACAGCAGTGACATCACTGCTTTAGGTGACCGAACGTTTTGGTCAGCATTCCACATAAAGCCGACTATACACTAGTAGATTTACTAGGTTCAAATGAACATTCGTACAAATATTCTTTGTACATTGGATACTTTCAAATAACATTTGGCCAGTTTTTTTTTTTGCTTTAACATCCGATTTTGGAATGAATGCAATTTCCTAAAAGAAAACCACATGCACTGTTAGAAATTTGTGTTCGAGAAACATTTTTCATCCTGCTCCTTCAAATTTCTCATTACGGTGGTCGAAAACAATCAAATTTGACCCTGCTAAACAATTAGAAAAGTGAAGAAACTTTCCCAAAATGAAAAGTGTGTAACAAAATTCTACTAGTAGCCAGATTAAAGCAGAGATCCACCCAAAAGTGGAACTTATCAGGGCAGGGAGCAGGCATCAGTTTTTGGCAGGTACCTGTCCCCGCTTCCTAGAGCTCTTGGCACACAAGATCACTCGGAAGTTCAGCCCCCCCCCCCCCCCCCATTCAGAAAGAGCGGTGCACTTTGCACATTCGCAGTAGGGAACCGGCTTTGACGCCGAAAGGCTTCACTGCCAGGCTCCCTTACTACAAATGGCAGCGGCAGCATCCGAGAGACAATGGAAACATCGGCTGAGGTGCCGACATCGCTGGATTCCAGGAGGGCAGAACTATTCCGTGACTTGCTAAAATGTATGCAGAGCAATGGGGAGGCAACATTTTAATGTAGGATTATTGTTTAGCCTTTCCTACTTAAAATTTTAAAAAGGGCTGATTGAGTGGAATAACGCTCTCTGCTACTTGCTGGAATAGTCAATAGGTAGCATCTGGAAAATATTGATTTATCCTGGAGAACCCTGTTATTTTGAACAAAATCAGAAGTGAATGCACTTTTATAGCACCATTACATTTCAGAACTGCTATAATAGCCTAAATTATTACGCTTTAATATCGCAATGGTTACTGGCCCCTAAAATGAACTGGGGAGATGTTCTTTACATATTGTGGTATCCAGTATAAACTAAAGTAAGAAAAAGATGGACCAAAATATATATTAAACTATTAGACCTGTTACTACATTTAAAGAACCAGGCTATGATGCCATAGGTTCATTTCACAGACATGTCTGTGCCCTGCTTCTAGTATGTCAGATAGTAAATGGCAGTATAAAAGCAAAACAAAATATATATATAAAAATTCAGTTCCTTTTCCCTGATGTGTAAAGTTTCATAGCGTTAAAGTTATGAAGTAAAAACAGAACATATACAAAACTACACAGATTTGGGTAAAAAAAAAAAAGTCAAACTAAATGATTCTAAATTATTACTCAGCTAAAGACAGATACTAACTTGAAATGCAGAACTTTGATTTGACCATAACACAGAAAAAACAAAACAAAAGAAGAAGAAGAAAAAAAAACAGCAAAGCAAACAAAAACAAACCAGCCAGCATTGTAATACACGGCAACTTGTTACAGCCATCCACAAAATCCAAAGTAACAGTTGCCCAAAATACACTTATAAAAAGAAAATAAAATGGCAACATTTCATACAAAGGCTTTATTTATATTTTTCCTATTTAAAATCACACCAAGTACCAGCAGGTGCATTTAAAATAGTAACTTTGAGATTCCTGTAGCAGTAAAAGTTAACTAAATTCATTTGTTGAGCTGTATACGTAAAACTATGCATCACAATTTTCCAACCAAATAATACATATTTATGCAGCTTGAACTATATTTTTTTTTTTCCAAAACATGCCTGTAAAATTCTATTCAAGAAGTGTTAGTACTGACTAACCTAAAAGTGAAGATGGAATTACTAATAACACTGCATAACAAAATGATCAACCACATCTCCATGGCACTTCAACATTAATTTGTAACATTTAAGACTACAAATGTGTGCTCAAACCTTTTGTGCCTGAAAATATTTAGTACACAGAGGGCTCTAGTGTATATCACCAATAATAGGGACTCATGTAAACAGTCATAATCAAGGAAAATACATCGTTCCCCTTCACCTACACATTGAATACCGTTTTTGAAACTTATGTATGTGCAAGAAATATCCCTTAATTTGGTGCGTTTCCATTTCTTGTGTGTTTATGACAGTCAGGTAGAAGTTCATTTGCATCATCAGCTAAACACATAAAACAAACCACACAATTTTAGGGGAAACTATTTTAGTGCTTATATTTTTTTTTTCACCATCTCAGCCTTTTCACAAGCTTAGTTCATTTGTAAATTATGCAAAAATCATATTTACAGTATGATGTGACAATACTTCATGTTGATATTGAATACATTTGAAATCATGGGGTTGGGGTATCCCTCTCACCTATGCCATATCATTTAGGAAGAGATACTGGTTTCACCAACATCAGCTGACCTTAAAGTGGAGCTGCAGTTCTGCACAAGAACCTGTAATCCACTTGTTCTCCTGATCACACAGATGTCTAAACCTTAAAGTGGTTGTAAACCTCAGACAAGAAATATGAACAAAGCATATAATTCTATAGTGTGTACTTGTCTCAATTGAGAGCACCGAGTGTCATTGCTGTCTGCTGCGTCATTTCTCTGCTATCCGAGTCACTTCTGAGAGATGTTCCTGACAAAAAATGGTGTCAGAGCCGATTGACAGCCTCAGCTCTGTGCCTATGTGCTGCGCAAAGGGGTTCTGTCTTATACAATTTTGCTTTAGATTTACCAAAACCATATAATATGGAGGACAAACCCAAATAATTTCAATTTGTATGCAATCAGGCAGGCCCTTGCACTACATAGTTGAAGATAAATATAAAGAAAATTGTATGATGTATGGCTAGGGTTGCCACCTCATCCCTTTAAAACCGAACACATATGAATTCCACAGGTTCTATGGCTAATTTAATGCAGATAAGGCAGCCATGTGAGTTTAATTATCACCTTAATCAGCCACAGAACCTGTGTAATTAATATGTGTTCGGTGTTTATGGGATGAGGTGGCAACCCTATGTATGGCCAGCCTAACGTCAGCTCTGCACCCTGTTTACTGGCCTGTCAGACAAGCGGATAAATTCAGCACTGTGAAAGGAAGACAACAGATAAACAGGTACAACTTATGTAGGAGGATTTGTTATATTTCTGTGTAAGGGGATTACAATCACTTTACATCTGTAATACCAGGAGGCCAATGGTATGTAGAAGTATGTGTTTTGCATGTAACTGCATTTTCATTGTTAATAATCTCTAATTTAGCGGTTGGCATCTTAAAGTGTAATGCCTCGTTTCCACTGCACGGATCGGGTCAGTAATTTTGGAGCGGTTCGGATGGGACCAGTCTAATCGCGTGAGCCTTTCCACTGCAAAACGGACCGTGAGGAACCATTCAGGGTTTAGAAAAAACTCCTAGCGCATCCACCAATCAGTGAGATGCATTTGTAGGTCCGCCCTAACCGAACCGTTCCACTCTCTCTGGTCCCTCATCTGAAGCAGGACCCTTGCTGGTGCGGTACGGTTCGGTTTTAGGCACGCTTTCATAATGGAAACACCCAAAATAGCGCACCGTACCGAACCGTACCGCTCAGTGGAAACGAGGCATAAGTAAACCCATATATCACTTTCAGCCAAGGAAGCTGCCATCTTGGCCTATGTTTAATCTTCAACTGCCATGGTGCTGCACATGTGATCAGTTATGACACCAGCCATTGGATGGTTTGACAGTTTGGTTGAGAGCATAACCAATGTGACAGTTAGCAAACCCGGCATGCCGGAAATGTAACTGCTTTTTGAAACTGTTAAATCGATGGGTTTACTTCCGCTTTAAACAAAACCTGCATTGATGGAAATTCATAGGCTGCTATATTACTTTCCAGCTCCTATGGCTTTGCTACTCCTCCAGTAGGCTTACATGAAACAAGTGCACAGATCAAGTATCCCAACTTCACCAGCTGCATACTTTTTGACTCACAGCATTAAAGTGAGGGAAAGCCCAGCAAACAGCAGTTTCATATGGAAGTCACAATGGCAGTCTAATTTCTTTCCAATGCACACGTTTCTCTTAAACTGCAGCTCAACCTAATAATGTCTATAAGACAGCAGACGTAATTCTCATCTCAGAACTTTATAAACTCCAATATGACGGTTAGTGAAATCACTATGTTTTCGATTACAACCAAACTCCAGCAATTTTTTTTTCTCCATTATAAAAAAAATGGTGAGGGAGGTGGTTTAGATTTCTTACTGAGACCCACTGGGGAAATTTCCTCTCTTTCCATCCCAGAAAATGAGGGACTGGGACAGGAAGGCACCAAGGACAGTAATAAAAACAAACATTGTCAAGAGTTCCAACCCTTCCCCACTCTTTTTAAAAATGGGATGTTGTTGTCCGTGTCCCTATTGAACAGATTCCCCATCAATAAGGAAGGGAGGATAAATCTCCTCAATGAGGACACACACACACCAATAAAAACCTGGCACAGGCTTTAACCCTTCTCAGGTCCATCTAAACTAAATAAAAAAAAAAACTTGGCTGGGATTGGGCTCTAAGCAATTGTTAGGGTCCCATCCAGAATATATATTAGTGGTGTATTTTTTTTATGTATTACAAGCACATAATGTAAGAAAGAATGGTTGGAAAGTACTCTAAACATTTATATATACGCACAGTAGTATTCCATCTTAAACGGTTAGCAACACCTAAAAATGGAAGGGCTTCTATAACTTGATTCTCAGTTTCAGGTAGATACATGCTGAGCTTTTCACAAGATTAAAACATTAGTATTGGGGCTTCTTTATGCTGGATGTGTTGTCATGCATTTTAGTAACATTTTCCATCTTAGGCAAAATGCTAGCAACAATCTATTGTTTTTAGTGGGACATGTTCACACAAACACATCCGGGGTTGTCAACTGTCAGTAAATTCACAGTTTCTAAAATGCAAGATTTTTACATGCGTCTGTAAATGTCCATTATGGACATGCAGTCTGCATTTCTGTAATGGACATTCACAGACACATGTAAAAATCATGGATTCCACATATTGTCTGTGAATTTACAGACAGTTGGCAACCCTGAAATCTGTTTGTTGGACAAAAAACCCACATGCTACATTTTGCCTTTCAAGACAAAAAAAAAATCAAAAACACAGCACAGCGCCATGTCTCTAGGGTTCATCAACACTCCTTAGCACATGTGTTACCGTGAACGAGTCTTTACTGGACTTAGGCCATAATATATACATATAATCACGAGGTCATATAATATAACCAACCTTCTGCAGCAGCAATAAGAACTGAAAATGGATCCAATTTGTGAATTAAATTACACAAATATTTACTCTTGTTTAGTCAGGAACTTTCCCACTTGCAGATCTATTTTGTTCTTGCAAGAGACCATTCACTCAGGTGATGTGTGCAACTTACATTGACAATCTTAATCTCTATTCAAGTAGTGACTACATTTCTTAAACATCTGTCTGTGAGAACCAGCAATAAAAGGCAAAGTTCACCTTTCAAAAAAAATTTAATAAAAACAAAAAAGCACAGATTTTTGCAGGTAAAAAAAATATATATATATATATATATATATATATATATATATATATATATATATAAAAAATGTGCATTTAATTTTTATTTTTTTACTGGAGCCTGCATAGCATTCCTGCAGTCTTCCTCTAGCTTTGTGCCCGCATCACCGTACAAGCTTCCAGTCACAAAGCTAGAGGAAGACTGAATGAACTACAAGCATGCTGAGCAGCATGCTCACAGCCCATTCAAAATACAAGTGTGTGCGCCATGGTGGCAGATGGTAGTCGTTTTTGTTTTTACTAACAGGGACTTGTGAATGAATAATGCGTCTGTGTGGGTGGCGTTCTATTCAGCCACATCATTTACAAATAGTGAAAGCCGGTGCGGAGAGACAATCCCCCACCCACTGTCAAAGAGAGGGAAGCGCTGGTGGTGGGTGCATGGGAGAAGGTTACACCCTTAATATGGGTGTAACCTGCTCCTAAAGGTGAACTTTAAAAGGTGGCCATACATTGTAGTCTGAAAACAAATAGCTGGGACATTGAATGTTTGTTTTCCTGTCTACTATCTAAAGAAACAATTTAAAGTGATATAAGCAAAAAACTTATTACATATGTTAACCGACAACGATGTTGTGCAAACATCTATGCTCCCAGATGTAAAGCGAAAGATGATGTTAAAAGAAGGCGAGGTTATTTAAGAATGTAAACTTTTTATACGAAGACAAACTGGCAACATATATATATGCACCCTTTTGATAACCCTTCACACTTCAATCTTTACAGTTTGTCTGCAAAGGCATGAATTTTTAGACTTTTCCAATGGCATAACAGCTAAAACACCCTTAAAGAGACAGATTACCCAACAACGTGACAGAATTATTTGACATTCCTTTTATGTGTATGGCCACCTTTAGGAGTCTAGAGCAGACATTAACGGGTTTACATAAATTGGACCACCAACAAAACTACTGTTGTGCAAAATGGTATATACAGAAAGCAATATATTCTAAGAATCAAAGATTATTTAAGAGTGTAAAGCATTCACATCCAGTGATGGTGACCCTGAAGATCATCAGCTCTTTAGTAAGCCTGTATTACTATTGCTTGGCTCTAGGCTACAGCATCCAGTAAACAAGTTGTACATATTGAACAATTTTTTGTAAATTTAAACAAGTCAAAATCTTGCCAAGATCAGATCAGGGGTACGCAAGCTTTTATTTTATAGGAACCCGTCTCATGATTTGGTATCACTTACCTGAAAGCTGCATTTTCCAATGTGCACTTACAAATGTAGACTAAAAAAATAAGTGCATACCTAACCATTTTTTCTTCAGAAAAATATAAGATTACCATTAGATTTTCCCTATGCAACTGTGGTGACTATTGGCAGATGATGTTTGTCACAATATCAGTTAATGACTAGAAAAGGTGAAGAGAACTTTAATGCGATTCCCCATTTATTGATGATGTTTCTCCTCTGGGTGAAGATGACCTGGATATTCCTCTCTCTGTGTTTTCAGAGCCAGATCCACTTTGACTGTGCTGATCCACTAATGTGGCACTGGATGCAGGTGGGGATTTTGTTTTTTCCTTAAAGTCTGTAATAATCACAGTTAGGTCCCCCACAGTGACCTCCAAATGCTGTGCACTACTTCTATCCACATTTTTCAACCGGGGCCTAGAGTAGACACAAGAAATGTAGCATATTCATTAATAAGACAGAAGGCCGTCAGAAAGGTTGGTTTGATTCATATATTTCTCCAAATCTTTAGATAGAAAAATAAAAAAAATGGCCCTAGGTTCAGGAAAGAAACAGCTAAATAATGCCCACAGGCTAGTCTTGGTTGTGCCAGTTCATGCACATCAAAGTATACTTACATTAACATGGCACAACTGAAATTTGTCTCTCCCTATACAAATCCATCAATGCTTCAGAATAATGTAGGAGTTCTGGGAGTTATTTAATAGCATTAACAGAATCATTCTACTCAGAACAAAAATACATATTTTTCACTCATTTGAAGAGTAAATCATACCTTGTTTTCTTATTACTGTTCTTCTTAATGGGCGCTTCTTTTTCACTCTTTTCCTTTTCAATTTTATCTTTCTTTTCTTTCTTGGTCTGCATGGGTGGTACAAACTGCTGTGTTACTTGCTGTGACACCAGCTGGGAAACAGGTCGAGGTTTTCTGCATAAAGAAAAATACTAAACATGAATACACAGTCATTTTTTGAAATAGAACATAGGTTGTATACCTAGTATCCTGGTGAAAACAAGTACCGGGGGTTCTCCAAACTTAAAAAAAAAGGGCCAGTTTACTGTCCTTCAGGGAATTTAACTGTAGCCAGTATGGGTAGAAAATGTCCCGCCATCAGTGGGAGTAAACACTGCCCCACCATCATTGGTTTTAAAAGGAAAAATAATGCCCCATGGTGGGTATCGATAGAAGAAATCGTGCCCCACCATTGGGCACTATTCCTTCTGCTAAGACCAATCGATGGTGTCAGTGGGAGATATGGTGCCTCGTCATTGGTGTTAGTTTGAGGAATAGTGTCCCACTGGCTGAAGAGAGGCAAGCAAAGGGCTGCATCTGGCCCCCAGGCCGCAGTTTGGAGGTCACTGGCATAGATTTGCTTTTCTCTCTTTATCATAGGTGAAAGGAAAGAAAAAATTATTCCCTTAACACAAATTAGTTGATTGGGGGGGGGGGATTGCCTCCCACATTGCTGTGGTCTGCTGGTAGGGGGAGTCACAATGGCAGAACACAATAATTACCCATAGCGGCTATAGCTTCCGGCAGTAAATCGAATGCGACAGGCTGGTTGTACCAAAGTCTATTGATGGATCAATTTGGGTACAATCCGCCTGCCCATACATAGATCAAAGGTAAAAAACAACAGCAAAGTCCTTGAGTGCTAAAAGCTGCAAGTCATATGTTGAGGTATCATTAACCAACAAGGTTAATGGACTGGAACCCAGTGCAGCTGCCAACCACTGACACAATGGATATACAGCTACTAAAAACTTGAAAGCAGCGCTCTATGGGTTAACTTGAAAAAATGCATATATAAAAAAAAAGAGAAAAAATGGTTAAATGAAAAAACCTGTTTATTGCACTATTGGCCAAACCAAGATAAATTGGACTGCAAAAAAAAAAAAAACTTAAACTTGGGAAAACTGCAATAGTTAATCAAAGTATGGAAAGAAAAAAATCACAATTATAAAAAAGCAAACGGTACCACTGGAAACATCCGGGTGAGGAGGTGTTAAAACCATCCGAATGGCTTGCTGGTCTGGCTTGGAAAAAGGGTGCCATTAGCCATATTGGGATTGATGGAAGCCTGGTGGAGAGGGTTGCAGCCTGCTGGTCAGGCTGGTCCTGTGTCCAGAGATGGTAAATTCACAGAGTACAGGAGGACACTGTCAGCCACTGTAAAATCCTGGGCTGGTGGCAGGGAGGGGCCGGACTGAGCCACGGACAGTGAGATCCAACAATCCGTGAGATTTTGTCAGGACTGGGAGAGCCAGAGGGACCAGGCGCGCTGGATGACATCAGCATCGTGCCAGAGACAAGGGGAACAGGAATCCCATGGTGTACCGTGGACTGCAAGCTGCCGAGTTGCTGTGGCTAGATGTTACAGCTTCCATCAATCGTGTAGTCACGGCAACTCCCGACGACATCCAGCGTGCCTGATCCCTCTGGCTCTGCTCAGCTCTCCCGGTCCTGACAACATCTCACGGCGGTTTTTACATCTTACCGCCCGCAGCACAGTCTGGCCCCTCGATGCCAGGATTTAAAATATTTTTTGCAGTCCAATATCTTGGTTTGGCCAATAGTTCCTTCATTTAACCAACGTGTTTTTATATTCATTTTTTGGAGGTAACCTATAGAGCGCTGCTTTAAATTTTTTACTTCCTGGCGAAACAGCTGAATTTTGATCCAAGAATGGCTGGCTTTAGACATGTAGAAATCAAAATACAATGTGGTGGTTTCCTATACTTAACTTTAAAGATCAAAATCTGCTGACAAGTGTTACGACATCTTAATTTATTCTTTATATTCTGTCACTTCTCCAGTCAGTTCCACTATGTGCCCATCCATAAAATCATACATCATTTGATAATAAAAACAACTCTAATCTACCTAAAGATGAATCCTATGTATGAATTTCTTTGCATAGTTACATTGGCTTAACTTGGACCAATGTTAAGTAAACATGGAACATACCTGTGGGATCCCCATCAAAAGTTGAGAATCACTGAAGAATTCGCCACTACAGTAAACTCCACCACTGTCTTCCAGGTCCCATGCTGAGAGGCTTGGCAAGGGTGACAGTTCCAGAACTCCTTGCATTTTTCTCAGCAACTGTAAAAAGTTCTGACTGCATGAGGTGGAGATGCTGATTTCACCGTTCTGCACAACATCTAATGAAAGTATGTCTTGCATTAATTGAGGGGGGGGGGGGAACGCAGGACGTTCTGTGAATCGCCCCCATACCAAGTGCGTGACCCAGTGTTCACTATGCAGCAAGTCATCCTTTGATATTGGACCTGAGAGACAGTGGCGATCACTGTAGTAGCAGGGACTGCTAGTGATTTTCTGGTGCCACAGGAATGGCATATGAATACTGCTGGGCTGGCTATACATTAGTAGGATTTTGTATGAAAGTAAGTTTGATTTTCTAATCATTGGTGGGGTCAAACTGACATTCGTTTTCAGTCACATTGATTAGAAAGGGGGCAGGGTGAAAAAAAAATTATTGATCAAACAAATTTATAACAGTGGATGTTGTTTTTGGAAATTACATTCATTTGAACTGAATGTAAAAATTCTTACAGTCTTCAAAATGTTTATATAAATGTTTGTTTGAAAATCTACTAGTGCATAACCAGAATGTGCTAGTAATCCATACCTGGAATTTATGTTTAAGGCATATACAATATCTTACAAAAGTGAGTACACCCCTCACATTTTTGTAAATATTTTATTATATCTTTTCATTTTCTAAATAGGTTCCTTTAAGCTAGTGCATTGTTGCTTCGCTTACCTTTTCCTTCAATTTTCCCTCTAAATGTTTTTTTTTTCCTTTGTCTGAATTTCTTACTTCCTGTTTCTCCTCAGTAAGCTTTCCACCACCATCCGAACTGTGGTTAGTCAGCCAGAACAGCTTACTGAGGAGGAACAGGAAGTGAGAAATTCAGACAAAGAAAACAAACATTTAGAAAGGAAATTGAAGGAAAAAGGCCAGTGAACCAACAATGCACTAGTTTAAAAGGAACAGATTTAGAAAATAAAAAAAATGAACCTTTACAACCCCTTTAATGTCTACTCTGCTTTAAGGTAAAAAAGCCTTCATGTGTTTGTGCCTCCACCCTTACCGGAGCTCAATCTCAATCCAGCACTGTGCCCATCTGCAGCAGTTCTTCTCCCGTTTATCTCTTCACACAAGAGACTAGACAGTAGTGGGAGCCATTAGCTCCTGCTGCTTTCAGACAGATCCTGTGAGGGAGTGGGGATGAACCAGCCCGTTTGTGTCTATAGACAACTTGCTATGGGGGCAGGCACAGATGCGGAAGAGCCATCTCCAACCCCAGAAGTATAACAGGTTTGTTATTTAAAAATAAAAAAAATAATAAGCTTTATAATCACTTAATGCAGAGTTGCAGTAGTTTTTGTGTTTATTAAAAGTCAGCAGCTACAAAAAATGTAGATCTTGACTTTTATTAAGTCCATATAGAACCACCTTTCTCTGCAATTACAGCTGCAAGTCTTTTTGGGGATGTCTCTATCAGCTTTTCACATCGACAGAGTGACATTTATTTCCCATTCTTCTTTGCAAAAAAGCTCAAGCTCTGTCAGATTGGATAGAGAGCGTCTGTGTACAGCAATTTTTAAGTCTCGCTAAGATTATCAATTGGACTTTGACAGGGCCATTCTAACACATGAATATGCTTTAATCTAACTCATTCCATTGTAGCTCTGGCTGTATGTTTAGGGTCGTTGTCCTGCTGGAAGGTGAACCTCCACCCCAGTCTTAAGTCTTTTGCAGACTAAGGGCCAGTTCACACCAGCCACAGTTCCGTACAGTTTTGTGTGCATTTTTTCTGCACTAAAATTCAAGTTCGACTTACCGGCAACTTGTTTTCCAGAAGTCTTTCAGGACAGTACCTTAAGGCTGCATTCACACCTAGGCGTTTTTACGCCCGACGCTATTGCAGCCTAAAAATACGCTGGAGGGGTGATTTAACATTGTCAGCTATGGAGATGGTTCACATCTCCACGCCGAATGCCGAAACGCCGTACGCCTGAAGCTCAAAACAAATCCCGGACCCTTTTTTCAGGCGGCTTCGGCGTTCGGCATAGCCGACAATGTTAAAATCGCCCCTCCAGCGAAAACAAGGCTAAAAAACGACGCGTTTGTCGCGGCAAATCGTGGTACAATACGCCGCGCTATAGTGTGAATGCAGCCTAAGAGATAGTGACTCCACCCACAACCATAGGAAACACCTTCCTCCAGATCTTTAAAGGGAGGCACCTCCCTAGCATACCTCAGTTGTCTCAAGAGAACCTCCGGCCCCGGCTGGAACACAAACACATACGTTAGTCACAGCATATATTAAAACACTAGGGCGGGTCGTTGCTGTCCTGAAAGACTTCTGGAAAACAAGTTACCGGTAGGTCGAACTTGAATTTTTCCAAGGCGTCTTTCAGGACAGCACCTTGAGAGGATAACAGAGACTTACCCCCCTTAGGATGGGACAACAGCTTGTAGGACCTTTCTGCTGAATTCCTGGCAGATGTGAGGTCCAATCTGTAATGCCGCATGAACGTTTGGCAGCTTGACCACGTCGCCACTTTGCAAATTTGCTCAGGGGTGGCACCAGCTCTCTCTGCCCATGTGGTCGCAAGTGCTTTTGTTAAATGAGCACAGATCCCTACTGGTGGCACAATGTTTGCATGAGAGTAGGCTTCCAGAATGGATAACTTTAACCATCTAGCCAAGGTAACTTTTGAAGCTTGGCAACCTTTTTGTTGCCTCCAAAAAGAACAAATAATGAGCTCTTTTTTATTTCTAGGTAGCATAACAAGGTCCTTCTTACATCTAGATGAAAAAAAGTTTTTCTCCTCTGAGGGGTTTGCACAGAAAACAGGTAGCACAATATTCTGGGAACGATTAATTGTTTAAGCTACCTAAGGGTCCTTTCACACGGAGCAGACCGTTTTTGATCCGCCCCGTGTGTGTCCGTCGGCTCAGCGGGGGATCATCCGTAAATCCCTGCTGAGCTGTCGGCGGACAGAGCGGTCCCCGCACACTGTGCAGAGACCGCCCTGTCTCTCCTCCGCTCTCCCCTATGGGGAATCGGATGAATACGTACAGTGTGTCCGTATTCATCCGATCCTTCAGACGGAAGAAAAATAGGGGTTTCTTCCGTCCGAAAAAAAAAAAAAAAAACGGATCTTTGCGGACGTGGATCTTTGCGGACGTTAGCAGATGATGCATCCGCTAACGGACGCGATAGTGAAAAAGATATTCAGCGCTGGAAAATAAATTATTAAACTAGAACCTAAACTATGCAAGCCAGCACTGGAGAGAATTCATAAAAAATCCAGCACTGGAGAGAATTCATAAAAAATCCCAATAGCAAATATATCCATAGGGATGCATTACAAGTCCGTAAACGGACTTGTAAAAAACGAACGAACGGTCCGTACGTGTGAAAGAATCCTTATGCAAAAATGTTGGATCTGTTCTCAGAACAATTCTATCCGAAAAAAAAAAAGATAAATAGGGTTTCCCGTTTTAACAGGGCATGCAATTCACTGATCCTGCGCGCTGAAGTGATAGCGACCAGGAACAGAGTTTTTAAGGTAAGATCTCAGAGATGTGTCTTCTAAAGGTTCAAGCGGCTTTCCTGCCAGGGATTGCAGAACTACCGAGAGATTCCATTTGGGAAACCTTTGATCTGAGCCAGTCTAGACCTTGTAAGGGCTTTGAAGGACCTATCTACTAGAGGTTCTGAGGACACAGATCTTTCCAGAAATACTGTTAGAGCAGATACTTGTACCTTTAAAGTACTGATTGCCAGACCCTTATCTGCTCCCTCTTGCAAAAACTCCAAAATGGACCCAAGATCGTTCGGGTCTTGACCAGATAAGTTACACCAGGAGCTATACACTTTCCACACCTTGGTGTATATGGCCCTCCTCACTTTCCTCCTGCTTTCTAGAAGTGTTGAAACTAAAACGGTCTGAAAAACCTTTAAGAGTTGCCTTTTCAGATACCAGGTTGCAAGGGAGAGACTGGACACATCTGGGTGATTTACAGGACCCTGTATTAACAGATCCTGCCTGAGAGGCAGATGCCAACAGGGCTTGGTCACCATTTCTAGGACCGTCAAGAACCAAGCTCTCTTGGGCCAGAACGGGGTGATCAAGATGACCGGTACCTTTTCCCTCTGAATTTTTCTCAGCACTAAAGGGATTAACTGGAACAGGGGGAACGCGAAGCACAGGCGAAACCTCCAAGGATGCGTCAGAGCATCTATTCCTAGAGACCCGTTCAGTCTGTTTAGGGAAAATAATTGAGGTACTTGAGAATTTTCCCTTGAGGCAAACAGGTCCACTTCTGGTTGACTCCACTTGTTGGAAATTTCCACAAAGACCTCTGGGTTCAGAGACCACTCTGACTCCCATACTGGATGTCTGCTCAGGTAATCCGCCACCCTGTTCAGGGACCCCTTTAAACGGATAGCTGAAAGGGACCGAAAGTTCTTTTCTGCCCACAGAAGAATTTTTGCATTAAGAATTTGCAGAGGTCTGCTTCTTGTGCCCCCTTGCCTGTTTAGGTATGCCACCGCCATGGAGTTGTCCGTTAACACCTGAACATGGCGATTCTGGAGGTGTGGAGTAAACTTTATTAGAGCCAAAGCGATCGCCTTTGGCTCTCTCCAGCTTGAGAATCTTTTTGCCCCTGGATGAAATTTTTTCCTAAGTGGGCTCCCAATCCCCACGCACTGGCATCTGTAGTCAGTCTCTTTTCTACTGGAAAGGACCACTCCAGACCTCTTGAAAGGACCTCCTGATCCTTTCACTAATAAAGTGACCTCTTCACTCAAGATGGGATTTTTAGTGTCCAGTAATCTGAGATTGTGATCCCATAACCTCAGGAGAAAGGCTTGTAGACATCTGAAATGTAGTCTTGCCCATTGAATAGATGGCATTGTTGAAGTCGGGACTCCCAATGCCAGTATTACCTGCCTTATTGTTATAGGCTGGTTGGACTGTAGCCACAACACATCGTCCTGTACGCTGAGTTTTTTCTCTTGTGGGAGAAACATTTTTTGGTTCACCGAATCGACTTTGTAACCCAAGAAATGGAGTGTCGAATCTCTGAAAATAAGACGTAGCGATGGCGTGGCGAATCTCCGAAAATAAGACGTAGTGATGGGCGTGTCGTATGCGGCGCGGCGCTGAGCGGTAAACAACACGTGATAGGCGTACGTTACTGTACTGGAGCTCAGGAGTTGAAGTGAGGAGAAGAACGCTCTGTAAAGCAATAAAACTTCTCCCAGCACTGACCAGCAAACCCCTCTCTCACCCCACACAAACAGATCACCCCAGCTCCACTGTGCTCCACATCAGCTTTGCTGACCTATCTTTTTGTACAACCAGACAAGATGAGTGCAAAAAGAAAGAGTTATTCTGTTGAGTACAAGAAAGGAATTGTGGAGGACTCCCGAGGCAAAAATCTTACGGCTTTTTGCAAAGAGAAGAAGTTGGATATCCGAATGGTCCAAAAATGGCGTGCAGAATACGATAATCTGAGTCTACAGGTGGACAGAGGAAATGCTAAGAAGCGCAAGTGTGGTTCAGGTAGGCAACCTTTATTTTCTGAGCTGGAAGACATGATCAGTGAATGGGTTGCTGAAAGGAGAGCAAAGGCTTTGGTTGTGCGCAGGGCTGATATTCAAACATTTGCCCTTGCAATGGCACCACAATTCGACATATCCCCACAATTCAAAGCATCACAACATTGGCTGGAGCGCTTCCTTCAGCGAAATGAACGGTCTCTCAGAAAATCAACAACACTGTTTAAGTTGGAAGATGCTGAAGTTATTAAGCGAGCACTTGCATTCAAGTCTTTTGTTGATGGCATCAACTTTTCTAAATACCAACTTTGCAACATGATTGCTATGGATGAAACTGCAGTGTTTATGGGTCAAGGAGCCCAAACAACAATTGACCAGAGGGGTGCCTCCTCAATCTACGTTCCCTCCACTGGTTATGAAAGTGCACGTGTTACCTGTATTTTGGCAATTCGTCTTGATGGGACGAAAGCCACACCTGTTATCAGTAAGGGCAAGAAAGATAAGTTGGAACGCGTTTCTGGCATTTATGTTCTTGAAACCGAAAAAGCCTGGTGCACACAAGCAGTTATAAGGAAGTGGCTTGATTTAATGCTGCCACTTGTTTTGCGAGGTGGCCAAAGAGGTCTGCTTGTCTGGGATTCAGCCAGCACTCACCGTGCTAAAGACATGAAGAACTTTCTTGCAGAGAGAAGAATAGATCAAATAATGATTCCTGCAGGAATGACTGCCTATCTGCAGACTCTGGATATTGCAATAAACAAGCCATTCAAAGACCATTTGCGTATGGAAATAAATGACTACATTGAAAATAGAATGACAAGAAATCAGCGTGGAAACTTTGTGAAACCTGGCCTGCAAGAGGTCGTGATTTGGGTGAAGAATTCATGGGAAAAAATCACCGACAGTGTTGTTGCCAATGCACTCCGAGCAGGTTACATGGATAAGAGCTGCTCATTTAATGAGAGCTCTATTGCTCGACATGAAAGATTGGGGCCAATGGTTCTAAAGGAACTGGAGTCGCAAGAAATTCAGGATGGAATTCCGAGTTTGGAGAGTTATGACGATGTTCTAGAAGAAGATGACTTAACTGTATTTGAATAAATGTAGATTGTTCTACCATACTGTTGTACCATACTTGCCGGTAATAAAAATAAGACACCCCCCGAAAATAAGCCATAGTGTGATTTCTTGAGGGAAAAAAAATATAAGACGGTGTCTTATTTTTGGGGAAACACGGTACTGCAGAAGATAAAGTGGAAAAAGTCTAAAAATTCCTGTTTAGGTGAATCCGCCACTATATGGGACTTTAACTGGTTAGTCAAAAATTCTAAATTCCTAGCTACACACATTGTGGCCATAGCGGGCTTTCAATTATTCATGATTGACTGCCAAGATCTTTTTAGTAAGAGATCCATGCATTTGTCCATAGGGTCTTTGAGGACCCCCATGTCTTCAAAAGACAGATCAGTGGACCTTGAAACTTGAGAGAAGGCCGCATCCAGTTTAGGGACCTTATTACATACTGCAGAAGAATCTTCCTCAAAAGGGAAACGCCTTTTATGGGCCTTTGAGAAAAAGGGTTTCTTCTCCAGATCCTGCCATTCCTTCTTTATGGCGTCAGAAATGACCGGATGGACTGGGAATGTCTGACCCTTGGGCTTACTTAGACCTGTATACATGCAGTCATGTTAACTCAAATGCTTCCTCTCCTCACTTAGGCACAAAGTAACATGAATGACCCTAAGTAACCCATTCACCTCTTCTAGGGATAGTTTAAATCTGGAAGGGAAAACTGCTGACTCCTCTGAATCTTTGCTAGAAGGTACACGAGACTGTCCTTTCCTAGTGACAGGCTCTTTAGCTGGAGATTCTAATGCTGCTTTGGTCACCGACCCCTGGGAGGACTGTGAAGTGGAGGCCTGAGAAGCAGCCGGGGTAACCAATGAGTCACAAAAAGTCTGAATCATGGCAAAAAGTTATTTCTTTACAGAGGCCATCAACTCTTCCCGTACTGAGGCGGATTCCTCCTGAGCTAAAGAAGAAATGCAAGTGCTGCATAGCGCTTTATTCCAATTCTCTCCCATCTTTGTCCTACACGAAGGGCATTTATTTTTTGGGTCAGAGCTCTTGACCTGGAGAGAAGGACATTTATTTTTTGGGTCAGAGCTCTTGACCTGGAGAGAAGAAAAAAAAAAGGGGGGGGAAGAAAGCAGGGGAATCCTTAATGAGACCCAGTCTCTGTAGATGAATCCCCCTAATAGGTGCACTAGGAAGGAAAAAGTGAAACTCCAGTGCCCAGACAGGCCCCTTGCCACTAGAAGGTATAGAAA
Organism: Rana kukunoris; assembly: GCA_029574335.1. Lineage (NCBI taxonomy): Eukaryota > Metazoa > Chordata > Amphibia > Anura > Ranidae > Rana > Rana kukunoris. The sequence continues at coordinate 192,661,739 of CM056051.1, forward strand.
AAGAAAGAGACCGGAAAAAATATAGGTAAGGTAAAGGGAGACTTACACTGCTGCCTCCTACCTGCGCCTTGCTGGTGCCTGTCCCCACTGCTGTATCTTCCGCGCCCTCCATTGCAGATGTACTGCGTCCACAAGTGGCTCACACGCCGTTTCCAGACTCCCACAGTGCCTCTACACCAGACCGGAAATGGAAATAGGCCCCAGCCTCAGTCCTGCCTTTTCCCCCTGCGGTCACGCCGGAAACAACGCTTGCGCTGACCCGGCGACCTGCTGTGTCATCTTGGACCACGCCAAAATGGCGGCGGTGTGTGACCACCGCTTTCCCAGGCCACCGAGTGCTTTTGGGTCTCCCCGAGCACTGAGGGGGAAAAGGAGCCCAAACACTACCGCTGCCGTATTGGGTAGGACAGGAGGACCAACGGTCTCAATCGGAGGAAAAAAAAGAGGGAAGCCCATCTCCCAGGAACATCCGAGAGATACTGACTCCCCTCACCGAAGACGTAACCTACAGGCCCGAGGAAACAAAAACTGAGATGCTAGGGAGGTGCCTCCCTTTAAAGATCTGGAGGAAGGAGTCACTATCTCAAGGTCTTGTCCTGAAAGACACCTTGGGAAAAATGCAAGCACAGCATTCTACATGTATTCCAATGGCTCTAGTTCAGAAACTGACTGCATGGTGTAAACTAGAGCCAAGTAGAGCCATTGGAATACATGAAAAACACTGTGCATGCATTTTGTGCAGAAAAAAGACACAGAACTAAACGGAACTGCGTCTGGTGTGAACTGGCCCTAACAGGTTTTCTTCTAAGATTGCCCTGTCTCTGGCTCCATCCATTTTCCCATCAACTCTGATCAGCTTCCCTGTCCCTGCTGAAGAAAAGAATACCCACAACATGATGCCTTGGTAGGTTTGCAGTTGGGCCATACTATTTCCCATTTTCGGATGATGGATTAAAGAGTGCTCCGCGGGATGTTCAAAGTTTAGGGTTTTAGAACGAGGAATCATAAGTAAAACACGTTGAGGTTAAGAATCCTTCCACCACACATCCTTGTAGTCATTTTAGGTCAGTCCTGGATGGAATTTAAATTATTGCTGCTCCTTGGGGTGGTGTTTAAGATATTCTGATAAATGGAAAGGCTGAGGATGGATTCAAAAGGGATGCTCCAACAGTATTATATGCTGTATGTCTTGTAGAATATGTACTTCCAGCTCCAGTCTGGAAAAAAAAAAGTCAGCAGCTACAAATACTGTACCTGCTGACTTTTAATATAAGGACATTGACGGGAGTCACTTTGGGTAGGGGGGCTTGCACACAGTCATGTTGAGGACAGGGGGTCCATCACAGACACTTACCTGTCCAGGGATCCCGCGATGTCTGTACCCCGAGTTGATATGTCACAGCTGGTTTTCTACTGCTCATGTGCAAGGCCTACTGCGCTTTCTGAATCGTCCCGTCGTCTTCTGGGACCTGTGTGTGTCCCAGAAGGCAGCGGAGGGAGGAGGAGGGGCCAGAAAAGCTAGAAGATCGCTGCTGTGATCTTACCCAGAAATGGGAGCGGGTACCTCCACCAAGTACCCAGTTCCTCCTCCCCCTAAAAAGTGCCAAATGTGGAAGGGGGGGGTGCAAACAAGTGGAGCTTCCCCTTTCGGGTGGACCTCCACTTTAACTGGTTTTTAATGATGTAGAGGGACAATTTTTCCTCCTTTTTAATAACCAATTATTTGATAGGAATGAAGAATTGTTTTTTAGGAATTGTTTTGCGCAATGACATTACTTTGAGAGATCCTCCACCTGAAAGGTCCCAACATGAATTGGCTTTCCCCAGGTGAATCAGGGAAACAGTGATTAGTACATGTACAGACATTAGGGATGCGGTAAAATAATGTAGTACTAACTATAGTGGATGTTGAGCAAAAACCTACCTAAAGCTAAACCTACTCACAGCCACATTCTAAACCTAATGTAAATAACCCTGTAAAAGGAAAAAAATAAATTCACTATACTTACCTTTTTCTGACGCCAATCCAGTCCAGTCTCCAGCGGCAACTGCTGTGTAGAGAGAGAAAGCCATTAACGGCTGGAACATGCCTGGGAAGTAGTGTCACCTATAGACTTATGAGGCTTCTGTTGTCAGCTGCCTCTCCTGCACACTCCTGCACACTCCCACACACTGAAGCCTCCGCTGACAGCTCAGCCTGGGACCGGACTGGCTGCAGCAAAGGTAAGTATAGCAATTTCTTCTTTACAGGACTATAGATAAATTAGGCATAGAATGTGGTTGAGAGTAGGTTTAAAGTTAGACAGGTTTTGGCTAAACTTCCACTTTGATCCTGCTCACACCCTTATTCTATCCTGTAAAGAAAAGAGGTCTATATGTGCCTATTGTGGGGGTGCCTTGGTCCAATTACATGATCTTTCCAGCGGCAGCTTCAGTGAAGCAGAGAGGATAAATCGCCGAAAATGGCTGCAGAGCGTAGTGACTCCATCCGTAGGCTTACTATGGGGCATCTGTTGTAAGATATCCCTCCTCTACACTGAAACCGGTGCTAGGAGCTGATCATGTGACCAGAGAACCCTTTCCTTTAGAGCATGGGTTCTCAACCTTCGGCCCTCCAACTGTTGAAGAACTACAATTCCCATCATACCTCTGCCTTTGGGAGTCATGCTTGTAACTGTCAGTCACTTGCAATGCCTAATGGGACTTGTAGTTCTGCAACAGCTGGAGGGCCACAGGTTGAGCACCCATGCTTTAGAGGGTAGTTAGAATAGGCTTATAATGGGGGTGGGAGCAGGTTTGGGTATAGCTAGTTTTTGTCTAGCCTATTTTAACCACTTGCTGACAATGCACTGTACATTTACTGCTGAAGTGCGAGATGATTGTGCAGATTCATGTTTATATACGCGATTCTGCATTTCTGGGTAAGGGGGGGCGCCTGCCCAACTGTGCTCCCATTCGTTACAAAACCAATCACCGAGTCCTGGCCAATGATGGACTGCCAGCACCTGGCGATCGTCTCTGAACTTCCCTGAACACAGCCTATGTGAGTAAACAATACAGAGCTGTGTTCAGTGACAGGGGAACAACATTAGCACTGATCACTGTAATAATGTCACTGGTTATGTCAGTTAGCCAGTCCTCCCACTTCACCAGTTAGGGTCCTTTCACACGTGCGGACCATTTTTTAGATCCGTTTTTTATCAACAGTTGATCCGTTTTTTCGTTTTATTACATATTTTGATGAAAAATGTATGTTAGCGGATCGGATGTTAAACGGATCGTCCCCTAACATCTGTTTTTCGTCCGTTCCGTTTTTTTTGACGGAAGAAAAATAGGGTTTTCTTCCGTTCAAAAAAAAACGGAGCTTAACGGAGACGGATGAAAACGGACGTTAGCGGATGCTCATCCGCTATCCCATAGGAAAGTATTGTAGTCAGTTTTTCATCCGTGAAAAACGGACGAACGGTCCGCACGTGTGAAAGGGCGCTTAGGGTCCTTTCACACGTGCGGACCGTTCGTCCGTTTTTTAGACGTCCGTTTATGGACCGCAAGGCTTCCCTATGGAATATTGTACGTTAGCGGATGAGCATCCGCTAACGTCCGTTAACATCCGTCTCTGTTAAGCTCTGTTTTTTTGAACGGAAGAAAACCCTATTTTTCTTCCGTCAAAAAAACGGAACGGATGAAAAAAAAGGATGTTAGCGGACGATCCGTTTAACATCCGATCCGCTAACATCCGTTTTTCATCAAAATATGTAATAAAAATAAAGTTCTAACAAAAAAAAAACGGACGAAAAAACGGTCCGCACATGTGAAAGGACCCTTAGTGTTAGATTGTCCGCCACTGTCGCAGTCCAGTTAGAAGTCGCTGATTGCCCACCCTTGTTAGTTTTAAATAAAAATTCTAGTATATATTCCATAGTTTGCAGACGCTATAAATTTCTTACACTTATTGGGATTTTTATAGATAGATAGATAGATAGATAGATATGAATTTTTTATTGGATAGGTTTTATAGCAGAAAGCAAAAATATATATATTTTTTTTAAATGTCAGTCTTTTTTCAGTAGAAAAAATAAATAAAAATATTATATATATCATATATATATATATATATATATATATATAACAATTTTACTTGGGTACAGCGTCCCAAGACCGCACAATTGACAGTTAAAATAGCGCAGTGCGGCATGGCAAAAAATGGGGTAAAGGGGTAAAATCTCCTGGAGCTAAAGTGGTTAACTTTTTCAGCAATTTGAGATAAAGTATCTCTTCTGTTTGATCGGACCACACAAGCCGTGACCGTCCATGAGCCTGTTGCCAGTGTTCCTTTCCACTTTTGGTCGGTCCTGACCACTGAAGACCAGGAGCATCCCACAACAGCTGCAGTTTTGGAGATGCTCTGACCCAGTCCTCTATAGTTTGGCCCTTGCCCAAATATCAGGCAGCATGGGCTGGTTCAATAGAAACTGGCCAACATTTGTTTTGTGTGTATGGCAGTTGGTCCAACAGAAGCCAGCTGTTTGGTCAGCTTCTGTTGAAGTGGCCTGACGGAAAAGGTCCGACGATCAGAATCCACCCAGTGCTGTCAGCCAATAAGAGCACTGGTCGGTGTGTTCTAACAAGGTGGGGTGGGTGTTCCCCATGTCAGAACACAATAGCTCAGTGGGGGGAAATCGCTGTACTGACATTGCATAGTTAGTACAGAGGCTCCTCGCAAGCTCTTGTTTTTTTTTTCCGTTCAGGCTGCTGGGTTGAACTGTAAGAACTACTAGTGTGTACTAGGCTTAACTCCTTGGGAGAGCCTTGGCGCCAAGCAGCCAGTAATTTGTGTGCAAATAGAGCTGTGCCGCAAGCACGCTCCTGGACGTGCAGATGCACTGAAGCTATGGCATGTATGTGCCGTTGCTTAAGGAGTGTGCCGTTACCGAGTGATGTCAGCACGGCTCCAGCCACTCACAGTGCCAGAGCCCGCAATACCCGGAGTGATGTCACAGGGGAGGAGTGTATGAGGATGGCTGCAGGGCCTTCGATGTAAGGTAAGTAATTCATAATGAGCTAGTATGCTATGCATACTAGCTTATTATACCTTTGTTTTGCTGTTTTTTTACTTTTTTTTTATTATTTAAGGTTTACAACCACTTTACGGGGTCAGGAGACACCAGCTCCAAGTCGTTAAGGAGGAGTTACGCCCCCACCCCATTAAATAAATAAAGGTCAGCTGCTACAAATACTGAATGAATATTTGTTTTTCTAACACTTTACTGCCTCTCAGCCAATCAGGAGGCACAGGTCTAATACCCGTCTCCTGATGGCACAGGCGCACTGAATGGATGCTGAGCAGGAGCCAGGAAGACGTGACAAATTGAGGACACAGGAACCGCCGCTCAACCCACTGCTCGTCGTCATCACCCGCTGCCTGATCCCCCCACCAAGATGGAGTAAGTGCCGGGCAGTCTGCGGTCACAGTGACAGTATTCTTTGGGGCACAGTGGCGGCAATTGATGTTTTTTTTAGTTGTTTGCGCCCCCCCCCAAATTTGGAGCACCAGCCATTAGCAGTCATCGGGTGACAAAAAATAAAGAAGACGTCACCAGGCTGGTTGCACTGGAGTTGATCGGTGGATTGACTTTAGTACAACCAGCCTGCCCATAGACAAATCAAAACGTAGCCGATTTCTGCTGAACCAGACACATTTTCATTCATCTGTTAAAGTCACTTAAATCCTTGCACATGCCAATTTTTTTCTGATTCAGCTTCAGGGACAACATGTTCACTTGCTGTCTAATATCTCCCATCCACTTCCAGGTGCCATTGTCATGGGATCATCAATATTATTGACTTGTAATGTTCTGGGTGATGGTGTGGTGATGGGTAGTCCCTATGGTCATATTGCAGTCTATGTCATACAAGTAATACACAATGTAGAGTCCAGGAAGATGGAGGCAGGAGAAGTGAGACTCACCGAGTGGAGGTCCCCTTGCGCACATCACATATCAGGCACTTGAAGGCCTCGGCGCTGTTCTTGAAGGTGCAAACGCTGCAATCCCAATAGCCTTCGTCTGAGGAGGGCTTCGGTTGTCGCTTCGGTCTGCGGGGAGAAGACACACATACATACACAGGTCATATATATACACAGGTCCCATATACACAACAAGGCCTCTCCCCGTCTGCCGGCCGCCCTCCTCCCCGGGACTCCCGCCCGCCGTGTCCCCCGGCACCGCTCACCTGGTAGGGCTCTTTTTGTCTCCCATACTGTGACGGACGAGGAGAGCCGGAGGCCCAGCGCTGAGGCCCGGACGGCGAGGCGGGAGCAAGCGGCTGCGCCGACCGCGATCCCCCGCAGCCAGCTGTCCGCCGCCGCCACACGTGACCCAGTTCGGCCAATCACAGGGCGCCCATCGCTGAGCCAGGACAGCCGGGGAGGCTGCTAATTGAGAGCGGCGGTCGGAGAGCAGTCAGTGAAAGAATGAATGTGAGGGGAAGGCGAAACCTGACATGGCCGAGAGATAGAGAGAGAGAGGCTTCAGTGTGAGACATGGGACGGATCACGGCGGTGTATCATCCCCACACATGTCACTACAACAACAGTCAGTGGGGAGCGCTGTGCTCACTGCACAATGTACATCTACACACAACCCACTTTTCACCTCAGCAAACACAAATATGTATATAGATAGCAGTGACATCACACCGGGTTATAGCTATTAACCCGATTCCTGCGGCTGGGATACGCTGGGCGCTCCACCGATTCTTTTGGCTGGGATACGCTGGGCGCTCCACGATTCCTGCGGCTGGGCGCTCCACCGATTCCTGCAGCTGGGATATGCTGGGCGCTCCACCGATTCCTGCAGCTGGGATACGCTGGGCGCTCCACCGATTCCTGCAGCTGGGATATGCTGGGTGCTCCACCGATTCCTGCAGCTGGGATATGCTGGGCGCTCCACCGATTCCTGCAGCTGGGATACGCTGGGCGCTCCACCGATTCCTGCAGCTGGGATATGCTGGGCGCTCCACCGATTCCTGCAGCTGGGATATGCTGGGCGCTCCACCGATTCCTGCAGCTGGGATACGCTGGGCGCTCCACCGATTCCTGCAGCTGGGATATGCTGGGCGCTCCACCGATTCCTGCAGCTGGGATATGCTGGGCGCTCCACCGATTCCTGCAGCTGGGATATGCTGGGCGCTCCACCGATTCCTGCAGCTGGGATACGCTGGGCGCTCCACCGATTCCTGCAGCTGGGATATGCTGGGCGCTCCACCGATTCCTGCAGCTGGGATATGCTGGGCGCTCCACCGATTCCTGCGGCTGGGATACGCTGGGCGCTCCACCGATTCCTGCAGCTGGGATATGCTGGGCGCTCCACCGATTCCTGCAGCTGGGATATGCTGGGCGCTCCACCGATTCCTGCGGCTGGGATATGCTGGGCGCTCCACCGATTCCTGCAGCTGGGATATGCTGGGCGCTCCACCGATTCCTGCAGCTGGGATATGCTGGGCGCTCCACCGATTCCTGCAGCTGGGATATGCTGGGCGCTCCACCGATTCCTGCAGCTGGGATATGCTGGGCGCTCCACCGATTCCTGCGGCTGGGATACGCTGGGCGCTCCACGATTCCTGCAGCTGGGATATGCTGGGCGCTCCACCGATTCCTGCAGCTGGGATATGCTGGGCGCTCCACCGATTCCTGCGGCTGGGATACGCTGGGCGCTCCACGATTCCTGCGGCTGGGATACGCTGGGCGCTCCACCGATTCCTGCGGCTGGGATACGCTGGGCGTTCCATGATTCCTGCGGCTGGGATACGCTGGGCGCTCCACGATTCCTGCGGCTGGGCGCTCCACCGATTCCTGCAGCTGGGATATGCTGGGCGCTCCACCGATTCCTGCAGCTGGGATATGCTGGGCGCTCCACCGATTCCTGCAGCTGGGATATGCTGGGCGCTCCACCGATTCCTGCAGCTGGGATATGCTGGGCGCTCCACCGATTCCTGCGGCTGGGATACGCTGGGCGTTCCACGATTCCTGCGGCTGGGATACGCTGGGCGCTCCACCGATTCCTGCGGCTGGGATACGCTGGGCGTTCCACGATTCCTGCAGCTGGGATACGCTGGGCGCTCCACGATTTCTGCGGCTGGGCGCTCCACCGATTCCTGCAGCTGGGATATGCTGGGCGCTCCACCGATTCCTGCAGCTGGGATATGCTGGGCGCTCCACCGATTCCTGCAGCTGGGATATGCTGGGCGCTCCACCGATTCCTGCAGCTGGGATATGCTGGGCGCTCCACCGATTCCTGCAGCTGGGATATGCTGGGCGCTCCACCGATTCCTGCAGCTGGGATACGCTGGGCGCTCCACCGATTCCTGCAGCTGGGATACGCTGGGCGCTCCCACCGATTCCTGCAGCTGGGATACGCTGGGCGCTCCACCGATTCCTGCGGCTGGGATATGCTGGGCGCTCCACCGATTTCTGCGGCTGGGATATGCTGGGCGCTCCACTGATTTCTGCGGCTGGGCGCTCCACAGAATCCTGCAGCTGGGATACGCTGGGCGCTCCACCGATTTCTGCGGCTGGGCACTCCACCGATTCCTGTGGCTGGGATACTCTGGGCGCTCCACCGATTCTTTTGGCTGGGATACTCTGGGCGCTCCACCGATTCCTGCGGCTGGGATACGCTGGGTGCTCCACCGATTCTTTTGGCTGGGATACGCTGGGCGCTCCACGATTCCTGCGGCTGGGATACGCTGGGCGCTCCACCGATTCCTGCGGCTGGGATACGCTGGGCGTTCCACGATTCCTGCGGCTGGGATACGCTGGGCGCTCCACGATTTCTGCGGCTGGGCGCTCCACCGATTCCTGCAGCTGGGATATGCTGGGCGCTCCACCGATTCCTGCAGCTGGGATACGCTGGGCGCTCCACCGATTCCTGCGGCTGGGATACGCTGGGCGTTCCACGATTCCTGCGGCTGGGATACGCTGGGCGCTCCACGATTCCTGCGGCTGGGCGCTCCACCGATTCCTGCAGCTGGGATATGCTGGGCGCTCCACCGATTCCTGCAGCTGGGATATGCTGGGCGCTCCACCGATTCCTGCAGCTGGGATATGCTGGGCGCTCCACCGATTCCTGCAGCTGGGATACGCTGGGCGCTCCACCGATTCCTGCAGCTGGGATATGCTGGGCGCTCCACCGATTCCTGCGGCTGGGATACGCTGGGCGCTCCACGATTCCTGCGGCTGGGATACGCTGGGCGCTCCACCGATTCCTGCGGCTGGGATACGCTGGGCGTTCCACGATTCCTGCGGCTGGGATACGCTGGGCGCTCCACGATTCCTGCGGCTGGGCGCTCCACCGATTCCTGCAGCTGGGATATGCTGGGCGCTCCACCGATTCCTGCAGCTGGGATATGCTGGGCGCTCCACCGATTCCTGCAGCTGGGATATGCTGGGCGCTCCACCGATTCCTGCAGCTGGGATATGCTGGGCGCTCCACCGATTCCTGCAGCTGGGATATGCTGGGCGCTCCACCGATTCCTGCAGCTGGGATACGCTGGGCGCTCCACCGATTCCTGCAGCTGGGATACGCTGGGCGCTCCCACCGATTCCTGCAGCTGGGATACGCTGGGCGCTCCACCGATTCCTGCGTCTGGGATATGCTGGGCGCTCCACCGATTTCTGCGGCTGGGATATGCTGGGCGCTCCACTGATTTCTGCGGCTGGGCGCTCCACAGAATCCTGCAGCTGGGATACGCTGGGCGCTCCACCGATTTCTGCGGCTGGGCACTCCACCGATTCCTGTGGCTGGGATACTCTGGGCGCTCCACCGATTCTTTTGGCTGGGATACTCTGGGCGCTCCACCGATTCCTGCGGCTGGGATACGCTGGGTGCTCCACCGATTCTTTTGGCTGGGATACGCTGGGCGCTCCACGATTCCTGCGGCTGGGATACGCTGGGCGCTCCACCGATTCCTGCGGCTGGGATACGCTGGGCGTTCCACGATTCCTGCGGCTGGGATACGCTGGGCGCTCCACGATTCCTGCGGCTGGGCGCTCCACCGATTCCTGCAGCTGGGATATGCTGGGCGCTCCACCGATTCCTGCAGCTGGGATATGCTGGGCGCTCCACCGATTCCTGCAGCTGGGATATGCTGGGCGCTCCACCGATTCCTGCAGCTGGGATATGCTGGGCGCTCCACCGATTCCTGCAGCTGGGATATGCTGGGCGCTCCACCGATTCCTGCAGCTGGGATATGCTGGGCGCTCCACCGATTCCTGCAGCTGGGATATGCTGGGCGCTCCACCGATTCCTGCAGCTGGGATACGCTGGGCGCTCCACCGATTCCTGCAGCTGGGATACGCTGGGCGCTCCCACCGATTCCTGCAGCTGGGATACGCTGGGCGCTCCACCGATTCCTGCGGCTGGGATATGCTGGGCGCTCCACCGATTTCTGCGGCTGGGATATGCTGGGCGCTCCACTGATTTCTGCGGCTGGGCGCTCCACAGAATCCTGCAGCTGGGATACGCTGGGCGATCCACCGATTTCTGCGGCTGGGCACTCCACCGATTCCTGTGGCTGGGATACTCTGGGCACACCACCGATTCCTGTGGCTGGGATACTCTGGGCGCTCCACCGATTCTTTTGGCTGGGATACTCTGGGCGCTCCACCGATTCCTGCGGCTGGGATACGCTGGGTGCTCCACCGATTCTTTTGGCTGGGATACGCTGGGCGCTCCACGATTCCTGCGGCTGGGCGCTCCACCGATTCCTGCAGCTGGGATATGCTGGGCGCTCCACCGATTCCTGCAGCTGGGCGCTCCACAGAATCCTGCAGCTGGGATACGCTGGGCGTTCCACCGATTCCTGCGACTGGGATACACTGGGTGCTCCACTGATTCCTGCAGCTGGAATATGCTGGGCACTCCACCGATTCCTGCGGCTGGGATACACTGGGTAACTTACTGATTCCTGTGGCTGGAATACACAGGGCATTCCATCAATTCCCTTGGGCTGACCATACCTTATGCAGCATTCTTTCCTTCAACCATGGGTTGGAGGAAAGAAAATAGCTTGTGTTGATGTTGTTGTTGATGCTGCTATTGTATTCTAAAAGTGGGAGGTTTCCTTGCCATTAGGATGCAATCATCACTGCTTGCTGCTTTAGCCATCTGCATGGATCGCATAAAAAAATACAGCCTACCTAATTATCCCCCCATTGCATTCGGGAAGCAATGGCGCTGCCTCCAAATGCAACCAATTCATGTCAGTAGGGCCTGTGTTGTAACAAACGCTAGGCTCGCAGTTCAGCTGTGGTGCAATTTTTACACCCTTTCAAGCCCTTAGTTTACTTTTTTTCATGCATTACTTCTCCTTATTGTCACCTGGTAATGCTGCAAATAACACACTTCCTGTTTACACTAATTCTCTATTGTGTCTATGGAGGCAACCATGGCTATCACAGTCTGGACGTCTAACATATCTGCTTGTTTATTCATCTCTATTACATAGGGAATGATGTGATAAGTAGTCCACACAAATAAGGTAAAATTGTTTTCACACTGGGGCGGGAGGTGCTGTGGCGGTATAGCGCCGCTATTCTTAGCGGCGCTATTCCGTTGCAATTGTGGCCGTGCTCGGCCACTAGCGGTGGGGTCTTAACCCCCGCTAGCGGGCCAAAAAGGGTTAATACCGCCGGCAATGCGCTTCTGCCAGCGGTATAGCCGCGGTTTCCCATTGCTTTCAATGGGAACGAGCGGTGAACACACCGCTCCAAAGATGCTGCTAGCAGGACTTTTGGAGCGGTATTGCTAGTGCACCACTTCAGTGTGAAAGCCCTTGGCTTTGACACTGGAGAAACAGCACCCGCGATTTTTCATTCGCCTCTCAGATACTGCTGCCACCATTTCTTGTAAGGGAAACCGGCAGTGAAGCCTTGCGGCTTCACAGCTGGCTCCCTACTATAAATGCATTAAGTGTGCTGTGCAATGTAAACGGCCTGGCGGCAAGGGAAGGAAGGGAGCTGAATGTCTGGGTGACTTCACCGTGGCCAGATTAGCCAGAAGGGGGAGCGGGTACCTGTCAAAACCCCCTCGCCCGAAAGTTGCCAAATGTGACAGCGGAGAGGGGGAGGAAGCAAACAAGTGGAGCTTCCCCTTTTGGGTTGAGCTCTGATAAAGATCTGTTTTATGATGGATCAGAGCATGCAGCTCAAGCTGAAATGGTCTGTGTTGTGTCTGTTAGGGACTGACTGATATTGTTTTTTCGGTGCAGATACCATACCGATATTTCGGCTACCTCTCAGGCCCGATAGTCAATGTTGTCTTCCGATATTCTGTACATTAAAAAAAAAAAAAAATTACATTATTTTTGTCACTGTTATTGTTGTCACAAGGAATGTGAACATCCCATGTGACAGTAATAGGCAGTGACGGGTACTCTTTATTGAGGGATCGGGGGTCTATAAGACCCCAAACCCCTCCTCTGCACTTGAAAGTAATCAAAACTTCAAGATCTGCGTTTTTGAATACTTTTGTATTTTTTTTTAAACTGGGCCTTTTAAGATCCCAGTAATCTGGAAAGTGATGTCATGACATTGCTTCCGGATTGCTAGATCTGAAACCTGAACAAAGCATCGGCTTTGTTCGGGTCTTCGGCCAGCCGGCGGACGTTTCGGCTGGTTGCTCGGGCCTCCCGGTGGAACGAGAGAGCCCAGGCGAGCGGTGGAAGGTGGCAGGAGGGGGGATGTCCCCTCCCGCTGCTTGTTATAACAGCTGAGTGGCTGCTGAGCCTGGTTGTTGTGGAAACAAGCCTTGGTGATAAAGCATCAGTGGAGGCACCTTTTTCCCATAATAACTTTTAAGGCCCGTGCCAACAAACTTCAAAATCTGCACATTTTCAAATTTGTCTGATCGTGTGTACGCTCCATCGGACCAACTTTTTCGGGTTTCATCGGACAAAAAGTTCGGTCAGCAAACGGACAAACTTTTTGGCAACAAAAGTTGTCCGACCGTGTGTACAGCAAGCCATCAGACTTTTGAACAAAGTGCAAATATGCATGCTCAGAACCAATGTTAAAATCAACCAATAATAGCAGAATTTAACCAAAGGGTGGCGGCAAAGAGCAGAAAAACCACGTGATGTGGGGAAAGTTTCAGAAAAGTCTGAGCGTGTGTATGTTATGGGTGTGACGGGACAATTCCCTTCGGACAAAAATCCAAGGGAACGTTTGTTGGATGTCGGACCGTGTACGAGGCTTAACAGGAGTAAATTTCCCTTCCTAGTGGGAGATTTCCTCTCACTTCCTGTTGTCTCCCACCGTTAGTAAGTAGGAGTCGTTTTTAAGTTGGATGTTTGTAACTAGGTGACCGCCTGTAATCAAATAAACAAGGTCATAACTTAGGATGGGACAGCACTCTGTAGGACTTTCCTGCCAAAGGCCAGATCCATAATGCTTGACGAAGAGGTCTTGTTTCAACCAAATGGCAGCTCTGCAAATTTGTTCCATGGATGTTCCTGCTCTTTCCGCCCAAGGTGTAACTAAAGAATGGATGGAGTAAGCCATGGCACCCCTTGTCCCAGACTGGTACCAGAACTGATGCCCGCACTGGACTCAACAGTGCCACCCGAGGAGCCATGTGGCACTCCACAGACTGGTGCCAGAGCAATACAGGACCAGAGGGAAAAAAAAAAAATTCAGACCTTCCCTCAACAAAAATCCAGAGGCAGCAGGATCCACACAGAGAAAAAATGTTGGGGGCTTCAGGAGTCACCACCTAAACTCTTTTGGGGGAGCAACATCCTGAGGGAAAAAAAGGCCCATGGCCAGAATGAAAGTGAAACAGATTTGGCCTACCTCCAAACAGGCAACTGCAAGTTTACAAAATTGAAATTCATTTTGTTTACACTGGGAATGTGAAATGCATTGCATATAAAAGTATCACAATTTAAAGAAATGAAGTGCAGCTTATTCGGTAATTAAACTAAAAAAAATAAAATAATATTACAAATATTATAGAATAAACAAGGACGGTATAGGTGAAGTAAATTTCACCTATACAGGAGTACAGGTAACCCACCCCTTTCCCTCATAATGATTTAAACACTTTCTGCCAATATGTATTTTCAGTTATTGACAATGCTATCCAGAAGCATATATTGTTCAGGTGTCATTTTCTCTATAGATGACAGCATGGTGTATTTTTGGGAGGCCGTGGTTTGTTACAATTCCTTACTTGAAGATGCTGCCGGTGAAGAAACACTTTGTGATGATCCAGAAGCAGCAAAAAGTGTGGTTCTGGAATGAAAACTCTATTAAAGCGGAGTTCCACCCAAAAGTGGAACTTCCGCTTAATCCACTCCTTGACCCCTTACATGCCACATTTGGCATGTAATTTTTTTTTTTGGGGGGGGGGGGGAGTGGGGGCTTCAGGAGGAGTGGTACTTCCTGTCCCACTTCCTCCTTCCACTGAGGGGCTGTAGGCGATCGCCTGGGATACGTGACAGGTCCCGGCAATCGCCTGTCTAATCAGAAAGCGCAGCACCGCTCGTGCATGTGCAGTGGGTGCCCAGCCGTAAAGCTGTCACGGCTGGGTGCTCACGCTTAGAATAAAGACACCGGCCGGGGGGATGCAGAGCCCCGGCCGGCGCGTCGCTGGAACGTGGAGCAGGTGAGTGTATGTTTATAAAAAAAAAAAAAAAACAGCAGCTATACTTTTTGTAGCTGCTGACTTCTAATAAACATTAAAATTGGCTGGAACACCCCTTTAAGAAGTACAGTGTTAATTGAACTGTATGTTAGGATTTGATTGTCTTCAGCTGAGTAAACTTGCAATAATTTCAGAAATCTTTCATTAAAAGGAGTTGTAATGGTATTTTTTTTTATAAATGACAAACATGTTATACTTACCTCCACTATGCAGTTCGTTTTGCACACAGTGGCCCCGATCCTGGTCTTCTGGGGTCCCTCGGCGGCTGTCGCGGCTCCTCCCCGCAGGAACTATACACAGACATGCAAGCGAGCTCACATGGTGGGTAGCTGTTGCGGGCGCGCTCCCTTAATACAGTGGCGGCCATAGCCGATGTATCACTCAGCGCGCCGCGTCATTGGATGTGATCGACAGCAGCGCCAGCCAATGGCTGTGCTGCTTTCAATCCATCCACTGCAGCCAAGGAGGATAACGGGGGCAAGCGCGGGACTTTCGAAGGGTCAGGTAAGTAAAACAGGGGGCGGCGTCATCTAATGTTTTTTTACCTTAATGCATAGAATGAAAAAAAAAATTCCTTTAAGGTCTTCATGTTATAGAATTTGAATACCATGTCATAGATATGTTTTTTTTACAATGATAAATATTTTTTTTTCCAATTTTTCTGAAAAAGACAACACAAAAATAACCGCCCCCCCCCCAATTTTTTAGTTTACTTTCCAGGCCTTCCCATCTCTATCACGGACACTAAAAATAATTTTAATGTACTCCTGGATGGTAAGAAATGCACACTAAACTGGAGAGATGAGAGGGGCTTTTTAATCCATTGGTTTGAGAGAAAAACCAATCATCTCATGTGGCAGTCCTGAGAGATAATTGGGGGAAATTATGTAATTACTCCCGAATGTAGACTTTGGGGTGCTTTTTCTATAGGAGAAAGTGTACCCTATGGAAAAAGCACCCCAAAGTCTGCATTCTGGAGTAAATACATACATAGTAATTTTATGTATGTCAGCAATTAGTCATGGCTGTTCTTTTTCCTTTCCTGCTGATCATCCTGCCGGTAACACACTTCTCGTCCGAGGGTGAAAATGCTTAAGAGTAGGGTTGTCCCGATACCACTTTTTTTAGGACCGAGTACAAGTACCGATACTTTTTTTTTTTAATGTGTCCCCAAATGCAGCCATGTCCCCCCACATAGTGCAGTCATGTCCCCCCCACATATTGCAAGCCATGTATGTCCCCCACATATTGCAAGCCATGTATGTCCCCCACATATTGCAAGCCATGTATGTCCCTCATACCTGTAGCTATTATACCGCCGCCGCATACCGCCGTTAATCCCTGCATTATAGCGTAACATGCATTACAAGCTTTCGTTTTGAATACTTGTAAATGCCCGCGCCGCCATGTATAGACACTCCCCCTTGCTCGGTATTGGACGGATCCCTCCAATCCTGAGAAGGGGAGTGTCTATACATGGCGGCGCGGGCATTTACAAGTATTCAAAACGAAAGCTTGTAATGCACGTTACGCTATAATGCAGGGATTAACGGCAGTATGCGTCGGCGGCAGTATAATAGCTACAGGTATGGGCGACAGGACATGGCTGCAATATGGGGGGAGTATTCTATTTTGGTATCGGGGGTATTTGCGGGAGTACAAGTACTCCCGCAAATACTCGGCATCGGTCCCGATACCGATACTAGTATCGGTACAACCCTACTTAAGAGTATTGTAAATATGGGGGAACAAGTGTGTTGAGACTATAGAATGCATCCATATCTCAAAAATATATGTGGAGTATCCTGTAGTACTCAGTGGACACCTCTGTGGGGTTACCTGGGATAAGACTGAGAAGCAGAGATGACAGACAGTACTGAATTTCAGGGTCAACAGGTATTTTCTGTACTTCCTAAATAGATATAACAAAATGCTAACAATATAATATGTATTTATCATACCAAAAAAAAAAAAAAAAAGCAAAGTTCTTTGTTGGGATATAACTGTACAGACACTTTAATATAATCCATATTACTGTTTCTAAATTTGGATTATACAATACTGGGTACAAAAAAAAAAAAAAAAAAGTAACGAACCAAACTGTGATGTTGCACTCAAGAACCAGATATTGGTTTTAGTTTTAAAGATGACACTGGAATTGTAAAAACTGGGCTATGTCCAATATCGTAAAAAAAATAAAAAAAAAAAGCAGACAGCAGTGTCATCTGTTAATAAATAACAAAACAGGTAAAATGTAGACAAATCTGCTTTTCTGTGAATAAAGTCATGTTCCACAGGGCCTATGTAATGCCAATGGTAGCTTCATATAGTAAAAACTATTTACACAATAAATGTACACCAAGTCAGTCACTCAGTTCTTCCTCATCACTGAAGTATGCACTCTTTTTTATTCTTGGTTTTCTTGAATCTTTAGATGTAGAGGCATCCCCTGTGGGCTGTCTGTATTTGTTGGTTTCTTCTTCTATTTTTGCTTGCTAAAACAAAGAGGAAAAACAAAAAAAAAAAAAACTTGTGTGTTGTGGAAATTACATGACATTACAATATTAGGACGTGCAATATAGTCAAACATGAAATTGGCCATTTAAATAAACTGGGGATGCAACATACCTGTACATTTCCTGTAACTTTTATTCTAGCAATAACTATTGGCAGGAGTAGTCATTGCGAATAACTGTGTTCTGGAATTGCAAGTTCCTGAAACTGCAAATATACAGACCGCATGTGGTTGTTGTATTATTGGTGACCTATACTTACTTGCTTCCATTATATTTCCAACCAGGAGTAGCATATTTTTGATTTGGGCTCCTATGCCCAGTTGTTCTCGCTCTACTCCCGTGTCTGCCTGTCATAATCCTGCGCTGGTTGTTTTACACACACATGTACGTAACCACATATGTACCTGTGCTATTGTAATGTATTAACCATTTAAGATATTTCTTCATACTCTCTTAGTAATACCATTATATTTGTGTACTGTTGAATTTTGTCTAGCACAATACCGTTACATCTTAAGGAAGCATACTATCTGCGAAAAAACTTAATCTTATGGAAAGCTGTCCCAACATTTACTAATTCTAATTCTCAAAGCAACATATGTTGGGCTGCCAATTAAGTGGCTTTAAAACTGCAATGTATGTTTAATTTGAGAACGATATATGATATCTATTTGGAATGGAATGAACTTACATGTATTCATAATACCTAATAACTTTTGATATTATAGGGCCATCGCTGGTCCAAAAGGTTTCCAAATGATATCAATAAAATATTAAGGACCTTCAACATTGGTCCACGGGACTCTTTTCTTGGTTTGGGAGGGCGTCTGCAATTAAAATGAACATTTTGCCCCGACTTCTCTATCTACTTCAAACAGTGCCTGTCCACCTCCCACAAGCTTTCTTTTCATCATATAGGAGGGCTTGCACAGATTTTGTCTGGGGAGGGCGCCAACTAGTTATGATAAACTGGTGGTGCCCAAACTCAAGGGAGGCCTAGGCCTCCCAGATCTCCACAGGTATCAACAGGCTTGTCATCTATCCAGAATAGTGGACTGGAATGTCCATACCTCCTCCAAGGATTGGGTTGGGTTGGAAAACGCTTTTGTGCCCTTTCCCTTAGCACATTTCCCGTGGATCAAGCCAAATCGCCTTCCTTCTTCTTGCCAGACCCATCCTTTAATAGCATCGACTCTGACCACTTTCAGGACGGCTTGTTTGGCTTATCGGATCTCTTCCCAGGCGGGTCCCATGACGCCGCTCCGACTTAACCCTGACTTTACCCCGGGGCTCTCCCCCTCCTTCTTAGCGATGTCTGGCCACACACGCACGTACGTGCAGGTCACTTCTTTGAAAATGCACGACTACTCTCGCTTGACGCACTGAAACTCAAGACACGGAATAACTCATTCCCATTCTGGCCTTATGTCCAGATTAGGCATTTCTTTGGAAACCCGAGTCCGAACTCGGTCTGGTCCCGCAATCTGACCCCTTTTGAAACACTGTGTTCAAGTACCGGCCCACTGACCCACCTAATTTCAACCATGTATGCGCTACTGTTCCCGGACAATGACCCGAAAAGCAATTGGGCTAGCAACAAATGGGAAACAGACCTGTCACTAGACTTACCAACTCGGGATTGGGAAACGATGTTGAGCTGCATCCATAAGGGCACTGTGAATGTCCACACCCAGGAAAACGCATTAAAATTTTCACAAGGTGGTATAGAACGCCCTCAAGACTACACACCATCTTTCCCTCGGTCTCCCCGCTATGCTGGAGATGTGGAGTGGAGGTAGGCTCCATGCTACATGTCTGGTGGACATGCCCCAAATTGCAACCATTTTGGACTGAGGTCCATCGTATCACCAACCAAGTCTCTGCTTTCAACCTGGACTTCTCCCCAGCGCAGTTTCTACTGCACCACTCAAACCTACCCGCGAAGTCCTACTCCCGTTCTGTGGCGATGCACTTGATCAACGCGGCAAAGCTTTGCATCCTTGTGAAGTGGCAAGCTCCTGAGCCTCCGACGATTGCCGACTGGTTCAGACGAATCGCCCAAACTGCAGACATGGAGAACTTAATACACCAAGCACACGACACCCCCTCTAAATACATTGAGACCTGGGCATGTTGGTTACACTTCACCTCCTCAGATGACTTTAAGAAAGTGGTTGCTCCATAGACTCCTGGGAGCCCAGGCGGGCTAGGGCAGGCTGCTGCAACGCGGCAGCTGGGCGAATAGGCGAACTGTGACATTGACTGCTGACGAACCCACGACAGAAGCTAACAATTTTCTCTTCCCTGCCCACCCCATGCCCTCTCCATGGCCATCCCCTCAACCCCACACCCCTATGCCCTGACATGCCCAAGTTCCTTACAGGATTACACTCCCCCTGACCATGATTGGACTCTTCCTGCCATTTGTCACGTTCGCTACCTTTCGATCTCGCCCAGACTCATATGCTGTCCTCACCCCCCCCCCCCCCGACAGTAACACTCTCCTGACCTTTACTACGCCCTGCTAAATGTGAAAAAGACGACAACATCCCTATTGGCTCTGATCCTATCCCCCTTCCCTGTCCCCCGTTGCTGATAAAACGGTTCCAGTAAAGCTGAGTGTTCCCTTTGAATCACTACAATATTGCCTTGGATATCGCTATATGTTTTGTTCTAATGTTCTTGAATGAGGAGCGGCTGCGCCCACTGACCCATAGGTTCCGTTACTCTTTAATTGATGCATAGTATTGTGTATGTATTTTCCTTTCTGTTCAATAAACTTCTTTTGGAAAAAAAAAAAATATATAAAAAAATTTGTGGAACCAGTAAAGTTCGCTCATTATCATTTTATTTCCATGGGATGCAGCATTGAAATTATACCTTTCTGAATATTTTAATCTATTCATAGTGCAAACTTGGATGACCAAGGGGATACAAAAAAAAAAGAAGAGGGGAAAAAAAATAAAAATGTAAATTTTTCTCATGCACATTTCATGCCACTGGCTTGGACAATTCTTCCCAAACTCTAAAGGCTGGTACACATGTGCCGAATACCAGCAGGTATCGGGCGGTCTAACAGAAACCGTCCAACAGTGTGTACAGTAGCCCATCTAACGACTTTCTATTAAACAGGCATAGTGGAAAACCAGCCTCCAGTCAGTGCTGGAAGCAAGGCTGCGAGCGCTGAACATTGTGTTCTGGTGGGGGGGTTGGGGTAGATAAGATCAACAGCACAGCGGGGGAGATCGCTGCATCACTTAGTAGGGCAACCTCTCAGTTTTTTCCTTTCAGCCACTGAAACACATTTCTAGTGTGTACCTACCATTAGACCAAGGTTCAAACAATACTTAGGCTTTCATCAGACATACTGTATGCAATTGTCACCCCTATCCCTCATATATTCAGTTCACTTCCCACCCTAGCAGCTTTGCATAATCCGAAATGATGCTGACCAAAAGATTCTTGACACAGAGCACAGGCAAAGATGGCAGTGTACAATGTCACTCAAGGAACGTTGCAATGAATGATTACCACTATACCCACTTGCTGTAAAGCGTAGTCGTTTTATAGTAGTATGGACCAAAACGCTCCACCTAACAGTGGTGTAACTGGATGGGGATACCTGTCCTTTGCAGGAATAAGGTCCCCCCCCCTTTTTGTTTAAAAAAAAAAAAATATAATATATATATATATATATATATATATATATATATATATATATATATATATATATATATATACACACACATCCCTTTAATTTATCTGCACCGCCTCCCCATGCACGTCATTCCCCTTGGGCGGATGACAGGCATGCTGCCCACTGTGCCTCCCGGGATATGCAAGTCGCATATCCCAAGGGGCATAGGCTTTCAATGAAGAAAGGGGGAGGAGGGGGCGGGCCTGTCCACACATCAGCAGGAAGCGTGGCGGCTAAGACCGGAAAAGCAGGGAGCGCAACGATGACATCACAGGGAAACATGGCACAGTGGGAAGTCTCTTAGCTGGACAGCACTGGATCCACTGGGGGAGTGGGTATCAAAAGTTAGCAGAACTCACCACTAGGTAGGTAAGGCTTTAATAATTAAAAAAATAAATAAAAATTATGGGTGGGATGGTGGATTATAAAGTCCTGCCGCTTTAGGGCCCTTTCACACTAGCGGACGAACGGTCCGCTCATTACAAGTCTGTTTACGGACTTGTAATGGGTCCCTATGGGAGCGGATCCGTTAGCGGATGATGCATCCGCTAACGTCTGCTCGATCCGCATCCGTTTTTGCGGACGGAAGAATGTCCTATTTTTCTTCCGTCCGGGGCAAACGGATCGGATGCAAACGGACAGACGGTCCGTTTCCATCCGACTCCCCATAGGGGAGAGCGGAGGAGAGACGGGGCGGTCCCTGCACAGTGTGCGGGGACCGCCCCATCCGCCCGACAGCTCAGCGGAGACCCCCCGCTGAGCTGACGGACACACGGAGCGGACCGAAAAACGGACCGCTCCGTGTGCAAGGACCCTTAGGGGCAAATTTTCTGGTTAATAGAAACTATTCTGGATGTCCAGAATCATTGTGTGTTTATATTGACAATGCATTTCACCAGATACCCCCCCCCCCTTTTTTTTTAAAAGAAAAAACGCAATCACATCATGTATTGCACCTTGAAATCCTAATCCTCAACCTGTACTTCTTTTGTTGCATTACTGGTACCTTATGCATCACATGACCCTGCATTGAGATTGTAAGCACTAATGAGCAGAGCCTTCAGACTTCTCCTGTACTGAATTGTATTGTAACTGTACTGTCTGCCCCCACAATGTGCAAACTGTTGGCACAATATAAATCCTGTATAATAACCACAACAACACTTACCTGGAAAGCTATTGCTTGACTAAGGCTGTCAAGAGCTGGATCTTCACCTTCTTCCTCACTCTGATCCTCTTCAGGTCTGAAATATAATGCATTTCCTAAGTAAAATGCATGCAATGCAATATTAATAGTACATTTAATCAAATGACATCATGAGAATACATACAGTTCTTCCACTTCAACTTCTTTCTTCCGTTTCCCCTTTTTTTCTTTCTTCGGCGGAGGCTCGCGATCACCTAGCATATTTTTGGGACATGCATAGCTCAAGTGACCTGTATCCTTTAGCACAAATAATAAAAAAAAATTCAGTGTATAAACATCATTACTGTAAGGATCATTTAGAGCAATGAATACATTTTCCAAGTGAAATCACTTTACGTTCAGGATTTTACTTACCCCACATTCATAACATCTGGACTTGTCAGTGTAATTTCGCCTCCGGATGAACTCTGTCGCTCTGCCATTGTCTACAGCAATGCTTGCCTTCAGCACTCTGCCAAACAGCTGCATGACAAGTACATATTTACAGTTTAGATCTCTGCAAGACAATTAGCACTTGTATGTGGCAATATTATCCAGAAATGTACCTGTTTATTGTTTAATGCCCTAGAACAGTTTTGTGCACCTTCCTTATCTAAAAATAAAACAAATGCGACTCCTTTACTTCTGCGGGTTTCTTTGTCTTTCACAATGGTGACTCTAAGAGATGGAGAAAAACACAGAAATATTTGTGTTAGACATAGAGACAATGCACGGTTCAACTCCTGCGGACCCAATCTCTAAAACATGTCACTCTCCCTCAGTTTTTCTGGACCCCGTTTCAAGACCATGCATGCTTGGGTCACCCCAATACATCTAAGCAAGTGTGTTAACAGAAGATAAGAGGGCAAGCTGACAGTAGGGCACAAGCTTATCCTGAAAGGAGCAATGGTAATTAAATGTCCCCTGAGAATTGTTGGCCTGTGATTGTCTTCTGATGCTATAGGCATGGGGTTAAGTAAAATGCTCTGATTGAGGTTTAACCAGATCACACAAGATCCAATACAAGCGAAAAAAATGTAAGAACCTCCTCACAACCCCACCCATTCCCCTTCAATATCCTGAGAAAATTTTCAAACCTAAAGAAGGATAAGTTCACCTTTTTTAACATGTTACACCCATATTCAGGGTGCAACATGTAGCAGGTTACAAATGTACTCATCTTCTGATCGCAGGTGCAATGCTTTCTAGGTTTCTAAAACTTTAAAAAGAGAATTCTGTGTTTGTTTGTTTTTTCTAGATTAATACTTACCTAGTTGGATGCAGCATTGGTCCAATGCTGCATCTGTCCCCAGGCACCTCTGCACCGAGAAGCGAGCGATTAAACACAGCCGATGGCTCAGTTCTGACAGCTCCCTGAGCAGAGAGCTGTTGATGTCAGGCCCAGCTCTCTGCTCTGCCACCTCCATGCTCACTGGAGTGCTGGGCTGAAAGGGGAGGGGGTGTTGGTCCAGAGACCTGGGACCATCCCAACTTCCATTGTCGCGATGACGCAGGCCCTGGACCGACTTCTGTTACGTCAGCAGAAAGCAAACTTCAGCCTGCTCTCTGCTGAAAATAGGTCACAGAAGTGCAAAACAAATTGCACTCCTGTGATCCATAGGAGAAGTACAGCCAAACAAGCTTTGGCTATACTTCTCTTTTAGGCCCCTTTTACACCGACTCGCTTCTAAACTGACAGTAAAACACTGAGTGCTTTTGAAGAGCTTTCCAATAATTTCAATGAAGAGGGGTGTTTTTTCACCGCCCTGCCAGTGCACTGCCCCAGTGTGAAAGCATTCATTTATTTTATCGGAAATAGGTTTTTAGGCACTTTTTTAGCGTGAAAGCACCTGAATGGCGCCTCAGTGTGAAAGGGACTTTAACCCCTTCAATACCGGCCACTGTCATATGACATCCACAAAGTGGCTCTCCCATCCCGGGTGGACGTCATATGACGTCCTGGACTTTGGGGGGGGGGGGGGGATATCTGAATGATGCCTGCAGCGAGAGGCATCATCCAGATATCCATTTCATCTGCCGGCGATTCTGCATAACATAAGAACGATCATAGCGGCAGTTCCGCCGCTTGATCGTTCTTATAGGTGGCGGGAGGGGACATACCCCCCTCCCGCCGCCATCCGGTGCTTCTCCGGGCTCTCCCATGCCATCGGGGGGCCCGGAGAATGAATCGTCTGGCGCTGGCAGGAAGCATAGAGATGACTGGTGACCAGATGGTCACCAGTCATCTCTAAAAAGAGATGGAGAAGCTGCTCGCCCCGGAAGTTATGAAAAAAGAAAAGAGAGGTTCCCCAATGGGGCTTTTAGGCAGCAATGTCAAAAAATCTATGTAAGATGGTGGTAGTAAAAGGTATTTAATAACAAGGGCTTTGGTATTACAATAAATGAATTGACATGTATAAAAACGTTACAGAGATAAAAGGAATCATCATCACATTCCATGATTATATAGATATGAACATTACATATGTTGATATATTGCATATGATTGTGGGTTTATAGTGTAGATCCGACGCGTTTCGACCCGTTGGGGTCTCCTCAGGGGGATGGTAATTTCTGTAGAAGTATATGGTATAGTTGTAAGATTACGAAAATATATCACAAATCGTTCATAAAATACATGGTTTCTAACATAAAATTATATATTATAATTACCACCGATGCATGGAATGGAAAAAAGTAAAAAAAACGCTGAATCGGCCCGGGGGACCAAGGAGGGCACCCCATCCTCCCCAGGGAGATGGATCCACCCGCGGGGGCTTACAAGGAGCCTCGATAAGGGACACCCCCACGGAGAGGGAGGAGTCAGCACCTGCAATGAACATCCGCAATGGCCACAGTTAATATAAAATTATATATGAGTAAGTTCCAACCAATCCACCATGATAGTGGTTAGAGGGTTGGAGTACTGTCTGTATGAAGGAATATAGGGGCAACGGCAACCAGCAGGTTACCGGTATATACATTGACGGTCAAGGCGATCTTGAGCGTCCCAAGGGGTGGCGTTGGTAGATCAAGAAGTTAATATGGTCGTATGATATCATATGTGCGTGGGGTGAGTGAAATCTACTGGGAGGTGATGGGAATGGTGGAGAGGTGCAAGGGAAGTGGTGAGTGAATGATTAAATTATATTATGGGTGAATTGGAAAACTTAGAAAATTAATGGTGTGGGAAAGAAGAGGCATGTATCGCCAGGTAGTAATACGATCCCCTCTGGATGGTCCGTACGCGGTGCGTGGGCGCGTCACGCAGCACGCGCATTGCGTCGTGACGTCATGCTGTTTGCGGCAGATAGGACGACGGCGGTCGGGGCTTTTCAGCCTTCCGGGACGCCGAGGGAGCCTCATGTGGTGCCCCGTCATGGGGGACCAGGATGCTTTGCAGCCCCCCGGGGGGAGGTATGTTGCCTGCACCCGATCACCGTTGTGCCACAACAGGGCTATCTATACACATTGGCCATTGGAGCAGATACACATAACTCCACAGACTGGATGTCTTAACATCCATGCGTTCTCTGCATAGCGTCCCCACTGCTCTGCATACCTGCAGACAGGTTTCCACTCATACACTATATTTAATCGACGGTACTCTTATCACCTTAACAAGTAACTACACATTATCTCATTCTTTAACACACACTCAGCTTATTCCTTTATTCACATTTACCTTCATATCTATTACTACCTGGCGATACATGCCTCTTGTTTCCCACACCATTAATTTTCTAAGTTTTCCAATTCACCCATAATATAATTTAATCATTCACTCACCACTTCCCTTGCACCTCTCCACCATTCCCATCACCTCCCAGTAGATTTCACTCACCCCACGCACATATGATATCATACGACCATATTAACTTCTTGATCTACCAACGCCACCCCTTGGGACGCTCAAGATCGCCTTGACCGTCAATGTATATACCGGTAACCTGCTGGTTGCCGTTGCCCCTATATTCCTTCATACAGACAGTACTCCAACCCTCTAACCACTATCATGGTGGATTGGTTGGAACTTACTCATATATAATTTATATTAACTGTGGCCATTGCGGATGTTCATTGCAGGTGCTGACTCCTCCCCCTCCGTGGGGGTGTCCCTTATCGAGGCTCCTTGTAAGCCCCTCCTTGGTCCCCGGGCCGATTCAGCGTTTTTTTGACTTTTTTCCATTCCATGCATCAGTGGTAATTATAATATATAATTTTATGTTAGAAACCATGTATTTTATGTACAATTTGTGATATATTTTCGTAATCTTACAACTATACCATATACTTTTACAGAAATTACCATCCCCCTGAAAAGACCCCAACGGGTCGAAACGCGTCGGGGATCTACACTATAAACCCACAATCATATGCAATATATCAACATATGTAATGTTCATATCTATATAATCATGGAATGTGATGATGATTCCTTTTATCTCTGTAACGTTTTTATACATGTCAATTCATTTATTGTAATACCAAAGCCCTTGTTATTAAATACCTTTTACTACCACCATCTTACATAGATTTTTTGACATTGCTGCCTAAAAGCCCCATTGGGGAACCTCTCTTTTCTTTTACCAGTCATCTCTATGACCGTCGAAGGACCCGGGCGTGATGTGATGACGTCACGCCTGGGTCCCGTAAGTAAACAAAGCTGCGATTGCAGCTACTAAGCCACAGTATTCATAAGATCGGTGATTTTTTTTCACCGATCTCATGGTTTTCAGCCTGTAGGAGAGAAGTGGGGTCTTATTGACCCCGCATGTATCCATAAAGAGGACCTGTCACACACACACACACATTTCTATTACAAGGGATGTTTACATTCCTTGTAATAGGAATAAAAGTGATAAAAAATAAATAAAAATAAAGTGTAAAAAGAATAATAATAATAATAATAAAAAAAAATTAAAAACGCCCCTTTCCCCGGTAGCTCGCGCGCAGAAGCGACCGCACATGCAAGTCCCGACATATGTAAACGCCGTTTAAACCACATATGTGAGGAATCGCCGCGTGCGTTAGAGTGCCAGCAACAATTCTAGCACTAGATCTCCTCTGTAAATCTAAACTGGTAACCTGTAAAAAATGTCAAAGTCTTGCATATGGAGATTTTTAAGTACCGAAGTTTGGCACCATTCCATGAGTGTGCGCAATTTTAAAGCGTGACATGTTAGGTATCTATTTACTCGGTGTAACCTAATCTTTCATATTTTATAAAAAAATTAGGCTAACTTTACTGTTTTGTTATTTTAATTCATGAAACAATTTTTTTCCCCAAAAAAGGCATTTGAAAAATTCTTGCGCAAATACCGTGCAAGATAAAACATTGCAATGACCGTCGTTTTATTCCCTAGGGTGTCTGCTAAAAAAACATATATAATGTTTGGGGGTACTGCGTAATTTTCGAGCAAAAAAATGATGATTTGTACATGTAGGAGAGAAGTGCCAGAATAGGCTCGGTATGGAGGTGTGTATAAAAGCCCAGTATTGAAGTGGTTAAAGAATACAAAAAAAATAAAACTGATGATGTTGCATTTTTAAGCAGCAGCCCATTCTTCAGATTTAAGATGACAAAATTCATCAAGTTCAGCAGGGATCAGCCAAATTTTGAGCCATGCAGGGTGATTGTACAGAAGTCCACCGATCGACTCCTGTACAAGTGCCCTGTTGGATTTTCCCCACTTGATCAGCGCAGCCAGCTATAGTCAGCAGCACTGATCAGTGTATTCTGATGGTGGGGGGGGGGGGGGGGGAGTACAATAACTTGATGTGGATGGGGGAAATCGGGTAATTTTTTCCATTCAACCCACTAGCTGAATGAAAAAGAAAAAGGGAGGACGCATCGATGGGCTGCCTTAGTCTCAAGAAGGAGATACAGCTGCAAGACCTACAACCTTTAACCTCAAGTTAAGCTTCAACATCAATCTTAAAAAAATAAAATGACACTGACAATTCCCTATTTACACAATTTTAACAGTAAAAAAAATACTTACTTTACTACACTTCCATACTTAGAAAATATCTGAAAAATAAATGGAAAACTAGGTGATACATTTGCTTTTAACCCTAGTGAGATACCAAACAAGCGCAGGTTGTAAACTTACCCTGTGTAGATCATTGTTGGTGAGAGAGAATGGCAGATTAGATACATACACAGTACTCTTACTGGGAGCAAGACCACCACTCATTGTAACTACAAAAAGACAAAGAAATGCAGCTTAAGAAATTGTAGAACTGCTTTAGAATATAATAAAAAAACTTCACATGTATTTATCCTTTCAAATGCAAGTCAAATGAATATTAAGGTGGCGGTAAACCCTCCAAATGTACCCAGTGAAGTGACTGACCTCAGAGGATACAAAGAGATGCCCCCCCCCCCCCCTGCATTAATTGTACCTGTCCTATATGCAGTATTCTCTTCTCTACATCCATTCAAAGTGCTGAATTTTAAAGCTTTTCTGAGAGTTCATAATATATACACACACACACACACACACACACACACACACACACACACACACACACACACACACACACACACACACACAACCTTAGCCTTAATGGGTTGTAAAAGTAAAAAAAAAACTAAATAGCCTCCTTTACCTTAGTGCAGTCCTCCTTCACTTACCTCATCCTTCCATTTTGCTTTTAAATGTCCTTATTTCTTCTGAGAAATCCTCACTTCCTGTTCTTCTCTCTGTAACTACACACCATAATGGGAGGCTTTCTCCCTGGTGTGGAGAAAGCCTGTGGAGGGGGCGAGCAGGAGGGTCAGGATGCGCTCTACCTTGCAGATAGAGAAAGGAGCTGCGTGTTATTGGGCGTCATGACACTCCTGCTCGCCCCCTTAAGAGGCTTTCTCCACACCAGGGAGAAAGCCTCCCATTATGGTGTGTAGTTACAGACAGAAAAAAAGGAAGTGAGGATTTCTCAGAAGAAATAAGGACATTTAAATGCAAAATCAAAGGATGAGGTAAGTAAAAGAGGACTACACTAAGGTAAAGGAAGCTATTTAGGGATTTTTTTTTTACCTTTACAACCCCTTTAAAGTGAAGTGCCACCTAAAAGTAGAAGCATCACTTATCCGCTTCCTCCACCTCTCCGGTGCCACATTTGGTACCTTTGGAGGGGGGGGGGGGGGGAGCGGATACCTGTCAAACACAAGCATTCGATCCCACTTCCATGCAAGGTCGCTGCGGCGCCCTACGTTATTTATGGCCCCTCCTCCTTCCCTCCGCTGCCTTCTAGGAGACACACACATCCCAGAAGACTGCGGGACCATTCAGAAAGTGCAGCGAAGCCCGCGTATGCGAAGTAGAAAACAGGCTGTGGAGCCGCAAGGCTTAATTTCCTGTTTCTCTTAGTAAGGATGCCTACGCTTGCACCCGAAGCCGGTGGACAGCTTCAGATGCCAAGATCGCTGGGTTCCCTGGATAGGGAAGTGTCATTATATTAACTGCTTGCCGACCAGCCGCCGTAATTTTACTGCGGCAGGTCAGCTCTCCTGGTCGGTGCCGATCACATGTGTATGGCTGAACTCGCATTGCATTCGCACAGAAAAAGGTGCTCCAGTTACCGCAACAGAGGGAATCAGATCCCAATTTAGCATTATAGTCCATGAATCACATCTGCCAGCTCCATAGGACAAGGTGTATACCACCATACAGATCTGGGGCTGAGAAGTAAACAATGCTAAGCCTGTACACAGCGCAATAATGCAATCAGTTAATAAATGCATGCGATTTAATGCTTTATTAATGGGAGAGGGGGGGGGGGGGGGGCATCTATCAAATTTGTGCAAAAGGTGGACTATAACGTCACAGAACAGAGAAAAATCAGGAGGTAAACATCAACAGTAATTGCATGCTCTCTGCTTGTGATCACACATGGCAGACTAAAACAGGACGCAGTCAGAACATATTTCTATCCCTCCCTCCCACTGATCCTCAAACCTGTGAGCACTTACCGGTATTTCTACCACAAGACCTCCACCATGCAAAGACTCACTCCTGCACCATCATTTTACTATTTTGCCTTCCTGCAACACAGTCCAGTCCTCCAGCGAGCCGTGCTTCAAATGGTTACACATCGCTTTATTTTCCGTCTGCAGCACAGGAGCCATTTTCCTTTAGTTCCATATATGTAGACGGTCTCCAAGAAAATGGCTGACGTATTGATAGCATGGTCCACAAGGGGGCGCTTTGTGCATCTCTGGTTGGTCACTTCAGTATCAGACGAGAACATGGCTGAGTGCAATGTGAGGGAAAGAGGGAGGAGAGGTGTAATGGAGAACAGTACAGTAATGACTGAATTTACCTGCCCTTCAGTCATTGTTACACAGCACAAAAGTTTCAAACACATGATATTTTGAAAGTTTTCTGAGAGGGCTGCTTCACACATACAGCAGGTGGGCAGTAAAACCAGGTGGTTGAGCCAGTTACCGCCCACCTGAACACTAAGGCTGCATTCACACCTAGGCGACAAGATACGCCGCGTACGCGGCTTATCTTGCCGCCTGTAGATAAAACTTTTTTTTTTTTTTTTTCTTTAACATTGCGGTCTATGAGCGAACGCCAATGTCGCCTGAAAAAAAGGGTCCGGGACTTTTTTTCAGGCGACAGGCGTGGAGATGTGAACAGTCTCCATAGACCGCAATGTTATTTCACATCTCGAGCGACAAGCGCGACGGGCGTCCGGCGTTTTGTCGCTCAGATGTGAATGGAGCCTTAACATACAGCTGCTCAGCGCCATAAACATGCAGCCGCAAAACTTATATAGTGGCATGCCGTCGAGGGTTGCCACCTCGTCCCTTTAAAGCGAACACATATCTGTGCAGCCGCAAATCAGGAAATGTCTCACTGCCTGTGATTAGCG
The DNA here is from genome assembly GCA_029574335.1 of Rana kukunoris. Taxonomy (NCBI): domain Eukaryota; kingdom Metazoa; phylum Chordata; class Amphibia; order Anura; family Ranidae; genus Rana; species Rana kukunoris. Next base: position 192,692,726 of record CM056051.1, read on the forward strand.
CTGCGGAGTGTCAGCTTCCTGGCGGGCACATGGAGCTCATCCTTACAGAACCTGTGTTCGCCTTTAAATGAGGTGGCAACCTTAATGCCGCTATTGGCAGGCGGTACCCAGGGCTGTTGCAAGGATTTTTGACACCCTAGGCAAAACCTCATTTTACTACCCCCTTCCCTTGGCTCCACCCCTTTCCCCTGCTCATGTAAACTGCACCTTTCTAATGAAGCGCCCATCAAATGCAGCCTCACCAGCGCCCATCAAATGCAGCCTCACCAGCACCCATCAAATGCAGCCTCACCAGCGCCCATCAAATGCAGCCTTAACAGCTCCCATCAAATGCAGCCTCACCAGCGCCCATCAAATGCAGCCTTAACAGCTCCCATCAAATGCAGCCTTACCAGCTCCCATCAAATGCAGCCCACCAGCACCCATCAAATGCAGCCCACCAGCACCCATCAAATGCAGCCTTAACAGCTCCCATCAAATGCAGCCTTACCAGCTCCCATCAAATGCAGCCTTACCAGCACCCATCAAATGCAGCCCACCAGCACCCATCAAATGCAGCCTCACCAGCGCCCATCAAATGCAGCCTTACCAGCTCCCATCAAATGCAGCCCACCAGCACCCATCAAATGCAGCCTTACCAGCTCCCATCAAATGCAGCCTTACCAGCACCCATCAAATGCAGCCTTACCAGCTCCCATCAAATGCAGCCTTACCAGCACCCATCAAATGCAGCCTTACCAGCTCCCATCAAATGCAGCCTTACCAGCACCCATCAAATGCAGCCTTACCAGCTCCCATCAAATGCAGCCCACCAGCACCCATCAAATGCAGCCTCACCAGCGCCCATCAAATGCAGCCTTACCAGCACCCATCAAATGCAGCCTTACCAGCTCCCATCAAATGCAGCCCACCAGCACCCATCAAATGCAGCCTCACCAGCGCCCATCAAATGCAGCCTTACCAGCTCCCATCAAATGCAGCCTTACCAGCTCCCATCAAATGCAGCCTACCAGCACCCATCAAATGCAGCCTTACCAGCTCCCATCAAATGCAGCCCACCAGCACCCATCAAATGCAGCCTCACCAGCGCCCATCAAATGCAGCCTTACCAGCTCCCATCAAATGCAGCCCACCAGCACCCATCAAATGCAGCCTTACCAGCTCCCATCAAATGCAGCCTTACCAGCTCCCATCAAATGCAGCCCACCAGCACCCATCAAATGCAGCCTCACCAGCGCCCATCAAATGCAGCCTTACCAGCTCCCATCAAATGCAGCCCACCAGCACCCATCAAATGCAGCCTTACCAGCTCCCATCAAATGCAGCCTTACCAGCTCCCATCAAATGCAGCCCACCAGCACCCATCAAATGCAGCCTCACCAGCTCCCATCAAATGCAGCCTTACCAGCTCCCATCAAATGCAGCCTTACCAGCTCCCATCAAATGCAGCCTACCAGCACCCATCAAATGCAGCCCACCAGCACCCATCAAATGCAGCCCACCAGCACCCATCAAATGCAGCCTCACCAGCGCCCATCAAATGCAGCCTTACCAGCTCCCATCAAATGCAGCCTTACCAGCTCCCATCAAATGCAGCCTACCAGCACCCATCAAATGCAGCCTTACCAGCTCCCATCAAATGCAGCCTAACCAGCTCCCATCAAATGCAGCCCACCAGCACCCATCAAATGCAGCCTCACCAGCTCCCATCAAATGCAGCCTTACCAGCTCCCATCAAATGCAGCCTTACCAGCTCCCATCAAATGCAGCCTACCAGCTCCCATCAAATGCAGCCCACCAGCACCCATCAAATGCAGCCTTACCAGCTCCCATCAAATGCAGCCCACCAGCACCCATCAAATGCAGCCTCACCAGCACCCATCAAATGCAGCCTTACCAGCTCCCATCAAATGCAGCCCACCAGCACCCATCAAATGCAGCCTTACCAGCACCCATCAAATGCAGCCCACCAGCACCCATCAAATGCAGCCTTACCAGCTCCCATCAAATGCAGCCCACCAGCACCCATCAAATGCAGCCTTACCAGCACCCATCAAATGCAGCCTTACCAGCTCCCATCAAATGCAGCCCACCAGCACCCATCAAATGCAGCCTTACCAGCTCCCATCAAATGCAGCCCACCAGCACCCATCAAATGCAGCCTTACCAGCTCCCATCAAATGCAGCCCACCAGCACCCATCAAATGCAGCCTTACCAGCTCCCATCAAATGCAGCCCACCAGCACCCATCAAATGCAGCCTTACCAGCTCCCATCAAATGCAGCCTACCAGCACCCATCAAATGCAGCCCACCAGCACCCATCAAATGCAGCCTTACCAGCTCCCATCAAATGCAGCCCACCAGCACCCATCAAATGCAGCCTCACCAGCACCCATCAAATGCAGCCTTACCAGCTCCCATCAAATGCAGCCCACCAGCACCCATCAAATGCAGCCTTACCAGCACCCATCAAATGCAGCCCACCAGCACCCATCAAATGCAGCCTTACCAGCTCCCATCAAATGCAGCCCACCAGCACCCATCAAATGCAGCCTTACCAGCACCCATCAAATGCAGCCTTACCAGCTCCCATCAAATGCAGCCTTACCAGCTCCCATCAAATGCAGCCCACCAGCACCCATCAAATGCAGCCTTACCAGCTCCCATCAAATGCAGCCCACCAGCACCCATCAAATGCAGCCTTACCAGCTCCCATCAAATGCAGCCTACCAGCACCCATCAAATGCAGCCTTACCAGCTCCCATCAAATGCAGCCTTACCAGCTCCCATCAAATGCAGCCTCACCAGCGCTCATCAATGCAGCCTTACCAGCTCCCATCAAATGCAGCCCACCAGCACCCATTAAATGCAGCCTTACCAGCTCCCATCAAATGCAGCCCACCAGCACCCATTAAATGCAGCCTTACCAGCTCCCATCAAATGCAGCCTCACCAGCGCCCATCAATGCAGCCTCACCAGTGCCCATCAAATGCAGCCTCACCAGCGCTCATCAATGCGGCCTCACCAGTGCTCATCAAATGCAGTCTCACCAGTGCCTATCAATGCAGCCTACCAGTGCTCATCAATGCAGCTTTACCAGCACCCATCAATGCAGCCTCACCAGCGCTCCCATCTATGTAGCCTCACCAGCGCTCAGAATGCAGCCTCACCAGTGACCATCAATGCAGCCTACCAGCGCTCAGAATGCAGCCTACCAGCGCAAATGGAATGCAGCCTCACCAGGGCCCATCAAATGCAGCATCACCAGTGCCCATTAATGCAGCCTACCAGTGCCCATCAATAAATGTTTGCGTGCTTCCATTCATTCAAGAGTCGGGACACAGACACAGTCGTCCACCAAATGCAGCCTCACCAGCGCCCATTAATGAAGCCTACCAGTGGCCATCAATGCAGTCTACCAGTGCCCATCAATGAATGTTTGCTTGTTTCCATTCAATCGGGAGTCGGGACACAGACACAGTCCTCCACCAAATGCAGCCTCACCAGCGCCCATCAATGAAGCCTACCAGTGCCCATCAATGCAGCCTACCAGCGCCCATCAATGCAGTCTACCAGTGCCCATCAATGAATGTTTGCTTGCTTCCATTCATTCGGGACACAGACGCAGTCCTCCACCAAATGCAGCCTCACCAGCGCCCATCAATGAAGCCTACCAGTGCCCATCAATGAATGTTTGCTTGCTTCCATTCATTCGGGACACAGACGCAGTCCTCCACCAAATGTAGCCTCATCAGCGCCCATCAATGAAGCCTACCAGTGCCCATCAATGAAGCCTACCAGTGCCCATCAATGAATGTTTGCTTGCTTCCATTCATTCAGGGGAGTCGGGACACAGTACTCTGCCACTCTGCCAACGACACCCCGAAACAGATGGCAAAACACAGTGCGATTGCCAGAATTACATCACATCGGTGTTCACATTGTTTGGGAGAAAAAGTGGGTCCTGCACCATTTTGGTGCGGCTGCGATGCAATTTGAGCCATACAAAATGTACGACTCAAATCGCACCGCGCGGACATCGCATGTGATGTGCACATGAATGCGGTGTGATTCCTGTGCGATTCACATGCAGTGTTTTTCCATGCACAAGCGTGAACCTATTCTAAAGCAGACCAGCGATCAGCTTCAAAAAGCGCAGTTTGACGCGATTCTGTTGCCAAGCAACTTGCAATCGCGGGCAGATTCCAAATCGCCAAGTTTGGAGCTGGGTACATACTATGAGAAGTCGAAATCGAGGAAGAAAATAACGTACAAAGATTCTCGCACAACAAAGGCTTTTGTTTTTTATTATTTCTGATCATGCTCAGTCTTTCACATTTGATTTTTTTTCGTACAAAAACATCACACATTGGAGTTTGTTTCTTCGTAAATTTTCGTTTGGAAGTAGCCTAAGTCAAAGCACTCGCCCCACAGTTAGAAAGCACACATAGGGAACACATTTACCCTTTCACTCTACCTGGTGTTAACCCCTTCCCTGCTGTCAGTTTAATTTATTCATTGATCAGTGCATTTTTTTTTTTTTAATCACTGATCATTGTATTGGTGTCACTGGTCCCCAAAAAGTTACACTTAGTGCCTGATTTGTAAAATATATATATATTTTTTTTAAAAGTCCTTAAAGCGGAGGTTCACCCAAATAACATGTATACAACATTACATTCTGCATACTTCTAACATGTACAGTATGCTGTTTATTTTTAATTTTTGGCTCTACATACCGTATTATTGCTATTTTCCACCCGGCTTCCGGGTACTCAGTCCCGCGGGAGTAGGCGTTCCTATGCAGATTCGCAATGTCATCTGGGACTTCGCCCAGATAATTGACGTCTTGAGAAAAACTTCCCCCCGGCGGAAAGGGCGCGTCACGAGTTTCTGAATGTAGCCAAACTGCAAGTCAGTGCTATACGGCGCTATACGGCGCCTGCGCACCGACTAGGAGCCGTGTAGAGCTGACTGCGCAGCGCCGTATACAGCTGACTAGCAGTTTGGCTACTTTTGGAAACTCGTGACGCGCCTTATCCGCCTGGGGGAAGTTTTTCTCAAGACGCCAATCATCTGGGCGAAGTCCCAGATGACATTGCGCGTCTGCATAGGAACGTTTACTCGCGCGGAAGTGAGTACGCGGAAGCCAGCTGGAAAATAGCAATAATACGGTATGTAGAGCCAAAAAATAAAAATTAAACAGCATACTGTACATGTTGGAAGTATGCAGAATGTTATGTTATATACATGTTATTTGGGTGAACCTCCGCTTTAAATCTATGCCCTATTTTGTAGACGCTAAAACTTTTGCGCAAAACAATCAATATACGCTTCTCAGGATTTATTTTACCTAAAATATGTAGCAGAATACATAATGACATCAGTCTTATTTGGGTACAGCATTGCATGGCTGCGCAATTGTCAGTTAAAGTAACGCAGCGCAGTATCGCAAAAAATGGCCCGGCATAAAGGGGATAAAACTCGTCTTGTAAGAGATTTATGCAACAGAAGATTCTTCTTTGTTCCCCACTGCCATCCATCTGGCGTTGTATCAGTACAATGAGAGAGCAGTAATGAGCTATGAACGGGGTTGTTATAGCAACCAGAGGGGTCAATCGAGTTTTGAGGAAGATTGTCCTGAACCGTGTTTCCGTAGATCTTCTTGACGTTTCCGTGTCACGTGACCGGCGTAAGGCAACACCGGAAGTTGTGTGCGATCCGCAGGAGAACAGGAAGAATTGAAAAGAGAAAAGGAGCAGGAAGAAGAAGCCTCACTTGCTGCTGGGGTGAGTGGCCCATTGGGGTGTCCTGGCTCTGTTAGTGGGCACAGGGACTCTAGGGAGGACGGGGGCCCCCGGGTGTGGGAGCGGGGCCCTGAACTTTACTCTCCAGGCTAGCTCTGGGGCCACATGTTTTACACACCTTTGTTGTGGTACCAGCAGCTCCTGTGTCCTACAGGGAGGGAAGGGGAGCCTGCCTGATTACATTCCACGAGACTCATGCTGTGTGTTGTCTGCCTCTTCACTACATGGAAGGCAAGAGACCTCGGATCTATGTCCTTACATAGCTTGCTGGTCCCCGGAGCAGGGATTTAGTAATTGTTAACCTCAGACATGAAATATAAACAAAGCCTATTCAGTCCAGTGGTAGGCAACCTCGGCTCTCCAGCTGTGGTGAAACTACAAATCCCATCATTCCTCTGCTTCTAGGAGTCATGCCTGTGATGGTCAGGTTTTTGCACTGTCTCCTGGGACTTGTAGTTTCAAAACAGCTGGAGAGCCGAGGTTGCCTACCCCTGCTCTAGTCTATTGTCTGCTCTGTCTGCTGCCCCAGTCCTTCTGACGCCAAGGGAAAAAATAAAGGTGATAGGAGTGATCCCCAGCACACAGCCTCAGTTCCTGTGTGCTGTGGGAAGGGTGTTCCCTTCCAATAGGTTCTCCTGACTGAGTGTAACGTCAACTCCCCACCCCCTGTTTTTTTTATTTTTGTTGTACACTCAGACAAGCTTTATACATTCTGTACTTTGAGCAAAGAGGAGTTTGCAGATAAACAGGTATAACTTGGGTAAGAGGATGTGTTTCATCTCTATTTATCACCTGAGACCAGTCACTTCACTGGGTATATGTAAGATTTTACAGACACTTTGAAATGGTTCTAAAGGTTTGTGTTTTTTTCCTTCATTGATTCTATTCATGGCACTAACACCTTTTCCGTGCGGCCGCACCTCTCCTCATACTTACCTGCGGCCCCATTGTAACCAAGCAATGTTTTTTGAGGACTATCCCTTCTCGTTGGCTGAGATGGCAGCAGGACCCATTGTCAATCACAGCCAGTAAATCAATGAGGCGAGAAAAGGGGCCAAGCCACAAATCTGTGTGTGAATGGACATGAATCATGAAGGGCCCAGGAGCGCTTGCGGGGGACCTGAGAAGAGGAGGATACTCTGTGTAAAACCATTGCACAGAGCAGGTGAGTGTGACTTTTTTTTTTTTATTCAGCCATTAATATCGCATTAAAGCGGAGCTTCACCCCAAGGGGCAAGTCCCCCCTCCCCCATGCCACACTTAGCGTGTCATTTTTTTTGGGGGGGGGGGTACCTAGTTTTGATAGGTACCTGCTCCCACTTCCGCTTGGGCAGCCTAGGTGACTCAAGTGGAAGTTTCCCTCTCCCCCTCCCTCCCTGCACTCTTCTGGGACACGTCACAGGAGATTTCTTAGCCATTGAGGAGGCGCAGTGCGACTGACACTCAGCTGTGAAGTCACAACCTGTCACAGCCAGGTGCCCAAACTTGTGATGCCGGGGAGAGGCAAGGTAGAGAAACGAGGATTCGGGCAGCCGCAACGTTGGATCCTGGGACAGGTGAGTGTGTGTTTATTAAAAGTCAGCAGTTACTTTTTGTAGCTGCTGACTTTTAATAAACACAAAACCATCTGGAACCCGCTTTAGGTTTGTAATGAGGTAAAGAGGGATTAGAACCCCCTGTCAGGCATTTATTCACATCTGTGTTCCTGTAGAGAGATTCACCCTCTCTATATGTGACTGCTATTCACACTATATGGGGAGACAGACTGCGTGGTATAACGTCTGTCACTGCAGGGTTACACAAAAAACGATTGTTTCCTATGTGTCCCATTCACTCTGCAACACAACCTAGAACTAGAATTCAGACATGCCACTTTTTATCGTAGTGCACCAGTCTTTATTGCACTGCAATACTGGATAGCACGGCTCCCGACATTGCAATGAATAAAGTGTGGTGTAGGTTTTGTACACCTCAAATAAAGCTTGTGCAATGTGCCAAATTGTGCCTCACACTGCCTCCCAGCACAGCCAGCAATACAGAGCGTCCAGAGCGGCGATCGCTGCAATTTGCTGGGTTGTATAGTGTGAATTTGTCCTGAAAGTGGAAGAAAATCCTAATGGAGGAGAACCCCAATTCTGGTGACTTCCAGGGATTTCCCTCAATTTGGAGAGGTGTCCATGGCTTTAAAACTGAGTAAACGAAACTCACTCCTGCCCCCATGCTGACACTGACCAATCAGATCTGTCAGAAAAGAGGAGGTTTCAAAACACCTGGGTCACTGTACTGACTGCATGGGCGCTGGGAAGGTAAGTACAGCAGGGTGTTTGGTCTTCCCTTCTACTAACACTTGAAGGGAAATCTCCCTGATAAAACTAAGCTGGTGGGAAACACTTACTGGGGTTACAACCACCTTTACTGTATGTAATATGAAAAATAAAGTTATCCTTTAAAATGTATCTTTAGGCCACACTTTATTTCTTTTTTTTTTCTTCTTTTTTTGGACAGAACAGGGAAGGGTTCTCTCTGTCAAGTTTTAATTTAAAAATGGAGGCAAAAACCCTTAGAAAACATTTAGGAGTGCCAAAACCCAGACTCCAAGGTCAAAAGTGAAAAGTACTATTTTTAAAGAGGTTGTAAACCCGTATGTCTATCCAGTGAAGTGACTGGCCTTTGGTGATACACAGAGATGGAACAAAGTATCCTACATATGTTTTACCTGGTTTTTCTGCAGTCTTCTCTACATTTATTCAAAGTCAAGAATTTGATAAAGCTGCTCTCCTTCTTTTTTTTTTTTTTTTTTTTTTTCTATCAGAAAAAAGTGGGCAGAGAGCTGAAGTTACACTTTGCAGAGCTGTCAAGAGAGCTCTTAGAGTTGATTGGAGGGAAGGGATCCCCCTTCATCCAGCACACAGGAACAGATCTGAGGCTGTGAATCATCCAAAGCCCCGTCCCCCCCCCTTTTTTTTCCTCTTGGTGTCAGGATAACTTGTCAGATGTAATTCATGCTGACAGCAGAGGAATGAAGTGGCAGACAGAAATTACACTTAATGCTCTGGATTCCGATAGGTATGCACAATAGAGGAATGCACTTTGTTCATATTTCATGTCTGAAGTTTACAACCCATTAGGCCCCTTTCACACTGGGCGCTGGCGGTATAGCGGCGCTATTTTTAGCGCCTTATATTGGTTTTTTTTACCGTGATATTCGGCCGCTAGCAGTGTGGTTTTAACCCCCGCTAGTGGCCAAAAAAGGGTTAATAAAAAGGATATTACTGCTGTTTCCCATTGCTTTCAATGGGGAGGAGCGATAAACACCCCGCTCCTTGACTGCTCCAAAGATGCGGCTAGCAGGACTTGTGGAGCGACCCTGTTAGCGCACCGATTGAGTGTGAAAGCCTTCGGGCTTTCACACTGAAGACTGCAGGGCAGGATTTTGTCAGTGTGAAAAGGTGTCGGTGTGAAAAGGTGTCGGTGTGTGAAAGGGGCCTTAAGGTTTGATGTCACAATGTAGAGTATAAGATTTCCTATCATCTGTGCCCAGTCTTGACACACAGAGTTAATCCAGATCTGAGAAATCCTCTTTTATGTTCAGTGAAAATGAACAGCCTTCCAGATAAAACCCTGCCTAAAGCAAAAGTCAGTTTTCTCTCTTCTTGCTTTGAGTGAGAGGTTATTTACATATCTAGCTAGGATATGTTATGTTTTGTTTACAATAACATGAGGTGATACAACATCATAACACATCCTAGTAATATACAATGAACTTTGGATCACCTCTTGTTATGATAAACATGTCCAAGCTAGATTTGTAAATAACCTGTTACTGAAAGCAATAACAGAGAAACAGACTTAACCTAATTTGGCAAGTTTTTTGAAATTCTGTTAATTTGCACTGAACTTTAAAAGAGGATTACTCAGCACTGGATTAACTCTGTGTGGCAAGACTGGGCACAGATGATAGGAAATCTTATACTCTACATTGTGACATTAAAAACAATATTTTTTTTGGGGTTTACAACCACTTTAAAGATATATACAGGCTGTTTTCCACAAGGTGTATGTCTATACTAGGCTAAATCCCCTTCTGGTGGTAAAAAGCTACTTGGATCACCAAAGGCAGAATGTGATGTAGTACAGAATCAAACGAAGCAACAAAATGGCAGCATAGCACGATTCAATGCACAGAACATAATCTGTAAGATGATGGAAATGGAGCAGAGAGGTCATACGTAGTAGAGTGACCGAATCAGTGGCATGCAATGACCAAAGGAGAAAGAAATGGCATACAGAATGGCGAGGCATATCCCTTAACTGTCAGCTTTGGAGGAGTGCAAACAGCATTATGTTGTGGGTACTTCACATTATTAGCAATAACTACCTAGAACATGGTGGTCTAGTTCTGCTTTAATCCCTTTGGAAGTGCTACTAAATATTCAGTAGTTTTGTTATTGCTGATTTCTGTTGCTCAGTTTAACCACTTCCATACCAGGCACTTACGCACCTTCCCGCCCAAGCCAATTTTCAGCTTTCAGCACTGTCGCAATTTGAATGACAATTGCGCGGTCATGCTACACTGCACCCAAACAAAATTGGCGTCCTTTTTCCCCACAAATAGAGCTTTCTTTTGGTGGTATTTGATCACCTCTGCGGTTTTTTTTTTGCGCAACAACTAAAAATAGAGCGAAGATTTTGAAAAAAAAATAAAGTTTTTATTTTTTTCTGTTAATTTTTTTGTAAATGAGTATGTTTTCTCTTTCAATTACGGGCACTGATATGGTGGCACTGATGGGCACCGATGAGGTGGCACTGATGGGCACAGATGAGGTAGTTCTGATGGGCACCGATTAGGTAGCACTGATGGGCACTGATAGGCGGCGCTGGTATGGGGCACTGATGGGCACTCATGGGCGGCACTGATGGGCACTCATGGGCGGCACTGATGGGCACTCATGGGCGGCACTGATGGGCACTGATAGGCGGCACAGGTGGGCACTGATAGGCGGCACAGGTGGGCACTGATAGGCGGCACAGGTGGGCACTGATAGGCGGCACAGGTGGGCACTGATAGGCGGCACAGGTGGGCACTGATAGGCGGCACAGGTGGGCACTGATAGGCGGCACAGGTGGGCACTGATAGGCGGGCACTGGGCATGGATTGGCACTGTGGGGTGGCACTGACAGACACTGGGGTGGCACTGATGATCACTGAGGGGTGGCACTGATGGATCAATGTTGCCAATCAGTGCCCATGTGTGGGCACTGATTGGCATCATTTTTTTACTGCCCCCTTTTTTTTTTTTGCTGACTTTATTTTTTATTTTTTTTCATTTTTTTTTGTCATTTATTTTTTGCCCTTTTTTTGGATTTTTTTTATTTCACTGGTGGTCTAGTGTGGCGATCCGAGGGGGGGCTGCGCTGATAAACAATCAGTGCGAACCCCCCCTGTCAGGAGAGCCGCTGATCGGCTCTCCTCTACTCGCGTCTGTCAGACGCGAGTGAGGAAGAGCCGTCGGCGGCTCTTCCTGTTTACATCGTGATCAGCCGTGATTGGACACGGCTGATCACGTGGTAACGAGGCTCCGCCGGAGACTCGTTACCGAGATCGGAGGTGCAGGGTGTCAGACTGACACCCCGCATCACCGATCGCCGCGCTGCGCGCCCGCACGGGCGCGTGCGGCATGAAATCGTGCAGGACGTTTGAGAACGGCCTGTCACGATTTCATAACCACTTCCCTGCCGTAAATCGGCTATTGGCCGGGCGGGAAGTGGTTAAGAGGCCTCCCAGTTAACAATAAATTCAGTCGGTGGTTTCCAAGCTCAGTCCTTAAAGTGGTTGTCCACCCAGGGGAAAAAAACTATTGAAAGTCAGAAGCTACAAATCCTGTAGCTGCTCACTTTTAATAACGGGATACTTGCCGGTCCAGGGATCCAGCGACATCCTCACTTGGGGTAGTTCTTCACTGTCCTTTGGGATCCTGGTGCCGGTATCTTAACATGGGCACTGCAACCAGGTGAGCTGTTTGTGGCTTCACACCCGGCTATTCATGCGCAAGCTGTGCTGCACTTTGTGAATGGTCCTGCAGCTTTCTGGGAACCGCAACCTGTCCCAGAAGATTATGCGGACCTGACAAACAAATTGCCTGCCAAATGTGGCAGAGGAGGGGGCAGGAGGACTTAAAGTGTAATTTCCCCTTTTGGGTAAAGCTCTGCTTTAAACTGATTGTAAAGACGGAAGTATTTTTTTTTATCTTAATGCATTCTACGCATTAAAGGGTCACTAAAGGAATTTTTTTTTTTTTTTTTAGCTAAATAGCTTCATTTACCTTACTGCAGTCCTGTTTTCATGTCCTCATTGTTAGTTTTTGCTATGATGTTGCTGTAATCCTTCTCTGTTCTGGACACATCCTGGTGGTCTGTTTCTTGATGAAAAAAGTCATGGGAGCTTCTCTCTGTGGTCTCTAATCAAGGAGGTGTGATTACTGTGTGTCTAAAACCCCTCAGAACCAATCACTTTCGTTTTACAAACCATCACTGCCCTCTATTGGCTCTGTGTCTCTGTACATCACAGAAGCATGAAATAGCATGCAAAAACGAAACTGAAACTGCAGGTACATTATATGATTAATTTATCTATTTTTTATCATTTTTAAAAGGAATCAGTTAACTATTATGTCTCTATACCCTGTAAACCGTCATTTCACAACTTCAAGATAAAAAATCTGTGTGCCGCAGCCCCCTAATACTTACATGAGCCCTCCTCTATCCAGTGATTGTTGCATGAGAGATTCGGCTGCCCAGAGCTCTCCTCCTCATTGGCTGAGACAGCAACAGAGTGCTATTGGCTCTTTCTGCTGTCAATCAAAATTAGTGAGCTAATGAGGAGGGAGAGAAAGGTGGCAGGGCCTAGCCGAGGCTCTGTGTGTGAATGAACACACAAAGCTGTGGCTTGTCTCGGGTGCCAAAGAGGGACCAGAGGAGTGGCGGATCTGGGCTGCTCTGTGCAAAACCCCTGCACGGGTCAGGCACGTATAACATGTTTTTTTTTAACCAAAAAAACAAGACTTTTGTATCGCTTTAAGAATACCCAACTGGTCATGTTTGGGGAATTTCCTTTATATATAAAATAGCTTTTGTAAATTCCAAGCCATTGACACAAATTTAAGGCTTATGTTTGCAGCTTGTATTTGCTTTCTTTACTGTTCTTTGATTATAATGACTTTATTTCTCTCACAGAAACCTGTTTTTGAATGTGGGTCGTTTTTGAAGTATAATAAAAACTGATAGAAGTAAGTATAACTTTTAAACTTACTTTGGTTTTCTTTGGTTTTCAGCTGCCTATTATTATATATATCAGGGCTCAAAATGTCAAGTCCTGAGCTACTAGCCAGGCCTCAAGAGTTACTCACCACCAGTTGCCCCACCTAATTCATACACTGCCCTGCGCCTAATTGCACCCGTAAACACGCCCTTGTAGATTATCTCATGGAATGACACTGTTAAATGTTTTATGCAGAATCAAGTTAAAAAAATAAATCTTACCAACAACAACTTTAACAAAATGGGACAGGGCACTAGAACTGGGTCTCTTCCCCATTTTTCTTGCTGTCTCTTCTGCAACTCCCATCCAGCCTTTACTTTGGAATCACATTAATTGCTGTTTATGTTCGGTTTGTATAGAATAGTGAAATGTATTTAAGAAAATTATACATGGTAGAAATGTCCTTGAGCTGGTTTTGGTAGGATAATGTTCTCTCTTGCTGCTGATTGATTAGTCTTTATCATATATGTTGTTCTCCAATACATTTAAATGTATGTGCCATTAACAACAACCACAACTTACAAAGCCCTCCACAACTCTGCCCAGAGCTACATCACCAATCTTGTCTCCAAACATATCCCAAACCGCCCTCTCCGCTCTTCTCAAGCCTCCTACTGTTAAAGCTCTCTCATCTCCTCCTCCCATGCTCGTCTCCAGAGCCTCTCCCCTCCTTTGAAGCTCTACCTCAACCTGTCTGGCTATCCCCAACTCTTGCTACCTTCAAGCGATCCCTGAAAACTCATCTCTTCAGGGAGGCCTATCACGTCTCCAGCTAATCTTTTACCACTTCCATCAGCTCATTCCCCATAGTTGCAACCTTTTGTACCACCTGCCATACCCTATTGGATTGTAAGCTCTTCTGAGCAGGGCCCTCTTAATCCTCTTGTATTATAACTGTGAAGCGCTGCATAAACTGTTGGCACTATATAAATCCTGTATAATAATAAGGCAGTCACCTTGCCGAGTAGCCTCATATTAAAGAGTAAACACAGTTTTGTTATCCAGTGGCTCAAATGCACCCATCATACCTACAAATCCTAACGTAGACCTTAGATCAGATGATCCCCCATCCCTTGATGGTGGTTTCAGACTATGCTTCATTTTCCCTGAAGCTGCCCTATTACTCATGAGTGGATCTTAATTCTAGACTTTAATGGAGAGACTGTCTACCTGTACGATCTGCTCCCTAATGATAAAAGCAGTACATGCCCACTAATGCCTTGTAAACACGATCGGTTTTCCCGACGGTAAAAAGTCCGCCGAGCAGGAAAACCTGCTCGGTAGCTTTTTCCCCCCTACACACGGCCAGTTTTCCTAGCAGGAAAACTGCCATGAGAGCTTTGGTCAGGAAACCCGGCCGTGTGTATGCTCCACCGCAGGCTTTCCCCATTGGAAATCTGTCGGCTTAAAAACCGCCGGGAATCCCGTCAGGAAAAATAAATTTGAAATTTTTCCCGCCAGTTTTCCAGTTAGGAAAACTGCCATGGAGCATACACACGGCCAGTTTTCCTGGCCAAAAGCTCTTGTGGCAGTTTTCCCGACAGGAAATCAGGTTGTGTGTACGAGGCATAAGGCAGTTTTCCCGACAGTAAATCTGGTTGTGTGTACGAGGCATAAGGCAGTTTTCTTGCTGGTTATAGGGATGAAGAGAGCGGGGATGGTTGGTTTTAAAAATGTATAGCCGTTTCACTGCTACAGGGTGGTGTTGTAAGGAGATGGATAGATAGAGAGAGATGGGGGGTTGTGCTAGGATGGAACAGGATGTTATTTTGATGTGTACAAATGTGGAGGCACCCATGTACAATTCAGGGGTGTTCTGCAGGAATGGTGCATGCACATCAGTGCTATTATTACCTCTGCAATGTTTTAGGCCAAGCCTGGTCAGGTTTACTTTAATGTAGGATAAGTAAAACGTTATACAGGAGCCAACAGCCTCTCAATAGGTCATGACTGGCCTGGAGTCTTGGGATTTCTTTCTCCAGGAAAGGCTGTTTCGTGATTAAACTATATTGCATGTTGACTTTTAATATCACATTTGGGTTGGCTCACAGTTTATTGGTTATTATTGTGGTTATTTTTTTGTTCATTGGGGGGAGAATGTCGTGCACTCTGTTTTTTCATTTAAAAATTATACATCTTTAATTTTAGTGGAGTACAGAAAAGATGAACTGTGGGCTGAAGGTCGATATGAGTACGAGAGGGTTCCTAGACACCGCCTTCCTCCACGTGACATTCCTCCAGATGTGAGTATTTTTTGGACTAGTCTCCACATATTTTACATACTGTTCCATAAAATGTATACTTTGCTACCTCGGACTTCTGCAGTACCACTGCATGATATTCTGTTAACCTCAAAATGCATGGCTGATCTGTTGATCTGGCTTTAGTGTCCCCTGAAGGTTTTGTTTGTTTAATGGAGGAGAGAGGGGCTTAGTTGAAATGGGGATTAATGCATTCAGTCATATTCCACCTTTTTGTAAATGTCTTGTTGCACACATATTTAAGGTGTAACATGAAACATGGTGCCAATGTCAGAAAGATGGAATTAACCATAACACACTGGTAGGAAAAGCTTAAAGGGGTTGTAAAGGTAATTTTAAATTTTTTTGGAATAGCAAACATGTCTATACTTGCCTACTCTGTGCATTAGAATTGCACAGAGCGGGCGGGAACTTCCTCTTCTCTGGCCAGTGTGCCCATGGGATACCGCTTCCCATGGGGGCACTCGTGCGTGCTCGCGCCTGAGTCTCTCTGCTGTGTCCATTGACAGACAGCAGCACTCGGCCGTTTACGTCTCCCTCTTCTGGCCATTCACAACGTTTTTCATTATTTGTAAGTCTATTGTCGTTTTAGAGTATATTTATTTTTTGTTTTGCTTATGTTAAGGGTGACTATCACAGAGTGGTAAATCTAGTCAGAAGGCCAGAGGAAGAAGGATATCATCGATATGAAGAATATGGTGAACCAGATTACAGAGATTATGAAGAAAGCCATGCTTATGAAAGAAAAGGTGGACCATATAGAGGGGTATGTGATTGATTGGAGTAGAGCACGTTTTAGCATTTCACTTTACTGTATAACCAATTATTGCCTCCACTAATTTATGACTAATTGTGGGTTTTGTAACTAGGGATAATGAGTTTGACTACTTCTTGTGAGGGTCCAACTAAGTAGGCGATATGTGTCTTTGTTTCTAATATTGGGATTTAAATCCACTTTTTTTTAAGTGTCCATTAAGAGGCACAGCAGTTGGAGTGTTGGGTTATATTGCTGCCTGCTACAAGATTTGGACTCTGACAAACAAAAAACATGTCAGCCTGGTATTTCCCTTCAACTCCCAGCATGCCTTAGTTTTTAGCTTTTGTCCTAGGAGGATGGTTACTTTTTTTTCTCCATGGAGAAAAGTCTAACCTATTTGCTAGTAATAGTTTTCTTCAATCAAGATTCCTACATAGTGCTTGAGCTGGTCTCTACAAACTGCAACCTTAATTGCTAAAGCCTCGTACTCACTAGTCGTGTTTGGGTGTGTTTTATTTTTATTTTTTTCGTTCAACCCAGCAGAGGTGCAATGGCTCTCCCGGGTCTCTTCCTCCTCATTGGCTGACATTACCAGTGAGAGCCATTGGCTCCTGCTACTATCAATAACAGCCAATGAGCCTATGAGGTGAGGGCTGGGCCAAGCCACGCTCCGTGTGTTAATGGACACAGAGCAGTGGCTCCGGAGCCCGCCTAGCACCCTGCTTGCTATGGGGGCACTCGGCAGGAGGGAAGGGCCAGGAACACCGGCTGGAGACCCGGGGAGAGGCGTATTGTGGCTGCTTTGTGCAAAACTGCCCAAACTGGTAAGTATAACATGTTGTTGAAAAAATATCAAGATTTAATATCACTTTAAAGCTTGGGCAACAGCTTGTAGCATCTAAAAAGTTTTTTGTTATTTTTAATCTGTAGTTACTTTTTAAACCTGTATCTGGTTTAGTCATTTGGTAGGTGTTCTTCTGTAAATTCACAAATCCTTTCATACATAGGGCGAACAATAAGCTTAGAATGGTTTACTCTACAGTGAATAGAATTGTCTACATCTGTGTTTTTCATTTATATATTCAGTTCTTTTATTAATGTGGATGCTACAGTATTTAAAATATACAGATGAAAATGTGTTTTATGCCTTGTTCCCTAACTGTTTACTACAGGAAGAACCAGGGTATAGATGGGCAAGAGGCGAAGCACACATGAGTCGGCATGCAGAATACAGGTAACTGTGCTACTTGCTTTTTTTCTGTGATGAGATTTACAAAATGCAACACATCAAACGGGTTTACACTTCCAAACATATGTAAAGAAGAAATACCAGAATATATCCTAAGATAGAAACTGATCCTAGCGCTCAATGGACTAGTCCTCTATTTTAATAGATTAAAAGAATTTGTATGCAGAAAAAGCAGCTATTATAAAAGTGAAGAATGTATGAAAAAGTATGTCTCTGTGAGGCATTAACAGCGCTATATGATATTATATTATATCCATTGAACTCAAAAGTTCAAACTCTGCTTATATAAGGTGCAAACATCAACCAGGACAAAAAATCCTTAAAATGATAACTATCCTCAAATAAAAAAAACAATATTAAAAACCGATATTGCACATAAAATAAAATGACATAATATTCCACTAGTGATAACACGTGGGTGTTTTAAACAAAACACAGTCTATAACATTCCTTAGGGTGAATAAGTCTTGATGTTTAGCTACACGACGTATCGTACAGACGGAGCAAGTTACACCCGGGACACATCAGTTAGAGACGGAGCGGAGACGCCAGGCTATCTGAGTGAGCATTAACTTTGTAAACCGTTGAGCACACTACTGTTTTTATCTTGTAAGCATATCTTTTAAAGCGGGGGTATTTTTTTACAATAAAGACAGAATTACACTACGGTATGTCCTCTCCCTCTATGTTTATTTTCATATGACCGCTCATGCTGCACACACGCACCTAATCCCATTCATATCCACTGGGAGGAGAAAAACATTGCTGCTGAGCTGATCTGACTATCATGGAAGGGAGATTTAAAAACATCTGAAGGCATTTAACACCATGTCAATCTGGTGAGTACAAAACCTTGAGGGGGACTACAAGTGAAGGAAATCCATGTCTTGGTTTATTGCACAATCAAAACATCAAGACTTATTCACCCTAAGGAATGTTATAGACTGTGTTTTGTTTAAAACACCCACGTGTTATCACTAGTGGAATATTATGTCATTTTATTTTATGTGTAATATCGGTTTTTAATATTGTTTTTTTTATTATTTAAGGATAGTTATCATTTTAAGGATTTTTTGTCCTGGTTGATGTTTGCACCTTATATAAGCAGAGTTTGAACTTTTGAGTTCAATTGATATAATATCATATAGCGCTGTTAATGCCTCACAGAGACATACTTTTTCATACTTCCAAACATATGCTGAGATTAATAAAAAGTTAATTGTACACTTGACATGATGCATATAAGTTTGGGAAACACAAAATGATACAAATTTCCTTACCCAATATATCACACTTTATAAATCTAGTATGGAGAAACCAAAAAGTAACATGGGCCAATATTTATATATCTTCTCAAATCCATCCTTTTTTTTTGTTTTGTTATATTTTTTTTTACAGCATGCTCCTCCGTAAGGTAGCATTTTTTTTTTTTTTTAAGAATTCTCATTGGTATACTTGTGGCATTGCTAAGGAGTAAATTCTAATACAAGTGGGATCCCCCAGGGTTCTGTGTTGGGACCAAGCCTGTTTACCCCATCCTCCAGGTCATTTATGAACAAATTAAACAGCTCAATCTCTGTATTTGCAGGCGACGCTAAGCAGGGCAATAACTTCTCTGCAGGATGTGGAAACCTTGCAAGAAGATCTAAAAAAAAGTTATGGGGTTGACAACTACATGGCAAATGAGGTTTAATGTAGAAAAATGTAAAATAATGCATTTGGGTGGCAAAAATATGCAATCTACTCTTTAGGGGGTGAACCTCTGGGGGAATCTAAGGGTGGAAAAGGACCTGGGGGTCCTAGTAGATGACAGGATCAGCAATGCTAAGCTGCTGCTAACAAAGCAAACAGATTATTGGCATGCATTAAAAAGGGGATTAACTCCAGACATAAAACGATAATTCTTCCACCCTACAAGACTTTGGTCTGGCTGCATCTGGAGTATGCTGTCCAGTTCTGGGAACCAGTCCTCGGGAAGGATGTACTGGAAATGGAGCAAGTACAAAGAAGCACAACAAAGCTAATAAAGGGTCTGGAGGATATTGGTTATGAAGAAAGATTGAGAGCACTGAACTTATTCTCTCCATGGTGAAGAGGCGCTTGAGAGGAGATATGATTTCAATTTACAAATACCGTACTGGTGACCCCACATAAGGGATAAAACTTTTTTTTGCAGAAGGGAGTTTAATAAGACACATGGCCACTCACTAAAATGAGAAGAAAAGAGTTTTAACCTTACCGGTTCCTGGCTGGCTCACGCAGATATACCGAATCAAAATGGCTCCCCTGGGCAAAACTCCATATGGGTACATCCATTCCTTTAGTGTCCACCAAATTGCGTGTGCCGCCGGAGTTGCGCCCACTGCACGGCGGATGTCCCAGAGCACCAGCACAGGGATTTGTGTGTGTCAACATTTCGGGGTCCTGTACGCGGCTAGGCTCCCAAAAAGTCTCACACAGGTGGTATACCCGTACTCGGGAGGAGCAGCAGAATGTATTTTGGGGTGTAATTTCACATATGCCCATGGCATGTTTGGCCAATATATCATTTAGTGACAACTTTGTGCAAAAAATAAAATAACATTTTTAAATTTTCCCAAAACTTGTGGAAAAATAGCTACAAAGCCCTTTCTGACACTTTTTTTTTTTTTTTTTTTAATTAAAACGCTATATATTGCCCAAATGTTTGATGAAATAAAAAAGATGATCTTATGCCGAGTGCATGGATACCAAACACTGCACACTTTAAAATTGCGCACAAAGATGGAGCGGCGACAAACTACATACGTTTTTTTTAAAAGCCTTTATAGGTTACCACTTTAGATTTACAGAGGAGGTCTACTGCTAAAATTACTGCCCTCACGCAGACTTTCACAGTGATTCCTCACATGCATAGTGCAATTGCTGTTTACATATGACACCAGACCGATGCTTGTGTTCACTTTTGCACGGGATCACAGGGGGACGGGGGTGCTATATATATATATATATATATATATATATATATATATATATATATATATATATATATATATATATATATATATATATATATATATATATATATATATATACCCTAGATCTCATCTCCTGTCCTTAAAGCATCTGATTACACCAAGATCGGTGTGATAAAGTGCTTTCCCAATTTCCTAATGGCGATGTTTATATTATATTCGGTAAAACCAGTCATGCAACGCTCATAGCTTCCAGTTTCTTAGGCCATAGAGATGATTGGAGCCGTTCTGGTCTCCAATCAGCTCTATGGTCAACTAGAGGAACCACCGGCTGCATTCTCAGGTTCCCTGTTGGGACAAAAAAAGCCAGTGTTTTTTTTACATGAAAGCCGACTGCTGGCTGAAAATTATACCTAAACCTGCGGGCATCATTCTGGTATAACCATTAAAATTCCAGCAACATACCAGTACGTTGTTGGGCATATATTGTAATCCTTTTTTTTTTTTTTTTTGCTGGTAAAATCACCTTCTACAGTGCTGGAGTCGCTGATTTTCGTATCGTGAGAGCAAAGGCTGTTGCTGTTTGAGATAAATCAGTGCTACAGCAGAATTGCGTACCTGAAAAGCAAACAATGGTAACGATAAAGAAAACATTAATTTATTAGAACAAAAACAATCTGTGCCAAAAAAATATATGCTGAAGCATGGTGGCAATCCACCCCTAATGTTGGGGGGAAAATCTCCCCTCCACCCCTGCCCCCATGCTTTGGCATATATGTTCCCTTTTTATTTTATTTTATTTTTAACTGTAGTAGTGAAATCTCCTCCTACAGCGACGGAGTTGCCGATTTAAGTATTTTGAGAGCAAACGCTGCTGCTTTCAAGATGGTAAAACGCAGTAAACAGTAAAGTATAAAAGAATTGCATACCTGAAAAGCAAACATGATGATAAAACATAGTAGTAATAAAACATTTTGGTTAAAAAAATACAGTAAAGTAGAGCAGGATGGAGAGAGAACAATAGAGAATAAAACAACAACAACTATTTTGGGCTTTTTGATTTCATATATATATATTTTTTTTATACTTTTATTTGTAACTGTGGTGACGGTTGTAACAGTTTGGGTCTCTAAAAACTGCAATGGCATCTTTTGGAGACACTGTATAAGTCTGTCCTAGTCTGTACAGTGCTGTACCCTACGCTAATACTCCACTAGTGTGTGGTAGCGTTCAAAACATTCACCAATGCAAAGACCAGAATGGTCAGGACAGGAAGGACAATAATAGCGGTTGTCACGCCTAAATCCAGGCTTGCTACAGACATGACATCTTCTTTGGGGTGATCGATTAGTAGGGGTACCAGGGAGCACATACGGAAAAGGCCTCCCATGCAGCTGGCTCACTGCATTTACATTGGGAAGTCAGGCCACAGCACCGCCTGGAAACAAGGGCTGTGATGATCTCTTTCTAGAATTTAAGGAAGGATGCAGTTCGCCCTGAAGCTTTGTATAGGACAGTGATGGCGAACCTTGACACCCCAGATGTTTTGGAACTACATTTCCCATGATGCTCATGCACTCTGCAGTGTAGTTGAGCATCATGGGAAATGTAGTTCCAAAACATCTGGGGTGCCAAGGTTCGCCATCACTGGTATAGGACATAAACATTCAGCAGAGCCAATTGGAATAAATATACTGACAGTTTTTTGTACCAGCGCCTGGCCTTACGGGCAATTAAGTATGGCCCCAACAACTGGTCATTGAGGTTCCACCCCTCCCATATTATGGTTATATAAGTGGACACAGAGAGGTTTCTCCATAACACCAGTGGCCGTAGGAATTTGGACCGTCGTGTCTACGTGAAGGGAGGACAGAACTAAAACATTCTAATGCCTCCTCTTTACTGCAAGCAAATTATTACACTTCATGCAGGCTCTCGCCCCCGACCTAAGATGGTAATCTACAAGCTGCTGGAGCCAATTCCATGATCAAACAAGTGACTAAAAAGTAGCACGCTCGTGTAATAATTGTCCACATATAAGTGGTACCCCTTTCCGAATAAGGGTGACACCAAGTTCCACATTATCTTAGCGCTCCCTATGTAGTCTGGGCAGACCTTTCGGCTCTACGTAACCATCTCTTCCCTCGTAAACATAAATATAAGCATGTATAGCCTGTGGCCCTGTTACAGAGCTTGTACATATTGATCCCATATCTGGCATGCTTGCTGGGAAGATACCGTTTGAACGACAAGTGGCCGGAAAACTTAATCTGGGACTTGTCAACGCAGACAACTTGATTAAGAGTAAACAAGGCTGCAAACTGTTGGTTGAAGTGGTTTATGAGGGGCCGAATTTTGTAGCCGATCGTATCCAGGGTCACCCCGAGGGCGAGTTCATTATCATTGAAATGCATGAGCTGCAAGATCTGCTTGTAACCTGCTCATGGAGGCAGAGATCACGGAATAAGGTGAATTGGGTCAGTGGACCTCAACTTTCTCTCTTTAACTACACCCATAAGGAAGGATAGGCCCAGGAAGGTCCTTTAATTCGGAAACCGTAATAGGTTTCCAATCTCTGGCAAGGGTAAACTGGGGATTAGTGGCCATGAATTTACCAGCATAAAAATGACTTTGGTCCACAATAAATCTATAGAGATCTTCTGTGAAAAACGATGTGTAAAAAATCAAGTGACGTAAAATCAACTGTTAATACCTGAATTTCGGGTTGGCCAGTGAATGGGGGAAGTACGGTTGCTGCAGAAGTGGTGGGCTCCCTATTCGGATTGGAAAATGCAGTATGAAGGGCACTATGGGCTTGATAGCCTGTCAGTTTTTTTGGTGGCTGCTGAACAATAGTTGTGCTAGCCAGCTTCAGTCTCACTTATGTGACTCGCCACGTGTTACTGCAGTGCTGGTTTGACTACGACCAGGATGTACTAGGCCCCTGATGCTTGCCAGTTCACCAAAAGGATGAGTGGCACTAGTACTGGCTCTCTGCTCCATACGAGAGCGATGTGGTTCTTGCATCTCAACGGCAAAATAACGGGGTCGGGTACGCCTGATCTTGGCAAGCACCACAACTCCGTAGTCAGAGCTATCTGTCAGGGTGCCACTGCTGTCTACCAGATCATATTCTGAGCCTGAATCTGACAGATGGGTGACTTCCCCCTTCACTATCTGTCATTCTCAGAAACGTGTAGGCCTCTTTACTGGTGTACCTTCAATTTGAGATTTTGGCCTTACTGGTACACTAGTGAGACTCGCAGGAAAAAGAGCTCCTGACTGTCAGCGATTCAAGCGCTACCAAAAAACTGTTAGCGTTCGCAGGGATAAGGCCTGACAATGTGAACCCTGCAGCTATGCGCTTAGTAAGTGACAGTGATCGATCGATACTGTACTTGGCTGGGCTGGGCGAAGGGGCTAAACGCGGGTGCAACAGGTATCTGGGCTGATCCCACTAACACTGCATTTTTGGGAACCCTAAACTTTTGGGGACAATAGTATAGATCTGATCAGATATACCAATACTACTAAGGGAGGTGTATGGTGCGTGCGTGGGTGTTAGCGCTACTGGCACTAATCTGACGCTGCATGGGGCGACGCAGGCCCTATCTATCACTAAAACCTAACTGATATCAGCCGGGTGATCAGGGGGTTAAACCTTTATTAGGTAATATACGACTGGTACCCTGATGCTAAAAAAAAATACCTAACTAGTGTTGGGGCAACTCAAAGTAAGGTGTTTTCTCTCCTCTCTGAAACGAAAAGGATTCCACGAGGAGAGATGACATCACTTCCCCTACCTGTGTTTACACTTACACAGGCAGGCCAAGATTTAATTTGCCAGAACCGATCAGCAGGTTCAGGCCATAAATGATTTGGACCTGAAGATTGATTGGTTCTGGGCAAAATCAGATGGTTGCGGGACATGTGGGCTTGCCCCTTACAGGTATGGGATTTCACGCAGCCGTGCCCTTGTGCCGCAGCATATGTACAGGACACGGTCGGCAAGCAGTTAACCACTTCCTGCCCGGCCTTTAGCAGAATGATGGCCGGGCGGTGGTTGTGTTATCCTGACTGGACGTTATGACGTCCAGCAGGATAACGGCCATGCAGTGTGTCAGTCCGGCGGAAGGCTTTTTACCACGTGATCAGCCGTGTCCAATCACGGCAGATCACAATGTAAATAGGAAGAGCCGTTAATCATTTTTTCCTCATTCGCGTCTCGGCTGCTCTAACAGGGGGTCTGTGCTGATTATCAGCACAGCCCCCCCTTGGATGCCTGCCCAGGACCACTAGGATGCCGGAATGGACAACCAAGGAATGGCCACCCCACTGGACCACCAGGGAAATGCCAATCTGTGCCCAGGCAGCTGCAAATAAGTGCCCAACCACAATGCCTGCCAGTGCCACAGGGATGCCTATCGGTGCCTCCCATCAGTGCCACCTCATTGGTGCTGCCTTATTAGTGCCCATCAGTGAAGGAGAAAACTTACTTATTTACAACGTTTTAAAACGGAAACAAAAGAAACCTTTTTTTTCTGTCTTTTTTATTTTTGTTTAGCAAAAAATAAAACCTGCAGTGGTGATCAAATACCACCAAAAGAAAGTTCTATTTGGGGGAACAACATTATAAAAGTTCTGTTTGGGTACATTGTAGTATGACTGCACAATTGAAAAGTGTTAATTGGTCCTTCGCACTACTGTGAGTAGATAAGTGAATGTATAAAATACAGAAGAAGTGATAGAAACTCAAAAGCTGCAGAATCTAATAGTGTTCACCATACACAAAAATGTTATCTCACACGAGATCAGTTTTGTATCTTAAGTATAACAATTGTCATTTAAACAGCAACAGCGCTGAAAATTGGCTTGGAGAGGAAGGGGGGTAAGTGCCTGGTATTGAAGTGGTTAAAAATTTAAATATAAAAAAAGCACTACATGCTTTTCTGCAGCTTCTCCATTGAAGTCTATTGAACCAAAAACCCATATTTATGCCTGGTTCACGTCTTGGCGTTTTTAAGTGCTTTTTGCAGAAACGCACTACAGTCCGTTTAACATGTTTCTATGGGACACGTTCACAGCTGTTCTTTTTTTAGCTGCTGCGTTTTTGGAAAGGGTCAGGAACTTTTTTTTCCTCCAGTAGACTTCAATGGAGATACTGCAGAAAAGCATTTAGTGAGTTTTTGGTGTGTGTGTGTGTGTTTTTATTTAATTCCTCCTAACAAATTGGCCAAAAAAAGCATAAATGCAAAACTTGTGAATATCTTCTCAAAAACGTGTGTGCAAAAAACACAAAATTCACTGAAGAAATGTATCAAAAGCAAGCTGAATAGGGGTGCCAGTTCACACCAGAGGCAGTTCCGTGTGCTTTATTTCTGCACAAAATGCATGCACAAAATGCATGCACGATGTTTTCCATGTACTCCAATGGCTCTAGTCCACACCATGCAGTCAGTTTCTGGTCAGCTTCTGCCCCCTGGAAACTAACTGCACGTGTGAACTAGAGCCATCCGAATACATGGAAAACATTGTGCATGCATTTTGTGTAGAAATAAAGCACACGGAACTGAACAGAACTGCGTCTGGTGTGAACTGGCCCTTAATGTAAAGGCCAGCTCCTTCTTACCCTTCTCTTAATTTTTTCTTGAAGTATAACTAAAGGCAAATACAAATCTTTTAGTTTTGGATAGAGTGGAGAGAGATTGGAACACCTGCCAGGTTTTTATTGCCCACGTTGGGGAGATTCACCCTCTCTATTTGGCATCTTTACCATTATCGTTAAAAGTGAAAGTAGAGAAATTACTCCAAATTTTGGATAGTCTCCATAAAAGTAATAGTGGGGAGATCTTCCAATGGGAAACTAGTTCTGGTTACCTGGGGAGATTTCCTCTTACTTTTTGTTTGGCTGTGGTACATACAGGAAGTGAAGGAAAATCTCAGCAATGGGACACGAAGGGTGAAAAATCAGACAGGGGTTGAAATACCCCCTTGCTCAATCCAAAACACGTTATACTTTAAAGGGGAAGTTCCCCTAAAAAGAAATTTTAACATTGCATGTCTCTTCTTAATAACGTAGAATCGGCTGGTAGTTAAAAAAAACAAAACGTCCTTGCATACCATTTTCGGCATGTAGTCTCACCGTCGCTTCTGGGTCTGGCGGTCGGGTTAGGGCGTGCCTACTTGATTGACAGGCATCCGATCGACGCATACAGCGCGTCACGAGATGCCGAAAGAAGCCGAACGTTGGTGCGCATGCGCCGTATAGAGCCGCACCAACGTTCGGCTTCTTTCGTGTGTGTGTGTGTGTGTGTGTGTGTGTGTGTGTGTGTGTGTGTGTGTGTGTGTGTGTGTTTTTTTTTTTTTTTTTTTTTCAAATGGTGTTACAATTTAAAGTGATCCTGTTCGTAAAAACAAAGATGTTCACTTACAATTAGGTAGTAGAATAAAAGCGTGTCAATTGTATTCAAGCCGGCCGACTCTCTATCAGCCCGTTCCTTCCGGGACTTTGTGTTGTTCGCTGTGACGTTCGCACGCCGCTCCTCCTTGAGCGCTCTCCTTAAAGGGGTTGTAAAGGTTTGTTTTTTATTTTCTAAATAGGTTCCTTTAACCACTAGTTGCCAGCCGTACGGCTTTGTACGGCCGCAGTGTGGATCCCAATTTCCGGGAGGCCGTCTATATACAACCTCCAGCCACTGGGGGGTGCGCATGCGTGCCTGGCAGCCGCGATGTCCGCCAGGCACCCGCGATCGGCGGTTACAGAGACAAGGACGTGGATTTGTGTGGTTACAGATCCATGTCCTGTCAGGGAGAGAGGAGACCGATCTGTGTCCCTTGTACATAGGGACACAGTTTGGTCACCTCCCCCAGTCAGTCCCCTTCCCCCACAGTTAGAAACACTATGCAGGGTACACATTTAACCCTTTCCTCACCCCCCTAGTGTTAACCCCTTCCCTGCCAGTCACATTTATACAGTAATTAGTGCATATTTATAGCACTGATCGCAGTATAAATGTGAATGGTGCCAAAAATGTGTCAAGTGTCCGCCATAATGTCGCAGTTCCAATAAAAATCGCAGATCGCCGCCGCCATTACTAGTAAAAAAATAATAATAATTCTGTCCCCTATTTTGTCGGCGCTATAACTTTTGCGCAAACCAGTCACCTATTGCGATTTTTTTTATTTTATTTTTTTACTAAAAATATGTAGAAGAATGCATATCAGCCTAGACTGAGAAAAAAATAATTGGGCTATATATTATAGCAAGTAAAAAATATTGATTAATTTTTTTTCAAAATTGTCGTTCTTTTTTTGTTTATAGCGCAAAAAATAAAAACCGCAGAGGTGATCAAATACCACCAAAAGAAAGCTTTACTTGTGGGGAAAAAAGGGCGTCAGTTTTGTTTGGGAGCCGCTTCGCACGACTGCGCAATTGTCAGTTGAAGCGACGCAGTGCCGGAAGCTAAAATTTCACC
Source organism: Rana kukunoris (assembly GCA_029574335.1). Taxonomy (NCBI): domain Eukaryota; kingdom Metazoa; phylum Chordata; class Amphibia; order Anura; family Ranidae; genus Rana; species Rana kukunoris. The sequence continues at coordinate 192,720,548 of CM056051.1, forward strand.
TGGGCAGGAGGGGGGTATATGTGCATAGAAAGAAGGTGGTTAAGCTAGTGCATTGTTGGTTCACTAACCTTTTCCTTAGATTTCCCTTCTAAATGTTTTTTTTTCCTTGTCTGAATTTCTCACTTCCTGTTCCTCTTCAGTAAGCTTTCCACCATCGTCCGAGCGGTGGAAAGTCAGTCAGAACAGCTTACTGAACACCTTACTAAGGAGGAACAGGAAGTGAGAAATTTAGACAAAGAAAAAAAACATTTAGAAGGGAAATGGAAGGAAAAAGTAAGTGAACCAACAATGCACTAGCTTAAAGGAACCTATTTAGAAAATAAAAAACAAACCTTTACAACATAGCTGGTAAGTGGCTCTGATGTAAATGGTGGAGGATCTTTTTCTATCATATCCCATCACTTCTTCCTTGGTGTTTATTGTTCTGGGTCTAGCGAGACGAGATCATATTAGCCTGGCTAGGAGATTACTCCATTGGCTCCCTATTGAGCAGAGAGTTATCTTTAAAATGCTCTGTATCTTTTTCCGAGCATACTGGGGACTAGGCCCCAAATATTTACACAATCTAGCGATGTACCTACGCGACCATTAAGGTCCACGACCCAACACCTAGCCGTAGTTGTTCCATCTAAACTTTCTCCCATGGGAGACAAACGACTTCAGAGTCGGGGTGCTATGCTGTGGAATGCGCATTCCGTGGAACTTAAGATGACACCAAACTTGCTCCTCTTCAGGAAAAAACTGAAGACAGAGCTATTTGTCCAGGCTTATGGATAGATTGAGCGTTATTTTTATTTTTTTTCCCCCCATACACTCCCCTCCTTCATTGATGGGGTCAGTCATGCCATTTTAGTGATTATGCCCCTGGAATGGCCCTGACTACTCAGATACCAATGATGTTATGTACTCTTTCTATAGATTTCCTTGTTTCTTTTTCCTTATCATATTCTTTGAAGCTCCTAGGCCTTTTTCTTTTGTTTACCTAAGAACTGGATATTTTTCTTTATAGTCTCTGTCATCTTCTTTTTTCTTTTTCTTTTTCTTTTTTATTACTGTGGATTGATTCTAGGTAACACCTAACCAGCGGCGCTTAGACGCTCACCCCCTAGTGGGTATTTGGCGCCTAACCAAGCTTAAAATCAAATCAATTGGTTTGAAGTCACCCTGGATTAGCTTATTGAAGAATTCTTTACAACTGTGTTCTGGAGCTTTGTATGGTGTGGAACCCATTTATTTCTGTTTCCATTGACAATAGTGATTTGGACACTGGGAAGGGAATTCATCCTGTTTTCATGTGATTCACATATACCATCCGGGTCTACTAGTCTGCTTTGTCGCATCATTCTAGACCAGGGGTCTCAAACTCAAATTACCTGAGGGCCGCAAGACAAGTTTTCATATACCATAGGGGGCCGCATGCAAACTTTCAAACTTCAAAAACAGCACTGGTGTCAGCGGACGCATTATTAACCCCCAGCACTGGTGTCAGCGGACGCATTATTAACCCCCAGCACTGGTGTCAGCGGACGCATTATTAACCCTGACCACTGAACTACTCACGGACCACTGCCGACAGACCACTACACACTGACCACTCACCATCATGGCACAGCACATCAAGGCTCAGAGCCCAGCACATCAGGGTACAGGGCACAGCACATCAGGGTACAGCACATCAAGGCACAGAGCCCAGCAAATAAGGGCACATCAGGGCACAGCGCACATCAGGGCACAGCGCACATCAGGATACAGGGCACAGCACATCAGGGTACAGAGCCCAGCACATCAGAGCACAACAGGGTACAGGGCACATCGGAGAACAGCACATAGGGGTACAGCACAACAGGCCACATTAGGGTACAGGGCACGGCACATCAGGACAGGACATATCAGGACAAGGCGCATGGCACATCAGGGTACAGGACATGGCACATCAGGACATGGCACAGGGTACAGGGCACATGAAACAGCATATCGGGGTACAAAGCCCAGCAAATCAGGGTACATGGGCCACAATCAGGGCACATGGGACATATCAGGGCACATGAGAGCACATCAGCACAGGGCACATGGCACATCAGGGTACAGGGCATAGGGTACCCTGATGTACAGAGCCCAGCACATCAGGGTACATGAGGCACATCAGGGTACATATGGCACATCAGGGCACATTCGAGCACATCGGGGCACATGAGAGCAAATCAGGGCAAAGGTCAGCGTTTACTTGTTGTTTTCTTCAGATGCAGAGCAGTGCAGGAAGCGTCTGTCAGAGGTTCACTTGTCCCTCATGTCACGCTGCTACTCCCCGGGGGCCCCCCCTCTCTTCTTGTCCATCTCAGATGATGTCACAAGCAAATAGGGATGGACGAGAAGAGAGGAGGGGCTGCCGGGCAGTAGCAGCGTGACATGAGAGAGAAGTGAACCTCTGACAGACGCTTCCTGCACTACTCTTCATGTACCTCGATCTACACTTCCGCGGCACCCGTAAATGGCCCGCGGGCCGGTACTTTGAGACCCCTGTTCTAGACCTAGGAGGAAGGTTTTTAGTCTTCATTGATTGCTTTTGCTTTTATGATTTATATGATATATATATATATATATATATATATATATATATATATATATATATATATATATATATATATATATATATATATATATATATTATAAATATTTGTATTTTTAATTTTACAGCACAGCTTATTTTGTGTTATTTTGAAATATAGCAAAAATTGTGAGGTGAAACTGTCAGAAAATCTGTTTAAATTTAACTTCACGCTGGCATTTCACTTTACACATTGCCCTGTTTTCCTCATGTTTTGTATCCAGCAGAGGGCAGTCTATAGCTAAAAATGACATGTCTGTTAAGCAGGTACTGCTAAACAAGCAACATGTTCAACAAAATTTACATATGTAGTATATGTTTTAGTTTTATTTACATGTTGCAAACATATAATTGTTAATCATTTTTTTGTTTTGGCTTTTTCAAGCATTTTTTTTTTCACTTTGCTTTGTAGTAAACTGTAGTATGATAGATGAGGTGGTGTCTGCCTTTCTTGTCGTCGATGCTCTAAGCTGAGATAGGATAGCTGTCTGGCCAGTGGTTCATGTTATCCTACTGTGAAAATAAGTTTGAATACTGAATGGTCTCGTAGCATTGAAAGGTTTTACTGGGGTATGCCATAGCGATAAAGCAGGAAAAGCTGAAATTTTGTTAAAGGATATAAAAAAAACTATACGCAGCAGTTAAGTTTTTACTAACCTATTTAAAGAATATGATTTTATTTTGTTTTATGGCACAGAAACAGTAAAACACAAACTGCATCTTTATCCTTGTCAGAATAAGAGTGAATGACAATCATCCATGGGTGCAGTAGTGCAACACGATGAGGGTTCCTGAGAAATCCTGCAGGTGTCTGGCTCTGGCTACTACAGGTTGAGTCACAATATATAATGGATAATCACTGCTCTACTATTTTACAACTGACTACTGAAGGTGGAATAGGGATCAAGGCACAGCATGCTAGTGTGGTGTCCCAGTACAGGTATTTGCTGTAGGCCCTGTCAGATTGAGACCCTCGGCTTGTGGGGCCTCCCCTGCAGGGACTCAGCTAGTTATGATGTGATTTATACTGTTATGGTTGATAATACATTTATTAGGTGCGTATAGCTTTAAGAGGTTTAGTCCGCCATTTTATGTTTAGTCAGAGTGTATGAGAGTCAGTAGGACTAAGTGCTAGACAAGACCTTATGGTGTTGTATTATACTTTAACTTGTAAAAAACTTTAAATGTAAGTTCCTAGGGGAATACAGATACGTTTCTATGATCCACAGCTCTCAGCCAATGGGCTTCAGTCTCCCTCAGCTCTCAGCCAAATGGGCTTCAGTCTCCCTCAGCTCTCAACCAATGGGCTTCAGTCTCCCTCAGCTCTCAACCAATGGGCTTCAGTCTCTCTCAGCTCTCAACCAATGGGCTTCAGTCTCCCTCAGCTCTCAACCAATGGGCTTCAGTCTCCCTCAGCTCTCAACCAATGGGCTTCAGTCTCCCTCAGCTCTCAACCAATGGGCTTCAGTCTCCCTCAGCTCTCAACCAATGGGCTTCAGTCTCCCTCAGCTCTCAACCAATGGCTTCAGCTTCAGTCTCAACCAATGGGCTTCAGTCTCCCTCAGCTCTCAACCAATGGGCTTCAGTCTCCCTCAGCTCTCAACCAATGGGCTTCAGTCTCCCTCAGCTCTCAACCAATGGGCTTCAGTCTCCCTCAGCTCTCAACCAATGGGCTTCAGTCTCCCTCAGCTCTCAACCAATGGGCTTCAGTCTCCCTCAGCTCTCAACCAATGGGCTTCAGTCTCCCTCAGCTCTCAACCAATGGGCTTCAGTCTCCCTCAGCTCTCAACCAATGGGCTTCAGTCTCCCTCAACCATGGGCTTCAGTCTCCCTCAAGCTCTCAACCAATGGGCTTCAGTCTCCCTCAGCTCTCAACCAATGGGCTTCAGTCTCCCTCAGCTCTCAACCAATGGGCTTCAGTCTCCCTCAGCTCTCAACCAATGGGCTTCAGTCTCCCTCAGCTCTCAACCAATGGGCTTCAGTCTCCCTCAGCTCTCAACCAATGGGCTTCAGTCTCCCTCAGCTCTCAACCAATGGGCTTCAGTCTCCCTCAGCTCTCAACCAATGGGCTTCAGTCTCCCTCAGCTCTCAACCAATGGGCTTCAGTCTCCTCACGTCTATATAAGGGGTGGGAGTTCCTGTTTAGGAGAGTCTAGCGCTACACACAGTTTCTGGCACTTCAGTAAGTGTATCTATTCTTCAGCCTAGTCAAGCATAGGCCCAGTATTGCTAATTTGGCCGCAAAAGCCAAGGATATATGAAAAGCCAAGCCCAGGCATTGTCAGCTGTGTGGTCCTCTAGAGACTGTTTTGTGGAACCTTTGCGACACTCTGTGTGAACGCTGTGAAGATTTTGACACCTGTCTTCATGCCAGTAAAGCCTTCGTTATTTTGACCCCTGTTGTGGACTGTGTTATTACCATCCTAGCTAGCGGGGATACGGAGGCCCCCGGAGCTGTAGTTTCCTGGGGTATATCAAGACTACAGTGGCGTCACGTGACAGAGAGGGTTAATACCATCCGACCCTCACTAAGGGTTACCACCAGACCCTGGGCTCCTAGCCCAAGAACCAAGCAGCTAACCATCAAGCACATGTGTGTGGCCGTGGGGCTCATCCTCCCCGGTCATCACACTAGGACTGAAAGGGGCCTATATATAATATGTATATAATCATTATTTTTTTTTTTTTTTACTAGATCCAGGTAATTG